>OU015750.1:32034285-32045559 GCA_907169655.1 Acomys percivali
ACTTTTAGAAGGAATCCACATCTCTTTTGTTTTGTACTAATTGTCAGAAAGGCGTCTCATTTAGATCAGACATCTGCTATGGCTCAGCCTCTGTTCCACCCTCTGGAACCATATGGAATGAGTTAAGTCCTCCCACATGTGATCCCTCTAAAATTCTAAAGTGGCTGTGTTGCCCCTGAGTCCTCCCTTACCCTAAATAAACATATGTGGAACATATGATCTGTCTTCTAAGCGACAATATGCCTGGCTGCATGACCAATGCCACCTTGGTTGTAATATTTCACACACACATATTATGTAAGTATTATATATATTTATGTATATACATATGTGTGTGTGTGTGTAGAGTCAGCATGTCTTGTGGGGGGGTCTCTATGAACTCCACACATACATATAAAATGAATTCATACACCCAAGCACTAACCACATAGGGTTTATATTTATATAAAAATATGCACACACAATCACATGCATACACATGCATACATGAAAGTTACATGTTGGAAACTCATCTGTCCCTCTCAAGTACTCCCTCTTTGCCAGGCAACAGTTTAGTCCATTAATCCACCTCTCTATAGGCTTATTTCACCCCTCAGAAATAAGGGGAATACTTTAGAGCTGTCCTTCGATTGCTTAGCTCTCTAAGAGGATTGTGAACATTCTTCGTCATGTGTGTTCATCTCTGAGTGGATCTTTCTTACCTCCCAAGGGTGAGAGAAAACAGTCAGGCACTTCACTACAGAAAAGCTCAATACCTCTATGCATATGTAAAAATCTAAACAAATGATGATCATGGAAAAAAAAAAAACCTGCAAACTGAAGGTCAATGTCGTCTTTTTGCCTCTTGGCTTGATTTCCACTTAACACCTGCTTCTATCTTGTTGCAGGTTGTATTGGTGACATTTTTGTCAACCTGACTCATGGTGCAGTCATCTAAGAAGAAGAAACTTTAATAGAGAAAACCTCCTCATCAAATTGTTCTGTATGCAAGCCTGTGGGGGCATTTTACCAATTGGAACAGGCAAATTTCCAACATGCAAGATTCAGCCTGAATAATCAAGAATCCTGAAGATATAGTCCAAGGATCACTCCTCTGCTAATCTGCATGCTATTGGCATGGAAGTATTTGTTTGTACCTGCTCAAACTCTCTTATAAAATGCACTATTCTGCCATGCCTGTTGAAACACTATTCATCACGGTTCTCTAGGGAAGCACAATTTACACAATGTGTGTGTGTGCGTGTGGGTGTGGGTGGGTGTGTGTAGTGATGCAAGGAGGGGTGAAGATTTTATTATAATGGCTGTCATCCAGTTAGTCCAATAATGGCTGTCTGCCAATAGAAGGTCCCCAAATCCAGTAGTTTTTCAGTCCACAAGGCTGGATGTCTCAGTTGATCTTCATATATACTGAAATCCTAAAGAAGTAGGCACTTTAATTTTTTACATACACATTTATATTATTACACACATATATAATAGAAAATCTACAGCAAGAAGAACCATGGCACAATCAGGAATTATATAAATGTTGCATTCTTAGTGTTTTGGCTATTTGTATTTGACAGCCTTGAAGAAAACATCTTTCCTATCTTCATGCATCTAAATTTCTGAATGTAAATCAATCTCCATCACATATTGTTATTACCAACTTAAAATACCTATCTAGACCTAAAAACATCTTTGCCCATAAATAACTAAGCTTCATTGTAAAACTAAGCTACTTGGTCTTCAACTTCATCAGAGACTTGAGAAGGAATAAACTTGATTACTTGAGTATGCTGGGAGTGCAGGTTAGTAGCTTCCCAAATGAGAGATGACAGAGACAGTTTGCTACCTGAATAGTCACCCAATACTCTATAATGTTGGAACATCTTCTTAAGCTTTCTGGCCCAATATATTTGACAGACATATTTGTGAAGCAGGGATTATTGAGGACTTGCTTACCCTATCTTGGTAGAATTGGGCCGTCAACTCCGCCTACATCCAAGCTTGCCGTT
This sequence comes from Acomys percivali, assembly GCA_907169655.1. NCBI lineage: Eukaryota > Metazoa > Chordata > Mammalia > Rodentia > Muridae > Acomys > Acomys percivali. Next base: position 32,036,283 of record OU015750.1, read on the forward strand.
TTTTAGGCAGAATTCTGTCTGTGGTAGAAATGAGGATATTTTGCTCAGTGGCTTGCTTGCCACATTTGAATCCATCTCCATAAGGAACTTCTTTGATGCTCATCATCCTCTTTGAGGTAGGCTGAGTGTTACCAGGAGTTAACCTGTCCCATTGTCAATGAATCTTTAAAATAATAAAAACATTTTAAATGGCATATTCTGCATGTTTCTGAGATTTTTGAAGACCTTATCTAACTATCCTACTTTATTTTTCTATAGAATCATATCTATCTGCTGCACCTAAGATTTAGAAGTAGGCTTTAATGCCAGTGAATAAATAGGCTTTAGAGTGAGAGTGAGAGTGAGAGTGAGAATGAGAGTGAGAGTGAGAGTGAGAGTGAAAGTGAGAGAAAGTGGGAAAGGAGAGAAATTTCCCACCTCCTGTGTCCTAGGATCCCAGCAGAATATGTGGCCCAGATTAAAGCTGTATATTCCCATCTCAAAAGATCTGGATTAAAAGCAGGTCTTTCCATTTCAAATGATTTAATTAATAAAATATCTCTAAGTAGGTAGTTGTTATTAATAAGGTTGTGTGTCCAGACATAGCCAGGCAAAATGGGGAGAGGTGTTCCTGCTATGATGCCCATTACACCCAGAGGACAGAAGCTAAAAGTAACTATTTTTTCCTTCAAACTAGTCATTTGGCTTTTAGAGAGCTACAGATATAGTCAAGGTAACAACCAAGAAGAGCATCACATGCACCTTTCCTGAATTGTCAGAAGAAATACTGTACCAATTTATGAATCATTAATAAAAGCCAATTCAATCTTTATATTTGACTGTAACCTTGTCTTTTGATACCACCAACCCCTAATTCTTCACTGTCTATAATTAGTCTACCTTATTATCAAAAAAAGAAAGAAAAGAAAAGGAAAAATAAAGGAAGGAAGGAGAGAAGGAAGGAAGGAGGGAAGGAACAAAGAAAGGACCAAAAGAAAGAAGAAAGATTTTTTTTAAAGATCAGAAATCATCAGGTATAAACATTTAACACTGCTTCCTTTCTGTCTCTGTTCATTCTTACTTGTCTCAAAACAGGCTACATTTTAAAATTAAAAGCAGATAGTCCTTTTCTAAAACAAAGCATTCAAACTACTCAACAACAATACACAAATAACTCCATTGAGTCCATAGGCAAAGGACCAATAGAGATATATCTTAAAAGAAGATTGCCAAATGGCCAAAAGATACTTAAGATATCATTCAGTATTACTAACATAAAAAAGCACAATGCAAACCTGAATATCTAAATAATTAGATATTAGAAAATGTGAAATAATTAGATATTTTCTCATACCTGTTATAAAAGTTGTTACTAAAATAAATGAGAATGTGGGGAGAAAAGGATGCATGTGCACTGTTCGTAGAAATGAAAAGTAGTAGATTAGTTGTGGAAAATGCTATGTAGGTTCCTGAGAAAAATAAATAGAATTATAACCCAATAACTCCATTTCTGGGTGTTTATCTTTAAAGTAAATAAAAAAAGCTTTTCAAAAAATACCTGCAACCTCAGGTTCTTTCCAAGTCTACCAAGAATTGACCTAAGAATCCATCACCATATGAACGAATAAAGAAACTGTAGCAATGACATATTATTAGGATTTAGAAAACAAGGAGGTCTTACCATTCATAACAGCATGGATGAATTTCAAAGACATTATCCTGAGTGTAACAAGGCAGAAGATATCAGATTAATGCAGCATGATCTCACAAATGGGATCTAAGACACAAACTTAGAAAAGGAGTGCTGAATGGTGCTTCCCAGAAGCTCAGCGAAAAATAGGAACATGTTTAAAAAGTATAAATTCTCAGTTCTGTAGCATGAACTGTACATGTAGCTCTGTAGCATGAATAATTATAGGGTATTGCTATACAGTGTGATCCTTCTGAGAGGTAGTCAATGCTCTCAGCACACAGACAAAAGTAAGTAGGGAGGGATGAATATAGCAGGTGGCACCAGTGAAGTCATCGTTTCACAGTCTGTGTCAAAACATCAGTGTAAATGCATACAATTTTCTTATAAAGCTAGAAAAGTAATTTAAGCAGTTCTTCTATAGATAAAGATTCTCTGTACAATAGGTGAATGCACATTTGCATTTATAGCTTTATAATCAGAGTTGAGTAGTAGGATAAATATTATAAACCAAAACCAGAAATTTGTTACCAAAAATATGCTCACATAGTTAGGAAACAGTGAATAGCCTGAAAGATGGATTTGGACAGGGTCTTGGTTACTCTTTCTATTACTAAGAAGAGACACCATAGTCAAAGCACCTAATAAATTAAGGCATTTCATTTGGGGGCTTTCTGTTCCTGGGTATTAGAATTCATGACCATCATGGCAGGAAGCATGGGCAGGCAAGCAAGCATGGCACTGGAGCAGGAGCTGAGAGCTTACACACAAGCCACAAGCACAGGGCAAAGAACACTAGTTAGAATGGTGTGGGCTTTTGAAATGGAAAATCTTACCCCCCACCCCCGTGACACACCTTCCTCAGAAAGGCCACACCTTCTAATTCTTCCCAAACGGTTCCACTGGCGGGGTTACCCAAAGATTCAAATACATGAGCATGAACGGCCCACTCGCCTTCAAACCACCATAGGTAGGAAGTCAGAGAACTAGTACTAATATTTCTAAGATGCTGCATCCTCACTGAAGGGTTAAGACTAGAACTAAAGCTAGATTTGCCATCTTCACACTGACTAACAGTGAGGATGGTTCTGTGACACTGTGGGCATAGAACAAGGATCCACATGTTACTCTAATTACTGAGAGTCGCCCCATAAAAGAGCTTGTGATCTGACCTGGAAAAATCTAATGCTGTGAGTACCAATGTCAGGAGACCAGCCTAGAGCTGGATGCTCAGTGAGTTCGAAGTAGGTAGTTGTGTTTTAATAAGGTTGTGTGTCCAGACATAGCCAGGCGAAATGGGGAGAGGTGTTCCTGCTATGATGCCCATTACACCCAGAGGACAGAAGCTAAAAGTAACCATTTTTTTTCCTTCAGACTATGTAATTGGAGCTATATGAGAAATTGGAACAACATCTCCAAGGATCGTTGTTATAATTACATGTATTTACACTAATATCTAGTCCAAATAAATATGCAAAGAATTTTGAGAAATCAGGTAATCAAACCTTTCAGGAAAAACAGCTTTGTTCTCCAGGTTACAGTTACCTCTGTAAACAACCTTACATTATCAGCTTTTGGCTGGTAACATGGAAATCAACATAACTAAATTGAACCAAATAACCCACATAAAGTTTATCTGTTGAGCAATGTGTGTGTTGACTCCTGCTAAAGAAAGAATTGTCACATTTCCTTGTCTTATCTTCCATTTAACCCATCCACAGTCATTGGTCTGAAGTAAAACAAAACAAAGCAAAAATAAAAACAAAATACATCAAATATGTTGTCCAGGAAAACAATGACTCAGAGATGCACAGCTGGTAGGACTGTCAGAAACTGGTACTGGGCCCCTAAGCACCTACGATGTTGAAACTGTAGAACCACATTTAGTTGTGACATCTCCACAGAAGCTCTTGGGTGTTTGACACAGCCATGCTTTTGTGACTATCCCCAACAAAGCCAGTGCTTCAGGAATGCTCCAAATCCATATTTCCTTCCCTCAGGGTTTTGTAATGTTTTAATTTCTCTTGCTGTTGTACTCTTCATGTCTCTTCATGAGTCATATGTCAGCCTAAAGAGTAAGCTAGAGTTAATTGCTTTGCTTCTGGTAAATCTCGCTTCTGGCAACATCCCACTCTAGCTTTCTCTACATTCTTCCTTCAAATCACATAAAGAAATAAATTGTTGATATTAGATAAAATGGAAATGGATGGAAAAATATATATTCAGTACAGTGTGCTGAGGATGCCCAGGATAATTAAGCTCATCATGTTAATTTTTTTTCTTACAAGAGTTTGAATGACTCTAACTGTGGTGCCATTTTAAGTCAACTGCCCCTAGATTCAATGTCAACTTTGTAGACTATCTACAAAGTATTTTGTGTTGGGGTTTAACATGGTATTTTTGTTCCAACTAACCAAGATGCTAAAGGTACCCACGTTGTTTTGATATGCTGACAGTGAATCGTTGTTATAGTGTTGACAGAGTTCTAGATGGATCTTTCATGCTATTAGGGACAGAAAGTGTTATCTACTCTGTTTTGAGTGTGTGGTTTACTCTCACTAAAGAGCTATCATGACTGAATCCATCCTAAGATGGAATGACAGAGACTGGAAAAATGGCTCAAGAATTAAGAGCACTTACAGATCTTCAACGGTTCAGTTCCAGTAGCCACATCAAGGCAGCTCATAACCTCCTGTAACTCCAGAGGATGTGATGCTCTTTTGTGACCTCCGCAGGCACTGTAAACACTTTGTGATGTTCCATTGGGAAACGCCCACTATAGTCTCAATCATTTGGACACTTGTTCCCTGTGTGGTGACACTGTTTTGGAAGATTTATGCACTGGAGGAAGCATGTTAGTGAGGGTGGCCTTGGAGAATAAAAAGCCTTGTCTACTTTCCTTCCAATTCAGCTTCATGCTTGTTGTTAAAGATGTGATCTGTCAGCATCCTATTCCTACCACCATGCCTGCTGCTGACTAGCGTGCTTTAGTTTGCTCTGCTCTTCCAGAACTGTAAGATCAAATAAGCCCTTTCTTCTATAAGTTGCCTTTGTCGAGGTGTTTCATTACAGCAACAGAAAAGTAACTAACGCATACTTGGTACATGTATATACTCAGGCACACGCTTATGTACATAAAATACAATCTTTTAGAAAAAATAAAATGCAATAATAATGGCGAGACTAAGACAAAATACTTAGTTAAATTTCTTGCTTCATTGCCAGAATCATGCTAGTCACCTTAACCAAGGTTCTCTGTTCTCTAGCCGACTCTGGTTTGGGCCAAGTGAATAAGAAAATTTAACCAAAACATGTAGACACAAACGCACGCAGGCACGTACATACACACTTCTGCCATTTCATAATCTAGCACTAGTAATTATGAAACTAAAATACTTATCATCTCTGAAAAAGCTGAAGACACACTTCATGTAACATCAAATATTCAGCCAAAATTTAATTATTTCAGCTAAAGTTAAGTATGCCTACCTCACTAGTATATTATAAATTTGCTTTTGTCTTTAATAAGTGAGAAAATTATATAAATATCAATGAAATTCTTTCAAACATATTACTTTAATTTATATGCCAAGGCTCACATAAAACTTCTTTGGTAAAGAATTTAAGAAGCCCTGAGTGCAAGGAATAGCCTTCTGTAACATTTAACTACATGGACCAGAACATCACACAGTGTTGTCTTCAAGTGCCTACACTTCCAATTTATGCTCTAAAGCATTTTGTTTCTCTTCATTTTCATTTCCTGTCTACAGAGCAAGTATTGTAATTTTATCTTTCTCATGTGCCATTGTAAGTCCTGAATGTGATGTTCAAAAGAAAGAGCTGAGTGAAGTGATTGGAACATAGTGGGGAAAACACACACATGTTAAAGCCAGACCCGCCTCTGTGCTATTCTCAGAAGCTGTGCATCTACTAAAGCCACAACACTCTGTCTTCACATCTAGGCTTTTGTTAACTTAGCAGTTTTTTTTTAATTCAACTATTATTTCTTCTCTGGACCACAATATAACAAGAGGAGATAATTACATTCTTATATTATCCTTCATATCTATAAATAGACTTTTTAACAAGCACCCATACTTACTGAACTATGTCACCACAAAATCCTGGAGGGTTTTTTTTCATTCTAGACATTGTACGTTAATATTCAAAACATGCTTATCTTTCAGTGCCCTCTAGAACTTATGATGTCCTTAATGTTAGTAGTTATGTGTCTTTATTCAGCATCTTACATATAAGAAGGACAGATGAATAAAAGCAGATATGTATAGAAGAAACAGCTGAGCGCTAATGCTCCCACTAATATGAACATTCCAACCAAGAATAAGAAGGCAAATATTAAACAGGGAAGAGAATTAAGAGCTAAGAAAAATTATGTTACATCTGGGTTATCCACTTAGGATCAAAGTGCAAACCTTGTTTGGCCACTGCAGAAGGCAATGCCTAAGAATAAAGAATTCAGAGTCCACCATGTTCACCTTCTAGGATGGATGATTGGTTCTCTGGAGCAAGTGGCATCATATCATCTCAGGTGTTCTCAGAAAACAGTTCCAGAGCAGTGATTTCAGACTTGCTGCACAATCCTTATAATTAGTGGTGACAAAGTGACCATAGTGGGGGAGGAGGTCCCCCTTGGTCATAGACGTAGGGAAGGGGAATAGGGTAAAAGCGGGAGGGAGGGAGGGAGGAATGGGAGGATACAAGTGATGGGATAACAACTGAGTTGCAATCTGAATAAGTTAATAAAATTTTAAAAAATTGTCCATCCTCATTCAGTTGTTTCATGAAGCATAGTTATTAGGTATTACTCTAAGAAGCAATTTTACAAAAATGATGGGGTTGTATCTTAGTTTCCTGTTGCTATGATAAAAATACCCCAACCAAAGGAACATGGGGAGAAATGGTTTGATTGGCTCACAATTCCAGTGAATCTCATCACTGTTTGGAAGTCAAGGTGGCAGAAACAGAAGACAGCGTCCCACCTTACATCCAAGACTGAGGAGTAATGAATTAATGTGCTCATGCTAGCATTCAGTTCACTCTCTCTCCCTGTCACTCAGTCAGGCTCTACCCTACAAAATGATGCTGCGCACAAACACAGTGGATCTCCCCACCACAGTTAGCCAACTAAGAAAACCTCCCAGAACCCCAATCAGAGGCCCATCTCCCATGGAATTCTAGGTTGTTCTAACTTAACAACACCAACCAATGTAGGCTAGCATTAGTGTTACCCAGAGAAACAGAAACAAGAGAATATACAGACAGCTGAGACATAGATGGTAGATAGATGACAAGGAATACAGGAGAGGAATTGTCTCACAGTTATGGATGGTTAGATGCCCTCCCACAATATGTTTGCCATAGCCAGAAAATTAGGAGTTTGACAGTGTGATACCGTGCAAGTTGGGAAGCCTCAGGAGCAGAGGAAGCCAGTGGAGTCTAAAGTTAAGGCATGAGAAATGAGGGGGTTGCTTCAGTAAGTCCTCGAGACCAAAGGCCAGAGAACTTGAAGTTCTGATCGCTGAGCTCAGGAGGAAATGGCCATCCTGTCTCTACAGAAGGAAATGTAAATTTGCCTTCTCTGAACTCTTAACACCTGCCTACATCTTTCGTATTCAGTTCACTGGCTCAAACGCCGGTCCATTCCCAAAGCATCTTTACAGAAACACACAGTAGTGATACTTGATCAGCTATCTGTGTCATAAGCCAGTCAAGGTGACAACTAAAATTAGCTATCATGTGGACAGCACTCAAAGCTGGAGTGGGCTGCAGGGCAAGAAGAGGGGTTTATACAGACCGCTGTGTTACAAGATTGATTGTACATTGAAAAGACCTGGGAACTTCTAAAAGAGATAATACAAGACAATAAATCATTTCTACTTCTGCTTGGCATTTATTCAGAATTTGTGGTGGAGATAGCTCATATTGTCAACATGATAGGGTCTAGATTATCTGAGCGACAAGGCATGTCTCTGAGGAGTTTGCTGGATTGGGATAACTAAAGTGGAAAGACCATAAACATGAGTGGCACCATTCTATAATCTGATATACTGGATGGTAAAAACAAGCTAAGTCCACTGTGGCCTCAATCTCTCTGCTTCCTGACTGCAGATGAGTCATTATGGCCACCACCTAGTTTGGTCCCCTGTGCCATCACCTCCCCACCATGGTGGGCTGCACTGCTCCCTACAACTGTGAACCAAAATAAGCCCTTCTTTCCTTAAGTCACTTTTGTCAGGTGACAGCAACAAGATAAACAACTGATAAAAGGGGACTTCTGAGTGATATTTAAGGTCAAGTCTATAAGGAAGCCACTAATCCTTCAGTTTCCCAGGATCATTCAGAGTCACACATTTCAAGCTGTTACTGCTCCAGGACTTAGTAAATACTGATACGGGCCCATACCCTAATTGACTTAAATTTCTATTTTCTTAAATACCATAGATTGAGTGGCCTATAGTCAATATTAATTAATTTCTCACAGATCTGGAAGCTAGAAAGTCCCAGAACAGCAGACATTGTGTCAGGTCAGGCTTTGTCACTTCATTTCTTCAAGGTTCCCTCATGTTGGCCCTCACATGGTGGAAGGGACAAGTCAGTTCATTGGGTTCGTTTACAAGGACACTAATCTAATATATGAGGGTTGCATCTTCCTTATCTCATCACATCCCCAACGCTCTCTGAGCTAATATCACGCTATTGGTGATTAGGGTTTCCATGTTGAATTTGGGGGTAACACAAACATTCAGATCATAGCAGAGTGTCCTGAATTTTTTTTTAGGAATATGACAGTCTATTAAAGTCTAAGAATTAAAATAAAAAAGAGTTCATTAGCGTAAAAAAGAGTAGCTGACTTGCAAAGAGATGTTTCTGTACCTGATGGTTGAAGCCTTCTGAATAGGTAAACACCCCTCTCTGGCAATGATGCTATAAGATACCCACTTCCTAAAGTCATTAACCTCTTAGAGCTGAAACATTAAGGTCAAGAACTAATTGCTCCAGCAGAGCACTCAAGCATCTGGGTACCACAGGGTTAATGAGTAGGCATAGAGTAGGTGGGGTTACAAACCAGGAACACATGCCCTCTAAGCTAGTTTGATTTCTGTTTAATTGCCCTTAAAACACACACACACTCTCACATAGCCCAGAAGGTGAGAGCGGAATGAAGTTTGCTGGGTAATGGCTTGAAATGTTTTCCTTCTGAGAACTGGTGTTGAGTTACAGCATGCAGGGAACTGGGAGGAGAGAGGCAGCAGCTGGCAGCCCCATCCTAGCCCCACCTTCTCTGAGGCTTGAAGGAAGGTGGACATGGGCTCCCTAGACAAGATGCAGTGAACTATCTTGCTGCTGCAGCTGACTGCTCTGGGAGTCACCTGGTGCCAGTGTTTACCAGGGTTTAGCCAGGGCCAGTGAGCAGGCACAAATGCTTTGCTGTGAAATGCCACGCAGGCAGAGAGTGACAGGCAGGCAGTAAGAGCAGAGCTTTTTCCCCTTGGAGGGCTGTTTCCTGCTAGGTTGGGGGCGTGGGCTTGCTCCTGCTGCTGCTGCTGCTGCTGCTGCTGCTGCTGCTGCTGCTGCTGCTGCTGCTGC
>OU015750.1:32045569-32090742 GCA_907169655.1 Acomys percivali
GCTGCTGCTGCTGCTGCTGCTGCTGCTGCTGCTGCTGCTGCTGCTGCCCCTGCCTCAACTCTCTCTCTCCACTCCAGGTAAGCCGACTCAGAGGGAGGGAAAGCCTCTGTAAGATGAACAAGATCCGAAAGTTTTTCCGAGGAAGTGGGCGAGTCTTGGCGTTTATATTTGCAGCTTCTGTCATCTGGCTGCTCTTTGACATGGCAGCTCTCCGCCTCTCATTCAGTGAAATCAACACAGGGATACTCAAAGAAGACCTCACGAGGAGGGAACAGACAGGATTCAGAGTCCGGCCAGACCAAATGGAGATCTTTTATACCAGCGTTAGAGGGATGAGGCTGCCCCAGCATGGAGTGTGGAGCAAGGAGAGGTTTAGAAAGGCTGAGGACCATGTACTCAAGGTTGAGGAGATTATGGACCAAGGCCAGAGGAAAGGGAAAATGCACATCCGCCTGGAAAGAGGAAAAGCTGTGCCTTTGTGGCATCTTGCACATCTGCAAACCTTCCCAGTGACTCTTCCCATGCAGAAGACCAAGGGGAGAGACAGCAAGCCTGAAGTCTCCTCCCAGCACGTGATGTCCAAGCAAACAACTGTGTTAGGGTCCCAGAAGACCCCATTCACGGCATCAAGGGGAACTCCATTGACCAAAATATCACTACATACAGAACCCTTCCATAAAAAACAAGAGGCCCCAAAGAATGCTAATCTCAGCAGTCACACATCAAAGCCAGAGTCTGAAAGGGCCTCAAACGTGACCATTGGTGTCAGGACTGACAGACTGAAGCAGCAGTCACAGATAATGACAAACTCGAGGACGCACTTTGCCAGCCCACTAATCCTGAAATCTGGGGAAGCCACAGCCATAAAGGAAACCGAGGCTCAGAGCAAGGAACTAAAACACGAAGCCTATAAAGTGCTACCTCTTTTTAAGTTCATTGCTGGCACAGATCGTTTGAAGAAGCAATCTATGAATGAGGCACAACTGGGAGGCTTGCCAGGAGATGATGGGGCCAAAGAGGTGCCATGGAAGAAACTTAATTTCTCTGAAAGCCACGAAGTGATTATAACCAAAGAGGAAGAGCTAAGGACAGACACCAAAGAGGTACCTAATTCTAAAACACAAGCTGTCTTTCCTAAGTTACTGGATGGAAGCCAAGGTAAACATACCCCCAGCAATCAAAGCAAGACATCTTCCTCTCCTCCAGCTCGACAGAGAGTAGGGTCTCAAGCCAATCCTACCTTAGCTGGGGGACTCCATCCAGCAGGAAGCAACTTCTCTGCTAAGGCCCAGGCCGAGGGACACCAGCAAAGCCATGCAAATAGCTCTGAAAATCCTGGAAGGCACCGTGTATTAAGAATCGACGTGACTCTTTCTCCAAGGGATCCCAGTGCTCCAGGTCAGTTTGGGCGACCTGTGGTTGTCCCACCTGGGAAGAAGAAGGAGGCTGAACGGAGATGGAAAGAAGGGAACTTCAATGTCTACCTTAGTGACTTGATTCCAGTGGACAGAGCCATTGAAGACACAAGGCCTGCTGGGTAAGACCCATTTCTCGTCTTTTTCCTCGAGTTAAGTATTGTGCTTTTGTACCTAAGAGTTTATTGCAATTTAATTTTGCATGAGTTTTGCCACCTAGAGAATTAATTTGACAGTGGTTGTTTGATGGTAGCCGAATAGTCTACCATGTGCCCAGAGAAAACTCCTGGTGTGAGAAATGTACTGTGTTCTCTTTCTATGCTCAGATCTCAGGTCTGCTCCTTAGGTTTCATTCTCTTCCCTTTGTCAAAAACCTGTTTAAATGAGTAGAACCATTCAGTTCCTGATAATCTCTGCCTAAGTGGTCAAGTGTAAAGCATAGTCCCGTTACAACAGTGATAGCAGAGTAAATCACCAAGTTGGAAGTTTTCACTGTTTACAAGCTTGTCAGGAGTGTATCTGGGAAATGTTGGTATACACTGACAAGGGGCCTCCAAATTCTCCCTAGTGTCAAATATAAAATGATCATAAGTAATGATAACTGGGGCAAAAAATGAATTGATTGTTCTCTAAATTTAAAAGCCCCTTTTGTAGGTGAGAATAATAGACATTTATGCATTCAGTCACTTGGAGCAGGAATCCTGGAAAAGCAAGTCCATCCACAACAAGAAAACACCTGTAGGAGCAAGCATACAGAGCAGGCTACCAACAGTCCTGATAGCAGAGTTTCTGTGTTTACAGGAGTCTACATATATATATGTGAACTTCATGAGCCTGAGAAAGGAGGGGGCAGGCATTATGACCTGAATTAATAGATGAGGGCACTCTTGTAATTAGTGCCTTGCTAATATGTCACGTATATCATGGGTACATAGTAGCACACCTCTAAAGCTTTCCGATGGACCATCACGATCCAGTTCTTCAAACAAGTAAACTCATTAACTTCCTCATCAGAAGGGGGGGTCCAGTCACAGACATGATCCAAATGCAGTTCTGACCCTTTTGTACATTTATAAGTGAAGGGACTTATAGCCATACACTCATTACCCATTAATTAATAATATAGCTCTGATTATAATGATGTGCAGTTCCCTAAGCCAACCCAGCCTGGAATTTGGAACCCCCAAATGGCAACACTGAGACATTGAGCATGTGTGATACATAAACAATGGCTTTCTTTGACTTCTTCAGAAAAGTTTTCTTTTGAACTTAGGGAGTTAGGGCAAAGTTCTTTACAAGGTTATCAGAAAGAAGGCATGTACAGATGAACCTGTACTCACAGTAGTAAGATGAGTGTCTTCATTGTGATGTCATCTGCAAAGAAGAGAGTTGTCTCTTGGCTGTAGACACATAGCTTTTGGCCACGCACCACTGGCCTAGGCACTGTGCCATTCATATGCCTCAAATTGGCGATGCATCCCCAAGAAGAACACAGTAACATTCCCAGAGGAGGAAGCTGAGGTCCTGGGAACTTAAATTGTCTCTGATCATTGACCTAGTTCCTTGAAGAGAAGTGATTAAAATTCACATTCGAAATTCCCCTCTCTCTGTTGTCTCTTGTGTTTTACCTTGCAAAAGGATCCTAAACATGTTAGATCAGTTATAACCTAAAAATCCTACATGGGGCAGTATTGCACACTAAAACGACAGCATTGTGCAAGGAACGCAGGGAAATAAAGTCTCTGTGTAGGCAGCTTTGTGTAAGTGTGCCCTGGGTACCCAGCAGATTGCTACCAGCCTGAGCAAGAATCAGGCGTGACACAGGAGCGTGGGATTCAGCTCCAAGTAGAAGAAGGGACGAGTGTGTGAGTCCAAAAGCAAGCACTCACACTGTCACCCAGCTAATTTACTGAAGACTCCCTGCCACCCGGAGCTAGTTAATTTATAATTTACTTTGCGGAAGTGGAGTCCTGCAGCCCAGGAAGGCTACAAGTGGACTCTGGCTTCTGCCACATGTTGTCTGGCTGCTGTTCCTGAAACTGACACGTGTGCTTACAATGGTGAGTCAGGGAGCATGTTGCCAAGACCCCTCCCTCCTGCCACGCAAACCACCTTGACTAAATATAGGTGTGAGAGTCTCTAGGAAAGCTGCCTGGATGATGATCTGCCCCAAAACCCAATCTGGTGGGGAAGAGCTAGCCACCGGGAAGCCAAGACGTGACACCCCAAAAGATTTCTGGCCCTTTTGTATTATTCTTCCTTAAAAGGAAGAATAAATAATTTTCCTTCTCTTTTATTCAGACTTTAAGTATGAATATTTGCAAATCATGTGTCCTCATGAATATGTTTGGAAGAAAATTAAAAACCTGTGGTTCTTTTAGGTAGGCAAAATTTGGAACAAGGCTGTTTGGGCTGTAGTTTTTTGTTTTTGTTTTTTCAAGCTTTGATATTCTTTTTCTTCAGCTTTGATAAAAAGTATCTGAAGTGTTTCACTTGTGCATATAATAATATTTAAGGTAATAAATTTAGTCATCTTCAGAAAATCATTATAAAATATTGTTAGAAAATATGTGCATACAGGCATTGATATGTGGGGAGGATGCTATGAGAACCAGTCCTCACAACTAGCTGAAGTGCAGACCTTCGTAAGCTTCGAAATTCAAAACTTTAGGAAGAGTTCCCAGATGTTTATATTTTAAAACAGAACTTCTATTATAGATTAATTGACACAATAAGTGCCATCTCATAACTTACTGCTGAATACAGAGTGAAAACGGATTAAAAGTAGGGATTTGCAGCGTTCATTTTTATTTCATTTCTTAGTACAGATAATGACTTGTTTCTACTTCACTTCTTAAAGCTAAATTAACTGATATGCTAGGACAAGGTTGACACTGAGTAGAAGAGACAGGGTTGCCAGGACAACATCTCCTACTTTAGCCTTAAAATCAGAGTCTCTTTTCCCAGCCAGCTCTTCCAGCCTTTCCCTTCCATCTTTCAGAGAGACAGCTCAAAGGACCCCTCTCTGCCACCAGCATTGCTCATACTGTGTTCTCAGGGCTGTCGAGTAGGGGTGTGTGTGTGTGTGCATGTGTGTGTGTGTGTGTGTGTGTGTGTGTGTGTGTGTAGGCTTCAAGTTGACAATGGGTGTCTTCATTGCTCTCTGCTTCATTTATTGAATCAGGGTCTCTTGAAGAATACACAGCTTACTTAGCCAGGTAATCAGCTTGCCCTGGGGATCCTGTTTCTGCTTCCTCAGTACTGAGATTCTAGGCAGCCACCACTTGGTGGATTCTGGGAGTCTAAGTTCTCATCCTTATGTTTTCCAGGTAAGTGCCTTACCTATCAGGCCAATTCCCCAAATCATATGACTGTCTTCTATACATTATACTCCCGAATATTCCATTTGTTTTGTTGGCTGATTTCTCCATTGTCTTCCTTTGAAATCTGCTTACACGGCCTCACTTTTTTCTCCCTCCTACGCTAATCAATCAATATCACTCACAATTCCAGTGTAGTGTGCCTACACTGGGCCAGTGACATATCTGTGACTACTAAACTCCAATAGAGTTAAATGTATGCAGCCTTCTTTTTGCTGAAACACTTTGGCTTCTCACTAAAAAGAGCCTTGAGCAACTTTTTGCCTTTGAAATGAAATCCCAAGCTTCTGTAGAAACTGTCTTCAACTTTACTTCGTTCTCCCTTGGGATACAGCACAGAACTGAGTGTTCCAAAGATAAAGGCTTGCACTGTACTGACTTTAAAAGCTTGTTTCTCTGAAATGGGTTTGGAAAACTAATGCAACTGTTAATCAATAAATGAATGAGAGGTAACAGTTCAAATGAAGCTTATACTACATCACTTCATAAATTCATAGTTGCATTTTGATTTTTTATGTTGAATGGGTGGAATATATTTTTATTTGGCTTAAGGTAACTATGTCCTAGTATACACTCAGCTTTGAATTGGTTCATGTTTATTCATTAGCTCTTATATTTGTTCTTTTAGTTTTAATTCTGATGTTTTGACTTTCAACTGAGAGAATTGCTTTTGTTTAGAATTTTTATTTCAAGAAATAAGATGGAATTTCATTTTTATTTAGAATATTTACTTATAAAATATACAAAAAACAAATGCTCGTTTGATAGTCACTTTAAACTGCCATATTCAATCTTTTCAAAGTAAAAAACCTAGTCATTGAAATCCTTACTCTTAGTGTGTGTGTGTGTGTGTGTGTGTGTGTGTGTGTGTGTGTGTGTGTGTGTGTCTAAGCTGAGCCGAGGTGCTAGCTATCACAAGTAGGGTCATTTTATTTGGAAAAGCCTGCCATTATTCCTGAAGCTCTGGTTAAGATAGACCTCTAAAAATGAATGTACTTTAAGGGTATACTTCCTGAATCTGGACTTGGAGAAAACAAAATACTTAAAAGAATCTTTGCCACCAGCATTTAGTAGTCAAAATACAATAAGACTTGGGGCTGGAGAGATGGCTTAGGACTTAAGAGCATGTATTTCTCTTGTGGAAGACCCAGGTCTAAAACAGAACACCCACATGGTTACTAACAACCATCTGTAACTTGAGTCCTGAGAGTTGATGCCCTCTATTTGCACTATTTGCACACATGGTACACACACACACATACACACACACATTCACACACACAAATATATACACATGGGCAGGCAAAACACTCATACATATAAAACAAAATTTGAAAACACTTTTTCAAAGAGTAGTGAGTTATGATTTACTCACTCATCTGTGTCTCCCGTGTCATCACAGTGCTCCATGGTCTGCCTTAATGCTGGCTGCTCCTACAGAATTCTGCCAAACTCTCCCATGGAGCCATTAAAATCCATCTTCATTGCCCTAGTTCAGAGCCAGAACCATCAACAATACTTTGGTTCCTTCCTACCAAGATAAGAAAGATTTTCTTTTGGCAAACATGAGAAGCAAAAGATAGCACTGGGCATTTTCTAGAAAACTGCAAATTTTCTGGAAATTTCTGGAATCTTAACGTTGACTGTAGGAAGGTCAAGAAAGCCATAGTTAAAGGCTTAAAGACGGAAGACAGGCAGCGAGACAGGTAATGGCGGATCACACATCCTCCCAATCCTCAAGCCTCTTCAGGTTTATCTCTCTGAGAGAAAAGAAAATGTTAAAGTCAAATAAAATTCAAGATTTCTTTTCATATGGGACTAATGTTTGAATTGGTGCAGTGGGAGGTGATTTAGTGGCTAATAGTGATTGGCGAACATCATCAGGATAGACACAGAGCAGCTGTGATTTTTTCCCAGCCAGGGAATAACCCACCAGCAGCAAGGAAAGGCATCACCTGAAAGGCTCCTTTCCTGGCTTCCTACCTGAGTGTGAAAGCGCTCAGTGGTGCTTCTGCAGGTGTGTGTATCTGTGCATGCAAACGTGTATTTGTGAGCAGCCGTGTGTCTATATAAGAGGGTGGCTTGGGGATCTGTTGCACAATTTCAAAAAAAGGTATTTATGAAAGAAAATAAGAGAAAAAATGTGTTTAAAAAGTAGAAGCTAAAAAAAAAAAATAGAAGCTAGCCCATCACTTAGCAGGGGTTAAATATGGCTGAGAGGTAATCCCAAAGCCTTCAGATGCTCCTCCGTGTCACATTCATCCCTAACTAGAAAGAGAAGGACAGCCAGAGACAAACATAACACACCTTTCAGCCATTAATTCGAAGCAGAGAAAGCCATTATAGGGATCCTAGTTAACATAAACCTAGGAACTTGAAGCAGATCAGTGTGTCCTCCCAAATGCTTCCAGGCCCTAGACATGCCCTTGAGGGGGTATAATTAGTGAGTGTAAGACATTGAACCTGCCCTACAACTTTCTCAGACATCTAACAGAAGGCCACATTCAACCACCAGCCTCATTTTATCAAATTCTTGATTGCCTCGGGTCCTTCTGTCCCAGCACATAATTTCCTGTTGTGCTCTCTGCCTGACCTGTTCCAACAGAACTTTCCAAAGAGGAGAACGCATCTGCTCTGCCCCTTCCCTCCACCAAGGGTAAGAAAACATAGGAAAAACAGCAGTGTTTAGAGGCTTTGTTTTGCTTTCTTTCAAAGCTGAAAGGAGCTGCTTAGACTTCCCTGGAAAAACATCTGTCTTATGCCAAATTCAAGTACCTTTTAACAGGCTTGACTTTTAGATGTGCCGCATCGGCCACGTGCTCCATCTGAGATGGAGAACTGAACATTTGCAAAGTTCTTGCCACTTGAATTCTTATTCATCCAAAGAAAAAAAATTTCAAGGTTGATATGGACACCATCACTCCAGTGTTTCCTATGGCAGGTAATTTAGGCAGTGACCACTGACTTCCCGTATACCATGTTTCCTTATTGTTGGTCAAGAGCCAGCACACCAGGTAAGGCAGCTGGTACCTTTTATCTTTCATGTTCGTTATCTCACTGGACTGGTACAACAGCCATGACAACCTGATAAAGCATTATATCTCTTTATTAACGAATACCAAAACACACACATACACTCATAAACACACACACAAAGTCAAAGAAAGGCAAAGGCTGACAACTTAGAAGTGATGTGTTAGATATGAATGCTCCGTCTTCTGATTTGCCATCAGCAGATAATAACTGCATAGCACCAGCCGGGCTCTTGCCCACCTCATGATGATGTCTAGGCCTCCTTGGTTTGTCAAGGTTTTTTTGTGAAGGGAAATCTGAGCCTTGCTGAGACTCACAAGGCATGCTTACTGTACTCCAGACAGTGATGCCTATTTGTGTATGTATGTGATATGTGCATTTCCATTTCAAACTAAGCACCTCAGAGCAGCATGAAGGATAAGAACCTGCCTTGTATGCTTTACTGATGAGAAAAATGAGGCTGTGTAAGGGAACCAAGTAACAGATATGAGACCCCCCCCAACTTTGAATTTGAGTGCTTCTTCTATAAGTGTCATAGCTTCCTTCTTTTGATTCCTTATAGTAATATGGCTTTTGGAGAAATTAGGACTTCTCTCTTCCTATGCATAGGTCAGAGATGAGGAGACAAATGAGGCTAACATTATGCAGAAGATCTCACTAGATAATTACTGTGGGTGAGGAGTCCAAGGTGACTACCTATTTTCCAAAGCAGGTGAGGAAAGGGGTGACTTGCCCAAGGTTACACACATTAGATCAAGCAAGAAACATGGACTACGGGTGCCCTCCCCCCAGTGCTATTTTCATCCTAGAACTCCACCATCATAACTCCTGCCTCTGTCCCAAGTTCACCCTGACAGCTGCCTGCTCAGAATAGACTATTGTTAAAGTGGCAAGTGGTGGTGCTAGTGGGATGCGTTTCCGAGCCTCAGTCCGTTCACTCTGATGACACACAACTTGCCTCTGCAACTGCAGCATGGCCAGGCTAAAGGTTTTAGTGGGAAGATGCTTTTAATTAAATGTCCAGGATCGTTTACCCTAAAAAGAACAAAACATAAAAGTAAAATCCTCGTACCACTACACCGGCTTATCAGTGGGAGACGAAGAGGCCCAAATAAGTCTTAGGAAAGAATATAATTCCAGACTGAGCACCTCAGCTGGCCACTTGATTCTTCTGAAGATATCACAGTGTGTGTGTGGGGGGGCGGGGGTGAAGGGCTCTCAAGGCTCCCATGGAGGCTGTAGTTGAATTGCAAATAGAAGTTCAAACATATTCTTCCGACCTTCTGTTCAACTCCATAAAGACTGAGGTTCGACCCACATGATGTGTTTCGCCTCTTCTGGAATAAAATGAAAAATTCATAGAAATGAAAGAATGTTATCGTCCCCTCAGCATTCTGATTTGAAGCTGTCTCTATTTGATAGGCTCCATTCAAATCAAGTCAGTGTCCAAGGACTGAGCACACAGAAGCCGAGAGGATGAGCCATCAGCAGCTTTGGAGTCTCTTGATAAATGAACGATTCAGATTCAAGACTACCTTAGGCAGACAAGTCAGAGCCTGTGGGTCTAGATAGAGAGCTATTCTGATTTCTCACATAGACTTTACAGGGTGATGCCTGCCCAGCATTTTTATTTTTATTTACTTCTTTTAAATGATTATATTTTACTATCCATTGTCTCATAGAACCTGCATAGCTATTGTGTGATGCAAACGTCATAATCTTCATTCTAAAAGTGACTGATCTGAGGCTCTGTAGATTAGATGCCAGGCGGGTGCTTATGCAGCCAGCCAATGCCACAGAGGACTATACTTAGCTCTTCCCTGTCCTTCCACACCCAGAGTATTTGGCCTACCACAGTCATGCATCAAGCTCTTTCAGGATGGAGAAAGACCTCACACTTGAGTTCCCCATCATATGTAATCTTTGGATTACTACAATGATTCAAACCTAGACTCCCCAAAGCCAAGGAGTTTGAGTAATTTTAAGCAGAGAACAGGACTTGCAGGTTTGAAACACCTAGTTTGTGTAATAAATGATCATTTAGAAGGAAATCATAAATTCTTAATCTCAAAAAAGGTTCACGGAACTAAATATCGTGCATGTAAATTATACTTTGGTGGCAATTCCCTCTTCTGCAGAAGCAGCAGAAATCAAGACTCTGACAAGTCAGAAACAAAGATAATTCACTTTACTTGGGTCTGTGGAGAATAATTGGAAGTGATTTTACAACCTATGGAATCTACATGAAACTGGATGGCTGTCTCTACTCATCTAGAGCAAGCATTACTAATGCTGTAACCTGTCTTGTCTGACCTGCTGTGCCTGTGAATAAGCAACAGGCAAGCTGGCTTATTAGACACTTGGCACATGGTTAAACTGTTTAGTGATATAGAAGATCAGGTACCTGAGTGTGTGATCCCCCTTGAATTCCAGACCATTCTGGATTATCTTCTACCAGTCAAGCAAAGCAAATTGCCTGTTTCTGTGTTCCTGTGGAAACTCGAATTTCTGCTACATAACAGAAGTGATTACAACTAAAGTCTAACTTAAATGCAAGATATTTTCAGGAGGGTAAATACCTTGTTTAAGGTAACTAAATTTATACATTTATTCTACATGGCTATTACACAAGTTAGATAGTTAGAACCTATAGGTCACCGGGCATGGTGGTGCACACCTTTAATCCCACCACTCGGGAGGCAGAGGTAGGCAGATGGATGTGAGTTCAAGGCCAGCCTGGTCTACAAAGTGAGTCCAGGACAGCCAAGGCTTTACAGAGAAACCCTGTCTTGAAAAACAAAACAAACAAACAAATAACAGCAATAAACCTAAAAAAAAAGAAAAGAAAAGAAAGAAAACTTAAATAGAATCTATAGGCTAGTGGGATAGGGCTGGAGAGATGGCTGATCTTCCAGAGGACCAAGATTTAATTCTATTCTCAGCATCCATACCACAACCTCCTGTAACTTTGGATGCACAGGAACCATCACCCTCTTTTGCCTCCAAAGGTACTCTATGCATGTGGTGTACAAACATACTTTCAGGCAGATATCTATGCATATAAATAAATAAATCTTTTTTAACAGCTTAGAATATACAGGTCCTATGTGATGATTAAAAATTATCCAACAAGAAGGCAGGTTTCCATCCTTGCACATGTATATATTATCACCTATTGCCCCTGTCTCAAAGGAACATATCTTCTCTTGCTATTCAAGCTTTAAATTTAAGTTCTGCTTCATCTCTGCCCTCCCATTCATCCATTCAATATGATTTATCAAATGTTTATGGTGTGCAGCAGTCCTAGAAACTTGTGGTGATACAAGAGTAAAGTAGATTTGACATCCATTTAGGACTTCTGGCTGTAGACAAGAAGGAAATAAAGTTGACAAATGGATGCTGTGAAAGAAAGGCATGTAACTGTAACAGAGTAGTAGAACAGTGGGACTTTGGCAGGGTGGATGGAAAAAGCTCTGTTCAGGTGATGTTGAAGCTAATACACAAATGAACCAATGAAGCTGTCCACAAAGGCATTGTGGTTAGAGGCTCATTGGTGAGAGAAAGATGCAGAAGCAGCTCCCAGGATCACCTACTTAGTGGTTATAAAGAACCAGGGGTAAGCTAAGAAAGAAACTAAAGGAAAAAAGCCACTGAACAAAGGTTGAAGATTAGATGAGTATGAAATCTCAGAAGATTGGGAAGATACTGAGAATGGCTTAAGGAGACTAGACTTGTCAGTTGTATCAACCTCTGCTACAAAGTTCATCAGTGTAAGGAGGCCTGCCCCATTGATAATTTTAACAATCACTGATATTTTTTTGCCATCTTTTACTTCTGTTTGTGCCTTCTCTCTCACCCAAAATATGACTCTTTGTTCCAGCTTTCCCGAGAGAAGAAGAGGATTGCAAATTTCCCCCTTCCAACATAGCTAGCTTTTCCACTCCTTTTTAAAGATCTTTTACAAAACTGTCTACAAAACACTGTCTGTTCCTGCATCTGGCTTGGACTAATTATTGCACTCTAGTCCCACCCAGCCCCTTCTCAGTGACCCCTGGCCTCTTCACTCCAATCTTTCCTGCTCACTACCACAGCTTCTGAGAACTGAATCCTTACCTTAGAGGCATAAGATACCTCATAAAATAAATTCATAATTTACTTTTTATGTTTCTAAAATTGTCCTTCAACTGTTGGCGATTATATAATCACCACAATGTTTTATTAATCCTTGACCAGCCTGCAATTGGTGTCTTTCCTTTTTCTAATTATTTTCTAAATTTGAGTACCAATATTTAATTTATGGCAAAGTCATACAATTAATATTTTATTGGATTTCTGCAAAAATTATAAAGTTTTTAAAAGTTCCAAACACAGTTTGTAAAAGAAAAGAAAAAATGAGAGATTAAATAGCTAACTTAACATTCATCTAAGTTATAATTAAACCTACCTTTGAGTTGGTGGAGGGGAGTTCCACATTTAAATAAATATAGGCATGCTGCTCTCGAAAATAATAGCTATTTCCTACTTTAACTTGTTAAGCACTTGGGGTGGACTGATGGAAATGTCCCTTCAAAGATGTATTTACATCCTAATTCCTACAGTCTGCAACAATTCCTTACATAACAAAAAGGTGAATGATGCATGTCAAAACCTGTAATTATTAAATAGAGGGCAGAGACTGGCAGAATTTGCGCACTCATTATAGAAACATCTGGAATGTTTGTCCCGAAGCTATCAATAAAACAACATGGATGCTAAGGATGTTGGTGAGAGTCAGAAGAAAGTGAGACACTCTGCAGAGATTTCCTTCACCTTTGTGAATATTTGTGTTGTCATGAACAGACATTGCTAAAAAATATGAGGTCAGAAAGTGTTTCTCCTGAGGGTTTGCAGCACTAAGCAGCAGGTGATTGAGAACTGGGGAAGAGGCAATGAATGCTAGAGTGGAAGGAAGCTTGCCTAAATTGGGCCCGAGATCACATAAAAGTGAGCAGACATTGAAGGTGATGAACTTGGACATTGGCTAAGGACTGTGGAAAGCACAGCTTTCAAGGTGTGACCTGGTATCTTCTTTCTGCTCATAGCAAAATTAAGAAAAGATAGATAAATCAGGAGAAATGGCAGAGCAAAAAATCTTAGGTATTACAGCAACCACAGGTAATTAGTTTAATCCTTAAATATAATCAGGAATGCTCATACTTTATAGAAACTCCAGTGCAGGTGTTCTTTGTACAGAATAAGATTAATTTAGGCAGCCTGCTATTTTACATTAACATTAGAATCAGAGTAAGACTTCTGATTGAAATGTGTTATTTTGACTTTGCAGCACCTGAAAATGTAGCACATGTTCATTTCAGCCCTCTAATGTTTCCTTAAATTTAATCACATATTATGAGGAGACTGAATTAGCTTTATGTAAGAACTTACATTCCCAAACTGATGGATCTGTGACTTGTAAGGCATCTCTTGTTTTGTTTCTGACAAAGATTCTCAATTTCTGTGCAAACTTTCCTAATCTGTTTTTGGGGGTTGAGGGTTAGGTGTGATATTTTCAAGGCCAAGGCTTATTATGATAGCCAATCACTTTAGGAAAAGACTGAAATAATAGAGCACGGTGGATTTGCTTGTATTTCTTATGAACTCTGTATCAGATATATATATATATATATATATATATATATATATATATATATATATTTAATCACAACAGGTTTTTAATCCATGTTTTGTAGTTGGTAAATCAAAGAAGTTATGCAATTTCTCCAAGCCAGTAATTAGGGATAAGTGATATGCAACCATATGTTTATTTGAGTCTCAATCCACACTCTATTGGTACAGAAAATCATTGTAGACCAGTGAAATAAAAACTACATCATCTCTCATCCCATGTATATGACAACCAAGGAAATTACGTTGAGTGAGTCATTGGTCATCTTGTGCTTCATTTTGCATCATCTAAAGAAGTATGTGATAATACATTACATAATTGCATCCCAAGCAGTTGGCACAGTATTGAATTAGATTATGTTCACAACAGTACTTTGACAACCATAAACAAAGAACAAGCAAATGTTGCTTGTTTAACTATAGTGGGTTTTTTTTTTATCTGTTTCTTATTCATTAGATAAACAAAAATGAGCCATGGTACTTGACAGAAGATTCGGTTCTCAAAAATGCTATATCTGGGCATTGAAACTTCCATGGTTACTTCTAGAGCCAGGTTAAACCAAAGTTTCTCTTATTCTTGGACCCAGAACATAACCAAGAGTTAGTCTGTCCATGATGTCAGCCATTTAGCTGTTCAAAAAGGAATGATGTCTGAATTTTACATTTAAATAAGACAGAGTACTTAAGTTCTTATTTGCTCACGGTCATCATTGATTATTTTACTAAAAGGGGTATGTTATCAGAATGGCAAATACAATTTGGACGGTCTCACTAGGAGCTGCCCTGTAACAGTGAAGCAGGCCAGACACAAAAATTGCCACAATGATGTACCATGACCTACAGAGCCATGGGAAGCCATGGCCAGGTGCAGTCCACCAAGCACCTGCTCCCTCTTAGCTTGGCTCTCATTTCCATGGCAGCAAAATGACTTCAAGTACAGCAACTCTGCAGCAGTCACAGCAAGGAACTTCCAAATAGAGAAGTGGGAGAGAGTGCAATTGCTTGGCACATGTACATTGTGCCATAAATACATTCATAGGCTGAGTGGAGTGAAGGATATCTCTTCTGGCATTTGGCAGATGGCTATCTATACAGGCAATAATAAACTACTTGGTAACACTAAATAACTCAGAATGCTCTCTTCTGGTATATAATTTAACAATGATAGCAATAGCTACCGCTCAGTGAATGCCTATGCCTGGAACTATGCTAGGTGGTTTCTATGCAGATCACTGGGCTCTAAAACTCTGAGAGGACCATTACCTTTGTTTGGCAGATGTGAAAACTTGAGGCACAGAAAAAAATAAGTAAGTTATTATTGAACTTCATATCTACGTCATAGGATTAAAGTAGAGTCTAACCACCTACAAAGCCTCTGATCTTTTCACTGCAGTGTTGTACCTCCAAAGGAGGCACCATGTCTGCATTGTGCATTGTTAGTCCTTTTCACAAATGCTGTTGCTGAGGCATACAACAAAATTGCCATGGTACAAATATAAACTGGTGACTGATAGATGAGAGAGAGAGAGAGAGAGAGGTAGAGTGTGTGTACAGAGTATCAGATTATTCAGGGTTCTTTGTGATGTTGGTGGTATATCTCTTGCACTGTGCTTATACCCTGACGCAGGTGTGCAGAGCAGCTAGTTCACAATGACCTGCCAACCACCAGCATCATCATGTGCTTTGTGGATGAGGTGTGGTCCGCTCTCCTGCGGTCTGTGCACAGCGTTCTCAACCGCTCTCCTCCACACCTCATCAAGGAGGTTCTGCTGGTGGATGACTTCAGCACCAAAGGTAAGAAGCCACTCTGCCATTGTTCTCTCATCTAGAGTCCCAATAGGATGTCCTCCCCTCTGTCCCAGTTTCCTGGTAAGGGAAGGATTTCATGGGACATGTCCATTGGGCTAGTATGCAGATATAAGTGAGTATATACCATTTGAGTCTTTCTGCTTCTGGGTTAACTCACTCATTATGATCATCTCTAGCTCAATCCATTTGTCCACAAATTTCAGGAATTCCTTGTTTTTAATAGCTGAGTAGTATTCCATAGTGTATATGTACCACAGTTTCTTTATCCATTCTTCTACTGAGGGACATTTAGGCTGTTTCCATGATCTGGCTATTATGAATAAGGCTGCTATGAACATGGTAGAATCCTACAAGTAGAACATTATGATAGGCAGATTTGGGTCATGGGGTCCCGCTCAAACTAAGGCCCTAGCCAAGGACAATACTGGCGGTAAAATTTAAACCCCTACCCTGATCTAGCCCATGGACAGGACAGTCTCCACACTTGAGTGGAGAGATGGATTTGACTTTCTCAAGTACTCTGGTGCCTCACATTTGACTATGTCCCCTGGCAGGGGACACCTAGTGGCACTCAGAAGAAGGACAGCAGGTCACTGAGAAGAGACTTGATACCCTATGAGCATATACAGGGGGAGGTAATCCCTCTGAGGAACAGTCATAGGGGAGGGGAATAAGGGGAAAATTGGAGGGAGGGGAGAATGGGAGGTTACAAGGGATGGGATAACCATAGAGATGTAACAAGAATAAATTAATAAATAAATAAAAAAAATTAAAAAAAAAGAAAAAAAAAGAAAAAAAAAAAAAAAAGAAGCCACTCTGGAAATGCTAAAGCTTGTTGGAAGGCAATAGCAGTTTAGTTTAGAGGGTAATTTAATGAAGGTTAAGTATTTGAAATGCCAAATTATTGTTTCACATGGAGCCATAAAAACATAAACCTAAGCCCAATCATACATTACTAATTGAGGCTAGAAAGATGGCTTAGAGCACTGACTATTCTTCCAGAGGACCTGAGTTCAATTCCCACCACTGACAGGGCTGCTCAAAACTATCTGCAACTGCAGTTTCAGGAGGATGCCACACTTTCTTCTCTCCTTAACAGGCACTCCTTGCATGTAGTACAAAGATGCACATATAGGCAAAACACTCATATGTGCCACAAATACATGTTTAAGAGTGTCGCTGTTCGCCCTGGGGTCTGTTGTGCAACATGTCTCTGCTGCTCCCATTATGACCAGCCTGCCCTGTAGGAATGTCTTTAATGCTGCCACTCTCTGAGATGATCATTCAAGTTGAGAATATGATGAACAGGTCTTTTTTTTTTTCCATGTACTACAGTGAGCAAAACACATCCTGCTAATAATATTTTTTTTCTAGTCAGTAGCCAAAGTTAAACTCTACAGAAAGCAAAGAAGTGGAAGTCCCTCTTCTAAAGAGTATAGACACATTTTCATAGGATCAGAAAGACAGCGGCTCTTGTGCAGTCTGGAAGCAGAAGCAGCCACAGATTTTAAGGTCCCATTGTTTTCGCTTGTTACATTGAAGAATTTTGCCCTTTGCATTAGCAAATATCTCCATATGCAGGAAGTCTAACAGGCCTAGCAATGCCACAATGTGAAGTCTCAAAATTTCACCCACATTTTTGAACTAGAAAAGAACAGCAAATGGATGGTGATGTTAAAGATAGACAGCCAAAACTTGGTCTGTAACCATGGTGATGGGCGTGCTTTCTTTGGTGCTGTTGCTGCCACCATAATCACAGTGAGGTCAAGCAGCAATAAGATGCCGAAGAGTACTGAAAATGCACATAAGTGATCCTGACAGCATCCGCAGAAATAGTAGCCAGCTCTCGAGTGAGAGAAGGCTTTTGATGAGGAGCAGATCCAGTTTTTTGTGGACTCTGAATCTTGTACAGTTTCAGGGTCTTCTTTAAAAAAAACCCATAGACACACAAAATTAGTAGGAAATAAGCTGTACATATATTCTGGGGGAAATCAGAGAGGTGACACATACCTGTAATCTTAGTACCCATGGCCAGAGGCAGGAGAATCAAGAGTTTAAGCTCAGCCTGAGCTATATAATGAAATCTAGTCTAAAAAACAAACAAACAAACAAACAAACAAAACCAGCTGGAAGCCATTTCTACCTGGGATAGGTATCATTAGCTACAAAAGTGACTGTAAATATATCCTTAAACTTCTCTAAAATGTTCCTTAGCTGGACACCTCTATATCCAACTAAAAGGCAAAGATGCTCTAAGCTGAGAGCATGGAACTGAAGCCCTAGGTCCTGTGATCAAATCTGTGGACCAGAAATGGAGTTTGATTATCCAGGCCTGCCCTTATGGGCATGGCAGAGATTGTATATCTGGAAGTCACCTACACAGTGTCTCGGGCTGTTCATCAGCCAATCAAGGCTGCTTTCTTTCCCATGGTAAGCATTATGTGCCAGGAAAGTGCCTACAGCGTGGACACTCCAACCAAGCAAGTCCTTCAATATACAGACCTCAGCAGCCTTTGTCTTATATGAACACACTACTCTAGTTGTTGCTCTGCCCACTGACCCTTTGACATACTCAATAAATCTTTCATGACAGAGAGGTGTGGGCAGGGATGGTAGCTCTTACCAACTATAGTTGTGTTGGCTTATTACAAATTTTGAAATTTGCACACATGACTTAAGCTCCTGTCTTGGATTTGAAAAGTTGGTCAGTTTAGAATATTGAGCCCACATAAAATATTTTCAATAAGATGACATCAAATAAAATTACGGCTCAAGAGATATATTTTGGTAACTGGAATGACATCATAGTTTTGGACTTGACACTGCAAAGACACTTCTAGTAAATCCAGTTAGTTAAAGTATTTTGGGTTTGTTCTTCTTCCGATATAGACTACCTAAAAGCTAATTTGGATAAATACATGTCTCAGTTTCCAAAAGTCCGGATACTTCGCCTCAAAGAAAGACATGGCTTGATCAGAGCAAGGCTGGCAGGGGCACGGAACGCAACAGGTAAGGAACTGCTCTGCTTTAGTTTTCATCACAGTTTTGCTTTAATTTATGATGTTTTTCAAGCAAACAGATTTTAAAAGAATAGATCCATAAATGTCCATATGTTGTCATATGGATATTAATTTCTAGCCTTGTGGAACACATGCTTAGTCAGACAGACAAACAGATACACTGACACAGACACACACACACACACACACACACACACACACACACACACACACACACACAGAGAGAGAGAGAGAGAGAGAGACTAATTGTTTTTTCTAAGCCTTTGAAAAAGAATTCATAAACACTGTGAAACTATGACACTATACACCCAAGTTTTTACTGGGCATTGCTGAAAACATAGGAATGTTCTCTTAAATAAGCGTACCTTTATATTGAAAAATAGCAAATACCTATATACATTCTTGTAAACTTTTTTCATTATTCCCAGTATTTTTCAATTCAAGATCTTTTTAAATTCCATGCACTTTGTTTGGTTATTTTTTCCTTCTAGTTCCACAGTCTAGTCAACCTCACATATTACATTGACATATTGTTGTGTTACTTTAATATTTCAGGCAAAATATTTGTACAATTGAGAATGTTCTGGAGTTTCAGTCCTCATGTTACCTGTAGGGTAAACGATTTCAGTAAGGCCAATATATACAATTTGATTACATGTCACAACCATTGCCTATTTCTTCCTACGGTGTCAAGCTGTCCCACTACTGGTTATACTAAGTTAAGATATTGACAACTAGACCTCTCCTTTGGGAGTTGGAAGTAACTGTAGTTTGACCCTTTACTTCACAAGCTTAACCTAATACCCACACATTTTACATGGTGATTTAGTTTGCACTGCTGTCCCTTGCTCAAATAGGTTTTTAGAATGAGACCTTATAAAACACCTTTTCTATAATTTTCTCAAGCTATCGTTTTCGTGTGTAGTAAAGATATCTCCAGATCTCATCTCCTGTCTTCTTTTCTACCCATCTCTTCTCCTACCCTTTCCCCTGACCTCTCCCCTATCAAATTCCCCTGCAACTCTGTTTCTTCACATAGTTACCTCCATTCTCTCAAGCTGTTCACTGAGGATGCAGGTATCTGCACCCAGACACCTGAGTCCAGCATCTGCACTCTCATCTACTTCCATTCTGTTACTTGTAGCCACCTGGTCACCACTCCACCTCTGGAAGCCCTAGCATTGCCAGTCTCCATCAGCTTGGAGTAAATAAAGTCTCATGGTGCTCACTGGAATCTTATTTTCTTATATCTTGATCCCCAAAGTGTTCTTACCATCCCACTGGTTTGCTGAAAGAGTTGATCCCTTTGTGGCTGTGTTCCCTAGAGGAAAAGAACTGGTAGAGATGATGCATATACCAAAGGGAGATTTATTAGATTGTCTTATATAACACAGTCGGGGTAGTCCAACAACAGCTGACCCACACAGAAGAGTCTGGGAGCTCAGGCCATGTGGCTGAGCATGTCAGTGGTCTCAGTCTGTCACTGAAGGTCTCAAGAGTTCCTGGAGAGTAGCTTGTTGTTGTATTATTGACTTTTCCTGGGGAGATGAAACACAGAATCTACTGACCTCACATTGGGAGCCCATGGAGTATGGATACCACCAAAATCCAATTTAGTGAACCACTGACTCGTATTAGTTTACTTACAGATTATCTATTACAATTTGTAATAGAAATTCTAAGTGAAAACAAATGTATCATGACAAAATTGGCAATGCGGTGGTAGCTAAGAATTTTTTTAATTGTATTTATTCCCATTTACCAATTATAATATTAAAGATTAAACCAAGGGTCTTTGCGCAGGCTAAGTACATGTGTTGTTATCACTGAGTTTTTTTGCCTAACAATAACTTTTTACCATGTGTTCATTGAAGAAATTAATGTTTCATTATGAATTTTTTATCCATGTGTATCACTTATATTGATGTTGTTTATCCCCCCATCACCCGTACCTGACAGACTGTGTTTTAAAAATTAACTGTCTCTCCGAGCTTAATTTGCTTAGTAAAGTCAGTCTACGAATAATGCAAAAATATGATAGTTAAGAAACAATGTAGGAAAGGAATTTATCAGCTGACGCATGGCTGAAAAATATTCCCATGTGCAAGTGTTCCAGTGCAGAGGGAGCTGGGCAGTTTCAGAGCAGAGAAGGAGTTCATAGATGCTGTTGAGAATGGACCACCAAGCAGAGTGGTCAGAGGTTCATTTGGAGGATAAGACAAAAAATAAAACTTCTGTACATTTCTGTATGCCAGGTAAGGAATGTTGGAAAACCAGTGAAGGTCAGTGAGTAGAGAGCTAAATTGTCTGATTTGCATTTTAAAAGCCCAGACTGGCCTCCATATTGAACATTGATGTCAGAGAGATGAGAGAAGTAAAGAATTCACTTAGAAGGCTATTACAGTTGTCCTGGACTAGGGGAGCAAGGGACAGCGGGAGGAACAGACAGATTCATAATTTACACTGGGCATGGAGGCTACGAGATGCACCACCAGATAGACAAGATAAAAGTGGGGGATGAGAAGAAGAAAAAAACAAACCCTTGAACTGGAATCAGAGCAACTTGAGGGATGACGGAGCCTTAACTGGAGGAGTAGGTCTGGGAATACAATGAGCCTTTTGTTTTGTTTTGTTTTATTTTGTTTTTTAACAGCCCATGTTGACTTTAAATGGAACGTAGACATTAAAGGGGAGAAGCTTAATGAATACAGCATGAAAGCCATGCTGCTTATCCAACTGCACAGAGAACAGAGTATGCTGACAATGACCTCCCAAATAACCCAGCTATTGACAGCAGTACGAAAGGGAGGCTTTGGGAGAACTTCCATAGAAACAGTGGCAATCGGTTGTCCTTCTTTCCATAAAATACTGTCTTTGAGTTTAGCAAATCCAAATGTAAAAGTTTAAATTTGTGTTTAATGTTCAATACCTTTGAGAACATTGACCCAATGCTGGTGCGGTAAATGTCAAATTCTTTAATAATAGCTTCTGTTAAGAAATAGACTCTATTTCCATGTTCTGGCTATTATTAATAAGGCTGCTATGAACATGGTTGAGCAAATCTTCTTGTTGTGTGCTGGAGCACCTTCTGGGTATATTCCAAGGAGTGGAATAGCTGGGTCTTGAGGAAGCCCTATTCCCAGTTTTCTGAGATAGCACCAGATAGATTTCCAAAGTGGCTGTACTAGTTTGAATTCCTACCAGCAATGAAGGAGTGTTCCTCTCTCTCCACATCCTTGTGGTGTCACTTGAATTTTTGATCTTAGCCATTCTTATGGGTGTAAGATGGAATCTCAGAGTTGTTTTGATATGCATTTCCCTGATGACTAAGGAGGTTGAGCATTTCTTTAAGTGTTTCTCAGCCATCTGATATTCCTCTGTTGAGAATTCTCTGTTTAGTTCCAAGCCCCATTTCTCAATTGGGTTATTTGATTTGATGGTGTTTAATTTCTTGTGTTCTTTATATATTTTGGATATTAGACCTTTGTCAGATGTAGGGTTGGTGACTCTAAAATAAAAAAATTAAATTAAATTAAATTAAAATTAAAATAAAAAAGAAATAGACTCTACATCACAGTCCAGCTACCTGTGTAAATACATGCATAACCACGGAAGAAACTTCATCAAATGGCATGTGCTATGCCTCCTATCTTTCCATCTGTGTTACTGGACAGTCCCACCCAACTGACCTAGTGCTTCCTGAAGGGTCACGGATCTCCATCTGGAAAACTCTAGCTATGTGCATCTTAATCTCTCACTGCTTCCTACTAAAAAATTCTGCCCAAGGAACCTAAAATGGACTCTTTCATCACCTTTAAGTTTTGTAGAACTATCCCATTGTAAATCATAGTAAGAGAAATTTCTTTCAGATTAAAATTTTTAAATGATATAGAAAATACCAGTCCATTTTAACACTGAAAATAATAATTGTATATATATATAAATACATGTGTACAGCCAGCCCACATTATACATCCATGGACTCAACCAACCAACTTTGGGTTAAAAATATTTTAAAAAATGCTAAAGATAATTGCATTTTGATAGAAGAAAATGTTTTCAGCTAATTTTTGGGCACAGAAGGACACTCTAAGACAATAAATAAAACATCTTATTTATTTGGGAAAAAAAACATATCTGTACTAAACATACAGATACTGTTTTTCTTGTTGTCCCCCTCCCCCAGATAACTCAGTACCACAACAGTTATATAAGGTTAGTTACCATAAGTGGTTCAGGGATGGTTGAAAGAATGCAGGAAATACTACACTATTATATATAAATAACCAATGTTGACACCTGAGAATGGTCTTATGAGGAAGCCTGGAACCAACTTTTTGTGCATAGTAAGGGTTTAATGCACATATAAAACAGTAAGTAATAAATCCCTAAATTCTTTATCAAATTGCTATAAAGATTCAGAGCATTTATTTCCACTTTATGCTACCATCTCCTGTGGATTCATGGTTTGAAAAGCAATGCACTGGGCATCATTACTGGAAGGCCAGTGCCTGAGAGCTTGGGGGAAAGCAGAAAGTTAGGCCACATTGGGTTGGTAGCATCCTCGCTAAGGATGCACCATGGTTCTGGAAGTGAGCCTGACACCTGAGCGAAATTTTGTCAAGGACGTACTTCAGTGATTGCCTTTGAACAGGGATGGCTGGCCTGCTGAGCCTACCTTTCTCAGGGCCCTGAGCATTCTCCAGCCCTAGGAGCAGTCCTGGGTCAGAAACTGCAAGAAGTCTAAAGACTCCTTGAAAACCAGAGGTTAGCAAAGATACTGAATAGAAATGTTCTCAAGGATGCTTCAGTCAGACAAACAGATAAAAACTGAGAAACTGAGTCCAGTGTCTGTATGGCCATGCCAGCTCTGTCCTCAACTTATTCACTCAATGGGATTCAAAGAAAAAAAAAATCCAGCTAACAAGACAAAGCTAGACAGTCAAGGACACAGAGCAATACAATTCAAGCTGACTGGAGATTTAATTAGCTGCAAGGATCTATAAAGGAATCAGCAGCTCATCCTCTTACCGTTAATAATGTCCATGGTGTCCTCAGAGCTCAGGGTGTCTGAGTCCAATGCTCATAAAAAGATATAGTCAATCAGCTGCTGACTGAAGAGTTTGAAAAGCCCAACCAGGACTCAACACGCTATGGGCAGGAGAGGGATAATAGATGACTAAGAATTATTCACCAAAGAGAAGTGTGCTGTACATCAGGGAAGCTCCTCAGTGAGAAGCAAGGATAAGAGTCTCAACCTCTCCAGGACAGGTTACTCAGCAAAATTCTTAACACTATCATGAGCATTTATAGACTCAGTTTACTAACTTCAAGTAACTTCCCAATGAGAAGCATCAAACTCTTGGTCTTACTCCAAGGCTTCCTCAAAAGCATCAGTGGGCATCATTCATAAAGTTCCACAGTGTGTTTCTGCTGCAGGTTTCCCCAGTATCTCTAAAAAGCCATTAAGCAAAATTAATTGGCAAGCCAGCTCCACGTTCCTGTCGAAACTATAAACACACCACTCTAGCACTAACTACTTGATGATGTGACAATGTCCCTGCATGGTGCCATTGTCCTAAAGGAGCTAAAGGTATCTGGCACACCGAGGAACTTGAGATTGGCCATTTTTATTTTATTTTATTATTTTGTTGTATTGTTGCTGATGTTCATAAAGCCCATCTCCAAACAATCCAGCATTACCAGTACACAGGTCTAGAAAACAGAAAATTATGCCAGGTTACAAGCAAGATTCTTAGTTTGAGATTAAGCAATTCATCAAAAAATAATAATAATAGTAAGGACCACTAGCCATTTGTTCAAAGACTGATTAGCTCTTAGAAATTTAACATAAGGTGTAAAATTCGAAAGACACGAGTCATTTGTGAGTAACTTCAGTCCTCTCCCCGTTTCTTCACGGCTCTCAGCTTCTGTGCATCATCCCAGGGGTCACAATGTCCAGAGATGATCTTACCACGATTAGAGACACTGTCTGGAGCCAGCTTCACAGGGAGTTCTTTGTTTTCTTATCTAACACAATCCTGAGATTTTATTTTAAAACAAAATAGCTGAAAGTGGAACAGTGGCATCCATGCGTAGGAGATTTTCCCACATAAAGCCGAGATAGGATTCCAAAAGATGTTTTAAGCAGGTGCTACTTCCCTCAGGTCCTGGCAAGAAATGAATGAGAATATTAACGAAGTAAGATCTAGGCCAGGTGGGGAATGAATGCAGATTTGGAGCCCCATCCTGAGCGATATAGTCGACTCTTTCATAATACTATATGGCCCCCTAGGGGGATTACCTTGGAAAGATACCCTTGCTATTTGTCCCTCTAATCTTTATCTGCTAAATAGGAATTAAAATGGGTCTGTATTTCAGCTTTGTAGGAAGGAACAGATAAGCCCATCAGGTAGAACACAGAACTTCATCTTAAGAGTTGCTAAGACAAGGTAAGACATGGTACGCAGCCAGGTACTGGAATGGTCAATGAAAACAATAGGAAGAATGAAGAAAACCTCAACTTAAGAATTATCTCCACCGTGTGGTCATGTCTGTACAGCATTATTTTATTAATGATTAAAGTGGGAGGATCTATTCCACTGTGGATGGTTGCCACCCCTGTGCCTCATTCCCAGTCATATAGGGAAAACAAGCTGGCAGCCCCTGGTTTGCATCCATGCTGGACCATGATTGTGTTGCTTAAGCCAAATCAACACTTTGATCCCCAAGATTCTGTAGTCATGGTTTCATTACAGCAACAGAGACGCAATCTGATTACAGTAGTCTATCAATTGTTTCTTAACATGAGTGGTGCTTACCCCGCAGCATCCCTATACCGAGAAATTTCATATTATCACAAAAGAAACATCTAGGAACCAGGAACTCAACCAGAAAAAAAAGAAACCCATGTTCAGAGTCATTCTTCTCAAACAACCCCTAACACTTTTAAGGATGAAATATGTGCACTCACTGTATCATACCATAATTTTCAATGATTATTTTCTTTTTACCCTATAGGTGATGTTTTGACATTCCTAGACTCTCATGTGGAATGTAATGTAGGCTGGCTGGAGCCCCTTCTGGAAAGAGTTTATTTAAATAAAAAGAAAGTGGCCTGTCCAGTAATTGAAGTCATCAATGACAAGGACATGAGGTAACACTACCCATTCTGACACCAGAAAGCAGCAGAGAGTGATGGGCCTCCCATGAGCTATGTAAGAACCTAAGAATCACGAAATACTTTCCCAAATAACTTCTTCTAAGTTATTGTTTCTCCCTCTAAAATGGCCACTGTAGACTGAGAGATGGATATGAGTTGAAGCGAGGCTTCTCAGAGCTTATGGTGAGGGGTCGTGGTGCAGAATCACAGGTGTCAGCAACTGCCCCACCCCTGAACTGGTCATGAAGCTGTGTTCTCAAAGTCAATAGAACCATGAATAATCTTAGCACTTACAATTTCTTTTCCTTTTTCTTTTATCCTGAATTAGTTACATGACAGTGGACAACTTCCAAAGAGGTGTCTTCACATGGCCCATGAACTTCGGCTGGAGAACAATTCCTCCAGATGTTGTTGCAAAAACTGGAATTAAAGAAACTGACATAATAAGGCAAGTGTCTGAAACTGTATACAGAACTCCTAAGTCCTTTCATAAGGACAGAAAATATGTTTTTAAAAAAACTCTATTATTCTGAAAACCAACAAGAGTTATAGGTGTCAACTAGACATCATACCTACAATCTCAGTACTAAGGAGGCAGAAGCAAGAAGGTGGAAAGTTTAAGGATAGCCTGGGTTACAGTAGTAAGCCTTTGTGTGTATGTGTGTGTATGTGTGTGTGTGTGTGTGTATTTTTATGTGTATATGTATGTATGTGTAAATGTTTCCTGAGAAGCTAGTTTGCCACCCCCAACCCTCAATTTCCATTTGAAATGTACCCAATTTAACTCTGACCTAGGGAAGTCCATAATAACCCCAGGGTTTATATTAGAATATAATTGAGAAATAAGACTCTTAGTCCCACCCATGTCTTTACTGACCCTAATCATGCTCAGTCCTCATAAACCCTTCAGGAAATCCAAGCTGTTGTCTCCATCCCAAGACCTCCCTGCACCTATCCAGAAATGCCTCCAAACTCCCCCCACAGACACAGATCACCCACTCTAGAAGCTTAATTTCTATGGAGTAAAAAGTTTAGCTTGATCCTTTGTCTTTGTAGGTGCCCAGTCATGGCAGGTGGATTATTTTCCATTGACAAAAGTTACTTTTATGAACTTGGAACTTATGACCCTGGTCTTGATGTTTGGGGTGGAGAAAATATGGAACTGTCATTCAAGGTATCCACTACTAAGTGTTTCTTCTCCTCTTCCTCCTCCTCCTCCTCCTCCTCTTCCTCCTCCTCCTCCTCCTCCTCCTCCTCCTCCTCCTCCTTCTTCTTCTTCTTCTTTTACAGTTAAAAGTCTATCATTCTACTGGCAGGGGAGATGACTAAGTTGATAAAGAGACTGGTACAGGAACATAAGGATCTGAGTTCAGATTTCCTATAGAAAGTGCAGCTACTGTAATGGGTCTCTAATTCCAGCTAGAGTTAGGCGGAGTCAGTGGGCTCCACGTTCAGTGACAGAAACTGTCTCAAGAATTAAGGTGGAGATCAACTGAGGACAACATTTTATGTTAGCCACTGGCCTCCACATCCATGTCGGCACAAACACCACCACATACAAGCACAAACACACACATGTAGATTCACTTTACTAACACACTAGCATATATATGACTACCACTGAGAAGAAACGGCATCATGGCACAGGCTCTATGGATTGACTATTTCATTTCCCAGATTTGATTTGGAGGAAGCAACCACTATTGAAAAACTATTGGAGTTAATATTTCACAACAACGTTTCTATGTCTAATTATCCGTGGAATTGCCTTCTTTTTTTTTTCTGCATAAACACTATGGAATTCATATGTAATACAAATTATTCTGGGATCGATCTGTAACGTAGAGTTGCTCTCTTGGAATAAATCTCTAATATGTTAGAGTCAGTGGAAATATTTGCAATGGGTAATCTTGAAATTATAAATGGCAAAGAACCCCTCCAGGGCTGCCCACCAGCAGCCGAGTATGTGCCACAACATCTTTGGAAACTGTATGCAGTGACTTAGATCATCATTGACTCAATGCCCAGGAAAGCCTTAGTGAGAACAATAGAACACAACCAGCAGCTTTCCTCTGGGTCTGAGTGGTCTATGCTCAAATGGGTGGAACTTTAGAGGCCCTGACCAAGAACAGTTTTGAGTTGAGTACCACATCCCTACAGGTCTCCCAGTGGAAGGGAAGATGAACAAATGGACATCCATAACCTCTCACTGATTCACCCCAAACAGGAGCCCATGTGACATACTTTATATATTGGGGTTCTGTAGAGAAGAGATAAAGGAGTTTTACATAGATGGTTGGGGGAGGAGGGCGCGGATAATCAACTTCGTGCTACTTAGCAGGTAGAGGGGTATCTCAAGGTAGTTAGGTGGCATAGTTAATTGCCTGTGATTTGTGAACCACTATTTGATAATTGGTGCTTTCCGCTGATGTGCTCCCAGGTCTGGATGTGCGGTGGTGAAATTGAGATCATTCCCTGTTCTAGAGTAGGCCACATATTCCGAAACGACAACCCGTACTCCTTCCCCAAAGACCGCATGAAGACGGTGGAGCGGAATCTGGTACGGGTGGCCGAGGTCTGGCTCGATGAATACAAAGACCTCTTCTATGGCCACGGGGACCACCTCATAGATCAAGGGCTGGATGTGGGCAACCTCACCCAGCAAAGAGAGCTGCGGAAGAAGCTGAAATGCAAAAGTTTCAAGTGGTACTTGGACAATGTCTTTCCTGACTTGAAGGCTCCCGTTGTGAGAGCTAGTGGTGTGGTAAGTTAACGTGGCCATTTGCAAAAACAACAGAAACTCCTTCAAACATGCTTAGAAAAGCATGAAGTATTATCCTTTAAGTGACAGGCATGAATGCCCCTAAGAGAACGTGTAGATGAGCGCTGCTCGAGATGAATCTGCGCAAGTCTATCATACAGTCACAGTGACTGACAATCACATGCCTACACTGCACATAGGGGACCAGGCAGGACTTCAGAATGTAGGCTTCATCTCTTCCTTTGGCATTTGACATTGAATGGAGAGCAAGGATAATAAGTAAGTGAAGTGTGGATGCAGAATATGATAGCTCTCGTGAAGGAGCAGGCCGAGAGTGCTGACTCTTTTTTAATGCATGCTCTAAGGAAATCCTCTTGGGATTAAAAGTCAGGTCTGAGATCGAGCACTGAGCCAGCTCTGAGAGAGTGGGAGGGGGAAGCTCAGCTCCTGCACAGCTCAGGGCATGCAGAGGGGAACAAGCAGGAGAACAGGTAGGTAAACAAGAGCCAGTTATGTGGATCCTTGTGGGTAATTTTCTTCATTCCCTTCCTGCTTCAACAGGTTATCCGATGGAAATTACAAGCTTTAATTGGATTTTTAAAATGGTTTGCAGAGACGTTGAAAATAATAATTCAAGGAAGTAAAGGAGATTTGACAAAAGGAGAAGTGAAGCAAATAGTTTGAGTGGGGCATAGTGCAAAGGGCAGTGTGGGGAAGTTGAGAGTCTGGGACAAAGCCCTGAGGCCATGTAGAAGTCCAGCATCCAGTGTTGAGAACATCCAGTCCTCCCGTGGTGAGGGCGAGGGCTCATGTTCCTGTTTAGACTCTTAGTTCACTTTTCACATTTATTTATAAGTATTCCAAGTGTTCTCTTTCTTTTCACTCAGAGCTACTGCCCCCTTGTGCTTAGGGTGATCTCTAACATGACTGTCAAGACTCTGCCTGCCTTTTCAGACCCTTTGGCTCTCCTTAGGACACAGGTGTACAAAGCAGCCCCTCTCCCAGCCTGCCAAATCCCCAGTAATAGAGACTTAGAAAAAACGATGCTGTTGTCCTTACTAAGGAAATCCAGAGAAGGTATTAAAACCAAGATAGCTGTCTGAATATTTGTTCTGACTTTATAAAATGTTACCAATAAATACACGTGACTCTATTTGCTTATAACAAAATGCTGTGAACAGTTCACAAGAATACACAGTGCTTGGGGTAGGTCAGAGTACCTATCAGTTCCTTTAGATAACTAAGTAGAACCGTCAACCATATCACTTGCGTGTTTAAATTCTAGCCTCAAGCAAGGGTAGACACTGAAGGAGTCTCACCGGCAGCATTACTACACTTTGGCCACCAGAGGGTGCACGCAAACTACTTTTTGATTCCTCTGGAGGGTGGCCACTGATCTTTGAAAAGCTCTCGTCCCAATAGATGCCAGCACCATAATGTATCAAAATGCTGCGCATACATTTCAAAGCCACTTCACCAGACCTTTTTCTTCCATTTCCGTTCTCTTTGCTGCCTCACACATACAAATATTAATGACGATGTCATTTGCACTCTTCTGACAATAGTTATTACTGTTTTAAAGAGTTCAAATTTCTTTTCCACACTCAGGGAAAGTTACAAGAAAATAAAAAAATCTATTTTTTTCCTTGCTTAACACTTCCCATTATTCAACGTGAACACCTTGAAATTTAAGCCCAATGAAAGTTATTTTTTATTGTAAGTAATTTCTTATAAAGTCAATAATATTGAAATTAATCAATAGCCTTATCCACAGTGGTTTTTTTTTTTCATTAACGTATATTGTTAGCAAGCAGCCTAAGCCTAAGAGTTAACAATTATGTAATCAAATGTGGTAAATTTCCACTTTTGACATTAGGAAAATAAAAATTCACCACAGAAAGTATGTAATCTACACAATATTTAACTTTTTAAAGTCAAAATGGTTCGCATGAAGGACCCAGGATGAATTCTTCCTCACCCTCAGTGCCTTCCAAGGCCTGCAGGGTGGAACTGCTTGAAATACAAAGAAAACTAGATAAACTAAGCCTTCCCAAACAATATTCTGGGTATTGTTAGTTGTGCAACAAAGAGTCAAGTAGATCTGGGAAAGGAACCGCTGTCTATGTTCTGAGTCGTAAGCTGTGTTCTGGAAGGTTCTGAGAAGTTCTAGGACAGGGCAATTTGCTTTGCTCTATTGGAGCTAGAGCTTTCCAAACTCATTTTATGGTAGCATAATTTCTGAATGAGCCATGAGGACTTATTTCTCTGTTAAGATCCAAAGAACAATGAAGATTTTGATTTTCTTCTTGGACTTCAGGATTATTCTATGCCACATGTCTGCTCATGCCCCCTGAACTTAGAGTGCATTGCATCTTTTCTGCATGCCCCTGTTCAGACCTACTGTTGGAGGATGTGTTCATTTTTGTCACTTTAAGCTGTGAGTGGAACGAATTGACAGTTTATTTATTTATTTAGTGGAGATGTGTCCCCTTAGAATTGCATTGTATTCCCCTGGGTCAGATGCCTTAGAAATACCAAATACTGCTGATGTTTCCTTATATTCCCTGAAGGTCCATGAGAGTTCTGAGCCTAAGCAGGTAGGGCACATTTTTATTTCAAACCCAAAAGAAGGTCAGTGTGGGGCTGCAGACTCCTAGACAGAATCTAGCTTCTGTGTTTTCTCCCTGTGATAGTGGATAGACTTTTTTTTTCCTAGTACCCAAACGCAGGTCAGTCTTTCTATGGAAGGGCTCAATCTCAGCTTTTGTTGTTGATGCCAACGTCTCACATGCCCCACAAAGCCACACGCATCCGCACATGTTTCTGTGGGTTCACTCTTCCTACTTACCAATGTTGCAGTAATCCTCCTTGGTGCGTCTTTCTGCGTTTTCTGACCCTACAAACTACTCCCTACCTATCTTTAAGCTAAGCTACGCATTCACAAGTAGAAACCAGCCCATTAGACGCCCTGCTATAGAATCTGGTGGTCCTATAGCCAACATGGCCTCCATTATCACAGCATCCCAGAACTGGAGCTCTATGTAGAGCCCCATAAAAGCTGAAAAACCATAAACATGGTCACTACCACTACATCCCAAGCTTATCAGGTGTTCACAGAACACATGCAATTTCTCCTCTAGGCAGCACCCCTGGCAAATTGAGAAGCCTAAATTACATTGTTAACCTACCATCTTGTTAGTCCTGTCCAGGACTTCAAAGAAAGGAGGGGGAAACCATATTCTCTGCATTCAATGGTGACTTATAGAAAGCTTCTTCCATGTTTGACCCTGTAAATCCATTAAAAACCTGAGTCTGCCAGAAAGGGCCTCTATGCTTGGCTCTGTTTTAGCTTTCGTGACTTTTCTGTAATGAGTCGTAGCTTGACTGAGTCATTAGAAAACGTCTGACAGAGAATTAGCTGGAATATGCTGTTTTCTGAAAAGCTCAATGTATGATTCAGTGTCTAAGTGATCAGGTAACATAGAGGGGTCAGCCAAGGAACACAGCCTGTAACTCTTGGCTTGATGAAATTGAAGGTGTGGACACTGACTTTTAAATTTCAAGTCCCCTTCCCCTCCAAAAAGAAGCCCTACTTTCTTTTTTTTTTTCTTTTTTTTAAATTAATTTATTCATATTACATCTCGATTGTTAGCCCTTCCCCTGTTTCCTCCCATTCTTCCCTCCCTCCGACTTCCCCCCTTCTCCCCTCCCCTATGTCTGTGATTGAGGGAGACCTCCTCCCCCTGTATATGCTCTTAGGATATCGAGTCTCTTTCTTGGTAACTTTCTATCCCTCCTCAGAATCCCTACTTTCTATACCAAATTTTACTTACTTTCATTCAGCATTCCAAGAAAGAGTTAACGTGAAGCTAATGTCTGTTGCCACTGTGACTGAATCACAGGCT
The DNA here is from genome assembly GCA_907169655.1 of Acomys percivali. Taxonomy (NCBI): domain Eukaryota; kingdom Metazoa; phylum Chordata; class Mammalia; order Rodentia; family Muridae; genus Acomys; species Acomys percivali. The sequence goes on from OU015750.1 coordinate 32,077,719, forward strand.
GAAACTGACAGATTGACGCGGTGCTGTGACAGGGTTACAGCGTGTCTCTGTTAGAGCTGTGACCAAGAAAATCATGTAGTACAGATTTTTGCTCATCTATCAACTATAACTTAATCTTATGATCTTCTACCCTGTGTTTTCTGAAAGTGTCTGGACGTTTTGTTATACATTAAGATATGTCAGTCCTTAATGTCCATTTTGCATTCTGCTTTCTAGCTTATTAATATGGCCCTGGGGAAATGCATTTCCATTGAAAATACCACAGCCATCTTGGAAGACTGTGATGGAAGCAGCCAGGTAGGCTAGTCTGGGTTCTCTGTCTCTTGGTAGTAGCCGGAAAGAGTGTCTGACATGTTTGTTGCTCTCGTGATAATTGACCTCTGTCCAGGAAAAATACAGGGATGTCTAAGTATCAGTGCAATCAATAACCTGTCACACAAGAGTGCCATTCAGTAGAGACACAATAAAGAAGTGAGTTGTTGGTATGGAAGTCATTGCTCCATGACGGATGTAGTGTTGGCTTCTTTTTCCTTGTAAAACTAGCTCAACCTACACAAAGTCTTAAAACCTTGGTTAAGTGGCAACGAAAATAGTGCCTATCTCAAAAGCTGAAATAAACAGCAACACACTGGGGCCTAATAAGCCCTACCTGCTGCTTGATAGTCTATATATGTTGGTAGAAATGATGAAGACAAAAATGCCTCAAATATGCCTGGTGGGATCCACTCAGTGGGTAAAAGGGCTTGCTACACAAGCCTGGCAGTATGAGCTCAATCCCTGCAACCCACATGAAGGTGTACCGAGAACCACTTCCACACTACCCCTCTGACCTCCACACATCAGCTGTGACATGCACGCCCACATATCACACATCCAAATACACACATACAGCAATAATAGTACATTTAAAAGTTTGTCAGCAGATAAAGTAGGAACCATGTTTCCAAGCAGCCATCCTGAGGAATCAGTTTTCTTCTGTTTCCATCCCCCTCCCCAATCTCCCTCCTTCCTTTCATATCTTAATGAAGTGGTGCGCATCCCATAAACCGGGATCCCTGATGAACACTCTTTCAATAAAGTCATCACAAAATCAGGGCATGGTAAATAGGAGAAGTGGTGGGGCCAGGAGAAACAGAACAGGATTACTCCTGCAGTGCTAGAGGTGAGCCCCAAGGGATTACACCTCCCTCCCCATCAGACGCACTACGTTATCTGTTGACAAATTTTAAATGTACTGTTACTGTTGTGTGTATGTGGGTGTGTGATGTATAGGCATGCATGTCACAGCTGGTGTGTGGAAGTCAGAGGAGTAGTGTGGAAGTGATTCTCTCAGTATCTACTTTGGATGCTAAATAGGACTCCCAGGCATGCTGATCTATGTGTACAAATCACCAGTATTCCCTACAGATCATTCTGCAATAGTGGCCTCTGCTTGCTGAATTGCTTCTTTGTCCTGATTTAAGCATCATGGCTTCTACTTTCAAACACATCCCATCTCTAAATCTTATTCCCAAGCTGCCCCTAGAATAGAAGACACGTCTGTCAGTATAATTCTTCTGTGGGTTGTAAACCTGAAGCCAGAGAAACATTTTAATAATTAGAAAAGAGAGATGATAAGTTTAAAGAATCGACTGGAAGAAATAATTTTTGCTTATTAACAATTCACAGTGGAGATAGTCATAAATAATAGAAAAACCAACTGCAGAATTAGTCTAAATACATTAAAATATTCAATAATTTACTCCTCCAAAACTATCACTGTAGAAACAGCGTACCTGTAAAGTCAGTATTTCACTGAAAACCCTCTATTTTTGACTACCAATGAGTTTGGAAGGTGGGACCAAAGTGTGAGTATTAGAGACACTGCCTTCCAGAAAGCTCCATCACCTTTTGGCCCTGTTGCCCCTTTTGAGCTTCTCTTTCTAGTGCTTTACCTGAAAAATAAAAAGGACAGGAATGTAGAGGAAGTTAACTTGATTGAGTCAGAACTCATAAGGTCTAATACCAGACTTGTCCTCATCTAAAACAACTCAGAAGTAATAAAATAGTCAGCGTCACCCTCAATTCCTGTCCCTTACTTTAACTAGAAGTCTTCTTAGGTTTTTAAAATATTTTTATTTTTAAATTCTTTCTAAGGTAATGTGCAGCCTATTTTAGCAACTATATAGCCTCCTCATCTATTGTTTGTCCATGGTTCTCCAACACTGGTACCCACACAAATCACCCTTGGGCATTTGTTAGGGGAGACTGACTCACAAGGACCATGATGGAGCTGAGATCCAGCACTTTTAACTAGTGTCTGGGTGACAAGACTTTGAGTGGCAAGATTTACCACCATTTCTTTTATATAGCCTTGTAGTCTAAATTAAATCTTAACTGGGAGCCAGTCATAGTGACACAGACCTATAATTTCAGCTGTTAGGGAGGCAGGGTAGAGGAATTTTAATCCAGCAACATGGCTACTCTGGCAAGAGATCACATCCAATGATCTAGGTCTGTGTGATCCAGCTGGAAAACAGACGTGCCCTTAGAATACACCTTTAATCTCTCTGGCTGGAATACATACCTTTAATATCTCTGGCAGTAGTAGAGACATGACATACCTTTAACTCCTCTGGCTAGAATATAGACACATATTTAGCACACACCTTTACTCCCAAACAATGATGTTGTTTTGAGGGCCAAAGTGATGAATCAGGGAAAGATTTGACAGAATGAGTCAGAGATAGGATATACCTACTTCTCACGAGAACAGACATGAAAGAGAAGCTACTTAAGAGCAGTGCGAAGAGGGAGCAGGGAGATCATGGAAACAGTACAGTAGAGTTCAGTGCAGTTCAGTTGAGGTCATGCAGTTCAGTTTGTGTAGTTCAGAGGCAGGTTTTTCCAAGCAGAGCAATTTAATGAGAAGTGGAGAGAAGCCTGTTTGAATCAGTCAGCATGGAAAGGAAATTTGAGCCAGAACAGCTGAGTTGAACCAGCCAACCAGAGCTCAGAAAGAGCTAGAAAGGGTAAGCTTATTCAGCAGTAAGTCTTAGAGGCTAAAAACATTGTAGGCCTAGGATAGAAGATGGAGGCTGTAAGCTGAAGCTTTCAAGGTCCAGGATTGTAGGAGATTAGATTGTATGAAGGCTATAGGATTCCATGCCTAGGGATAGTTAGATGGAAATGGTCTGGTCTTTGCCCAAGCCATGTATTCATAAAGCCTGGGTACATACAGCCCTCATCCCATCCCCCATTTAAGGAAATAAGAACAACATTTACAAGGCTGAAACAAAAAAACAAAATCACAATTTTAGGGCTTTCCTAGACCATATAGAACAAATGCAAAGGTATCCTGGGCTACTTGGTAAACCTGGTCTCAAAATAAAATGTACAAAAAGAGTAGGCCATATAGCTCAATGGTAGGGCACTTGCCTACCACGTGGGAAGTCCTTGCAGTGTTTAATACTGCAGATAAAAGACATTCCAGTTGCATTATAATGATTCATAGGGAAAATACATTTCAATATATTTTTCCTGTCCTGTACTTCCTCCGACAAACAGCAAACTTCACAAAGACCAGAGCTTTAGAAAAAGGTTGACTAAAAAAAAAAAAGAAAGAACAAAAGAAAAAGAGCCAGGCGTGGTGGCGCACGCCTTTAATCCCAGCACTCGGGAGGCAGAGGCAGGCGGATCGCTGTGAGTTCGAGGCCAGCCTGGTCTACAAAGTGAGTCCAGGACAGTAAAGGCTACACAGAGAGACTCTGTCTCAAAAAAAAAAAAGGTTGACTAAATAGCCTTAAATTATCTTTAAATTACTGTTAATTTAGTTGTAAGAATTGCAGACATGATTTCATTACCTGTGTTGGCACTTATTTGACACTGTCAACTCCTCCAATCTGGACTTTGCCAGGAGCTGATCCTATAAATTGGGAGATGTTACATGGTACCAAAGACATGTTCAGTAACATCCCATGCAATGAAATAAAGCAACCTGAGTTAAAATGAGAGTCTGGAAGAAGAAAGCATCATAATTTCCACTGAAGAAATCTAAGGCTGGGGTTTGGATCCACCCCACACCAACAATGAATAAGAAACTTAACTGCGTGGTGATTTACATACTCCAGAACTTAGCACCCAGATTGTCTAGACCTCACCACACTGGAAAGAACATCCATATTCAGAAATATACTTAGTGTACTGACAATGTATACTGCTTCTGGTTATATTTATTGGGAGTGTACTGTATGCTAGACACCTGAAAATCATTATTGAGGTCCACAAAGATAGATAGTCTTGCTGTCCAACTTAACAATGAGAAATGTGACAGTGTGCAGGTTAAATAATACACATTCCTCGTCAGATTAGAGTGCACGTGATCTCACCTATTATTGGTAGAAGTCTCTGGCAACGGACCCTGCCTGCTATCTCAATGGCCTCTCCTGTTCCCGTCGCCTACAGCTCCAACAATTTAATTATACCTGGGTAAGACTTATTAAGCACGGAGAGTGGTGCATGGTGCCTGTCACTGATAAAGGCTCCCTGAGGCTGCACCCCTGCGATACCAGAAGCAACAGGCTCAAATGGCTGCACAAATCCGAATCCGCCTTTCATCCAGAACTGGTAAGCAAAATATCTGTGCCATCCTTTACCACAAAGTCAACTTCCAGTCAAAGGGGGCACAACACTCTGATTCTCGGTCTCATCAGTGGGAAGCCTTAAATGCTGTCTGTAACATTCGAGGCAGTGTGAAGGTTCATGCCGGGGCACAGTGAACAAACATTTTTGAAATGTTTAATTTAATTTAGTTTATTTTAGTTTTGTTTTAAATTGATTTTAAGTGAGTAGTTTAAATTGAAGGTGCCCATTTCTTCCCACTATATTGGTACTATCATCTTCGTTCCTGAATTCATTTAAACCAGTCAACAATGCTGTGTATATTATTGAAATTTATTCTCATTGGTTACCAGAAGAGCCTAGAATTGGAAAACATGGAAAAAGCAAGAAGCAACAAGCTTCCTGCAAACGCTGCTGTTTAGAATGATTCCAGTTCCCTATTCTGCCCTCTTTCCAAGAAAGGCATTTTTTCCTCACCCCTGTGTGGCTCCACAGATAACACTTTCCGGGAACTGCAGGAAGTGATTACAGTCTGTATATGTCTCTTGCCAACTTTACATTTGGTGGTAAGGCATCACCAGTTGAAAACTAGACTTGGAGAGAGGATGTTTCCAGCACAGTTGCGATCCATGCTATATACCCCAGTGTCGCTGCCTGTATTCTCGGAGTTCAATCAGTTTCTCCCAGTCCGGTTTGAGTAGGATTCAAGGTCACATGTTTTGTCTTAGAATCTTGAGAGGATAAGAATGGTCCCAGGACTGTCTTCTCAAGTTTCTGCCACCTCCCTAGCATGCTGCCGCCAAATGTCTCGCAGGCACTGGTGTTGTGGTTAGAGCCAGCTCCTCAGCTTGCCTAGGGAAGACTGTCTTGACTAAGTTAGTTGGTGTGGGACTATTCCTCAGAAGAGGATCTTGCACTGTGTAAAGTAGAGAAAGTAAGAACTAGGTAACATTCATCCCCAAATCTCTGCTTCTTCTTTACTGTTCTTGAAATATGACTAGTCCTCCAAACTCCGGCCACTGCGGATTCCCCCACAGTGGTCAGATGGACCCTTGACCTGTGAGCGAAAATAAGCATTGTTTAGGCACTCTTTCTTTTGATGTAATATCCAGACATTCCTTTTCTACTCTGAGCCAAAATCAGGGCCATGCTACTCATTCAATCTACAGCAGTATATTTTATATTTTATTTTAATATTTTGAACATTTTTGTCCTTACTAATAATCATGATTATTGTCAGCTGATACTACCAAATAGAGAATTACTAGCGTAAGCATCTATTTTTTTTATTTTTCACACTTTGGGGGAAATTTCATAACTATCTATCAACTAAATCACATTGCACCTCCTACTTCCTTCCCACCACACTTAAGGTGGGAAAGAAAAAGGCCAGAAGGAAAGGGAGATGAGAAGAGTCAGAGCATCTCGTGTCTGCAGAAGTGGCTCCTGGACAGGATGTACAGTGAGCAAGTATATAAGGGTAGAACTTATACCATAAGCTGACTCAGAAAAGGTAAGTTACTAAGGTAACAGGAACAAGGAATCCGTGGTGTGCCACACCACTGCCTTCTGCCTTCCTGTCCCCTTGTGATGTGTCCAGATGGTCAGCTGGCCTGTAACTGACTTTCTCTAGTTCTCACTGTCTGTCTCTCATTCTTCTTTTTTTTTTTTCTTTTAACAATTCTTATGCAAATTCTCTTAAACCCCTTCCTCATCACCTTAGAAAAATACCTTAGACAACAAAAGGGGAGAGTTGGGTCAGCTCCATTTTCGAGGTCTGAGTTCACGCTAAGATGGCCTTGTTGTGTTGGGCCCGTGGTAAGGCAGCATGGTTACAGAAGCAGCACCAGCTAGAGCGTGCTCAACTCACAGCCAGCAAGTGAAGGGTAGTAGAAAAAGGTCACAGTCCTTATCACAGACCTGCACAGTGACCTATGGGTCTCCCAGTAAGCCTCAATGGTCTCAAAGACCATTAACACATCCCCATTGGTGGGGCTTGGGGGAAGAATGGGTGAGGGGCTGTCCAAGACATAACGAAGTCTTAAAGAACAAGAGAAAAATGGAGAGAGCTTGGGAAACCTCTTTCTTTTTTACAGTTGGACTGTAGAGTGCAATGACTTGCTAAAATTAGATACTTCTAAATTTGCATTTTAAAGTGCTCCCTAAAGCGGTCCTCTCTGATGCTCGGGTCTTTGCCTCTCATTCAAAGTGTCAGACTTTGGAGCATAGAAGGCTTCTTTTTCACTGTTCCTTATGTGTCATTAGATGAGGAATAAGTGGTTTGGTTACCTCTGTCATTCATCACAGAACACAGAGTAGACAATGCTGAACAATTTTCTTCAAGGCCACCTACTTTGGACAACCTTAAATATATGCAAGCATTCTATTTCAAAGGTCCTGTAAGAGCTGTAATGTTTTGTGGAAACAACTTTAAAATGCTTTAGCATGAAAGCCTCTGCTGTTTGAGTAATATATGTATATATTACTCATATTTATATGTGTGTGTACATATATTACTCAAACAGGGAGGCTTGAAAATATATATATATGTATATTTAACTTATTAATGACTAAAATGATTGCTGATATATATATATATATATATATATATATGTAGATTTACAAGTTAAAGCCATAGTTGGTTTTAAGAAGGTTATCTCTCACCTTTAATAAATATTGAGAAATATTAAGGTCATCTGGAATGCCTTTTTTTCTTTCTAAATCTGGGCTCTGGATGTTTGGCATTCTCAGAAGTTTAGGTAAGGAGTTCACAAATAAAATGTGTCATTTCTAGCTTTTGTGAGTACACAGGAACCTTCTAAGACACGACCTGGTTACCAAGTGACCAAACTTGCTTTCTGTCATACTACATGAAGTAGCCACCCAATACATTAAGTAACACCCATATTTTTTTCCTTTAAATAATATAGTTATTGGCCATATCAGTAGAGAAAAATGCTATTTGCTTCCTGAAGAATTAAAATATTCCAACTCCGAGACGTTAGATCACTTAGTGTTAGACGGAGACAAATGTGATGTTTGCTAAAGCTTGTGCTTATGTCACTAATTTAATTCAGGAGAGTTCCTGAGGGGAATGAAAATATAATTTACTTATTATATCTTCATATGTCTGTTGCAAAGTTTTTTCTGATGCTCATTCCCATTCCCTCTTTTTTTTCTTCAGGTGGATCATATTGTTTTTGAAAATTATCAGCAGTTATTATGCATGGAAGGGAACGTTTCTCAGAAGACCCTGAAACTGGCTGCTTGTAACCCAATGGAACCTTATCAAAAGTGGAAATTTGAAAAATACTACGAAGGCTAGCGAGGCATATTTTATTCAGTTAACCCACTAGATTCTGTGAAAAGAACACCAAACTTGGTGCCTGTATTTCTCTCCATGGTCATTTATATTTTCCATTTTAATAACATTTGAATGGACAAATTTTGAAAATGACTACATTTGAAGCACCAAATGGGAAACTCAGGGAAACAGGCTTCCATTGGACTAGAGTTCTGGGTGGCTGTTGGGGGTGTCTGTGCCCCTCCCCCGTGCTGTAGAGCATACTACAAGTCTTCCTCACAGACTCTCACAGGTAACCAGAACTGAAGATGTATAATGATGTCATGACCATGACTGCTGTCATGGCCCATAAGTAGAGGGAAACCCAACCAGAATCTTGTTTCATCCAATTCATCTGCCAGGATCCACACACCTGGAAGACTCAGCTAGCTGCAGAGAGACATGCCCTGTTGAAGTATCTCCATGTTTACCGGACAGTGTGTGGTAGTCGGATCTACTCTCTATGACCCCTCCTAGAGACCCCTCCTAGTTGGGGTGTGAGCCTGGATAACCAAGGAGATTCTCCTCAATTTGAAGCTATGGGGAAAAGAAAATAAGGAAGAAGGAAGAAGCCTTAATGTACTTAATTCTGTGTGTTCTTTTAGTTCACTTTGTGCTTTCTAATAATGCTATATTTTTAAATACTTGATAATAACAGTTATTTCTTAAGAGTTTTGTGGGTTTTTTTTTAAGGTAGGAAGAGAAGAGTGGGTCACAACACACTCTGCTAGCAAAACCTGCACTTGACCTTTGGACATTCCGACACAGAGTTAAATGAGGGGAATGGAAATAACTAAGGCAGAAAAATGCCGAAGAATAGGACAAAACTTGAAATATAAAAACAATAAAAGTACTGCTTTAGATTTAGCGGTATTCACTTGGATGAAGTATGCTAAAAATAGAATCTAAAAGAACCAGACACAGATGTAAACAGAGGGAAATGAGGTAAGGAACTTTGAGGAGAGAGACGGGTGAAGACTTATCCCAGACCGGGCAGAATAAGAAAGGGGATGCAGTGCTTCTGATGGGAAAGGCAGAGCAAAACTCTCATGTGCACCTGAGCTTAGCACGGGCCAACTGGGGAAGGCCTAGATGTTTCCTTATCTAAACTGAGCTCTCACGGTAAGTACACCAATCCTTGGGTATTGCGAAAGAAAGCTTAGAGACCAAGGTCTACCATAATCCTTTTGATAAGAAAATGGATGTTGAGAGAGATAGTTGCCTATCTAAAAGCTCTCCCAGGCCAACTTCAGGGAGCAGAGTGAGAATTCAGATCTCCAGGTGTATGTGACTCATTCTCTTGTTTGAACCGTGGTCAGAGTTTGCCCACAGTGGTCCTTCAAAAAAGATAAATCAACCGCCTTACTGGAGCTGTGCCCTGCAAGGTGGCCTTACTCATCCTTGCTGGTGGATTTAAACCTTTGTTAATGTGATAATATGGTAAAACTGAGCATATTAGTTCTGGTTTCCTATTTGACACTTAATTTTATTTTCCAATTAATTACACACAGGCACGGCTCTCAATGACTAACGGGAATGGAAACATTTTTTTCTTTACACATTTACAACATACACAGCATATTCAAAATCTTTCATTCCAGTAACTGATGATGAAAAGTGAGATAAGAGAAGAATTTGAATATGAGGTAATTCTTACCAACACAGCCATATGGGAAGTAAAAAACAAAACAAAACACAAATCTTTGCCTATAAACTAATTGACTTAGTGACCAAACAGTACAGAGTGGCACAGGCCATTTTTATGTAACTGAGACACCTTGAATATGCCCCTGTCCCACTGGTCTATAGAGTGTGTATTTTAGTCAATGACAATTTCCTCACTTTGGATGTGAAGAAAGTAAACATATTTTTTTCCCAAAAGATCCTTCTGTGTCATCTGCTCTATGTACTATCTATCCAACGTTATCTTGTCATACTTGTTACATAAAACTACCATTGAGTACTATCAGTAGAACAAATACTTTATTTGTAACATCATGTATTTATTTTGGGGCAAAATTTTTAACAAACTTTCTACCATACATTTTCCCACGTACCCTAAGATTCAAGGAATTAGTCATGAGTTAGGAATCTGCATGGGACCAGCCTTGATAGAATCTTTATATATAGCTTGTATAAAAACCAAAAACTACAAAAAAAATGAAGGAAAAAGAGAGAGATAGACTAATTGTCATTGAGCTCTTACACCCTCCTAGATTTTGTGTGTGCTCATCTTATTGACTTACATACGTCTTTCTTACCTCCATATGATGAGGACGGTGTCTGTCTCATCTTTACACCAAGGAAGGATGTGATCATCCCATCAACAATAGATAAACCCAGTGACCATTCTATTCATTGAGCTGATCCTCAAATTTGCTGCCAACATTTTTAAAGAAGTATTGTTCCCAAAATTTGTTTTTCAAAGACCAGAATGAGTATATAATTTCTACTACAGCATCTTTTACATGTAACAAAAAAACCTTTGATGGAACACTTTGTGGTCTAAGTGAATTCTTTGGTAGGAGGATGGGTTATCAGGAGTTTACTTGGCTTAGGTTATTGCCTTTTCTTACGAACATGCCTATGCATCTTATCCACCTGAACACAGAGTAGGTGTACTAATATTTGACAGAACTGATTTGAAAAAAAGTACTAACTTCCTGAACACTAGGAGGACTTCCTCACCCTTCAGCGTTCATAGCAGCTTTCTCTTTCAACACTTATGCAGAGCTACCCCCTCCTCTCCCGTGGGATGACACAGCTGTTGTTGCTACAGTGCTGTTTCATCACGAGCGTCAAATTTGCTCAGTTCTGCTTGCTGACATTCAATTATCTGTCATTCACAGGCCTGCAAAACCACCCTGTACCATGATCGCAATACATCATTCGCTTCCCCCACACTGCATTGGAAGCCTTTTTCTAGAGATTAGAAAAGCTTCTTTCTAGTGTTGACTTAAGTATTGGAGAGGGTCATAGACTCTTAGAGTGGATAAGATTTCAGCATCCCCAGCCTGTCCTGATTTCATGAATGACTTACAATGATTTTCAAGGAGCTCTCAGGCAAGATAATGAGGTTGAGGCAAGCCAGGTACCACTAGCTCGCTTCTTGTTCAAATACTTCTACTTTTATGTTGAACACAGCCAAGAAGTCAGATCTCATACAATGGCCCCAATAACTTATATAAAAACCACAACATTTTAAGAAATAAAGGAAAAAGAATAATTATCAGTGAGCACTTACACCCTCCTAGATCTTGTGTGTGCTCATCTTATTGGCTTTCTTCTCTCCATTTGATGAGGATGGTGTCTGTCTCTTCCTTATACTTAGAAAGGGTATAATCATCCCTTCACAGATATATAAAAGCCAGTGGCCGCTCTATCCAATGCTCTCAAAGGCATTTTCACTACAGCATGCCACCATTATCCCTTTTTAAAACAATAGAGTTATCAATGTAGCTGAGCTTAGGTGACGCCCTGGATTGCAGATTACTGCTTTAAAGATAAGGAAATGAAGTGGGGCAAAAGCTTTTTGGTCTCTCGTGAATGTTTTATAGCCAGGAAGTCAGTGTTGGCTATTGAGCGGCTGAAGACAGATCTCTGTCTATATACAGAACCTCGTAGGTCTTGTAATTAGGTACAGCCTTGAGGTAATACTTTTCCTTTTCCTTTTCCTTTTCCATCTCCAGGGCCAAACTGCCCAACAGAAATGTAGAGCGGTGCTTCTCTGTGAACTACATTACCAACCTCTCTTCCAACTTAAGCAAAACTGACAATTGGTTCATTGTTAACAGAGATGGGAAATACAGATTTGAAAAACACAAACCACAGCTCTTTACTTCAACTCACTTTACAGAGTGTGTCATAAGATTTTACAATTGCAGCTTGGGATATTCAATGATTCCTGAAAGTGAACTATCAAGAAGGGAGGAAGGAAGGAAGGGAGGAAGGAAGAAAAGAAGGAAGGAAGGAAGGAAGGAAGGAAGGAAGGAAGGAAGAAAAGAAAGGCTAAACCAAAGCTATTTCACAGGATGTTCATGTTGTTGACAAATACTCATTCCATGGACATTTTTCATAAGCCACATAAAGTGCTCTAGTCCATTGTGAGGCCTGGTGGATGGTGTTTCAGATGTTGGCATGCCTGTGTATGAAAGAAAGGAAATCAGCTCCACAGTGAGGCAGATTTAATGTCTCTGATTTCATCCAGAGGTGTTAACTGACAGTTGTTGTTTCTATCAGGGTCCCTTGCAAGTTTATGTGAGTCCTTCCTTAGAAAAATTTTTTAAAAAATGAAAATTCACATTTTCAACATGAAGACTAACTTCAAATATGTGGAGTTCCTCATCACCATCAAATGAGTGAAAATGAATTTATTATGTTGATGGGATTTTTCAGTACAAAAGTATTGGCTATAAGAACACAAATAAGCCTTTGTATTAGATGGTGAAATTAAAACTTTTGATAACATAATAAAATAAATATTTTCAGTATAACTTGACTGAAGACATCAATTGTGAGACTATATGCCTTTTGTGAGTGCATCTGTCTCCTACTTTAAATTGGGAGGGGATAAAAACTTCAGGTTTCTTGTCACAACATAAAGAAAGGAAAGCAATGGCAAGGAGCAGTTGGGACATTCTAAGGTCAATGGCCTCTTCCCTGCCAGGATGCTCTGCAGAAAGGATCTCAAGTGGACATGTTCTGATGCGACAGGAAATCAAAGTATATTTGTGGATGTTTGTAGGATTCTTTAAAGACTGACACGGTTTTTCTAGTTTTATACATAGTAGCTGTAGAGAGAGAGAGAGAGAGAAAGAGAGAGAGAGAGGGAGGGAGGGAGAGGGAGAGAGAGAACAAGACACACAGACAGACACACAAACAAGGCAGTATCAAGTGAATGATTTCAGTATTGATTTCCATAATGAGTTTGTTAACAGGAGCCCAAGCTAATAGAAGAAACATTTGAGACGACTTACTACTTACTTCTAAACAGCCACTTCTTTTGCTTCTGATAAACTAAAGTTATAATGTAGGTGCCCGATACAAATGCTGTGTGTGTGTGTGTGTGTGTGTGTGTGTGTG
>OU015750.1:32090752-32104010 GCA_907169655.1 Acomys percivali
TGCTTATGAGAAAGCTCAGCCTTCCCGTGTGCTACAAAATTTAAATGCCCCTTACGACCTTCATATTATCTCATAACCTACTATTTTAATATTGGAAAGTATAACTTTGACATTAGATTTTATAACCCTCTTATTATAAAACAATGAAAACTCAGGCTTGAAGAGAAGTGGTTGCTTTTTCTCATATCATTAAACACATTTCTTATTTATTATACTCTAAAATGTCATCTTTTTCTATAACTCCTTATTTTTAATGTTTACCTTGATCACTTTGAAAAGCTTAATGTTCTTCAGTTGAAAATATACCAAAAAGTAGTACCTCATGTGAAAATGCAGAAACAACACCATAAATGTGTCAGAAGAGCATAAGTACATTACCTCAATGACTACAAAGATGAATTTGTGTTTTTCATATTGTAGGTGCCAGTATGCATCTAGAGCAAAATCTCCTTTTCCTTTAAAGTAACAGAAAAAATTTATGCACATTATACATAACCACTAGAAGTTCTCACAATTTCACATATAATCATTTAAAAATCTTTTAGAAATAAATAATGTACATTAATTATAATTAGATGTTCTCTTGATTTTCGTAAAGTGGCATTGATTGATGTTCTAAATAGCTACTTACAAAAAAAAATTCTCCATAAATTCTAAAAAAAATAGTGCAGAAACCTGAAAGAAAGAACATAAACTTTCATTGAAAGCAAATCATACAAGGAAAATGTTTTATATAACAGCAGGTAGGTAGATGATAAGTAGGATGGTAGGAATATGGCATATAGAAGATAGATAGATGGATAGATAGATAGACAAATAGACAGACAGACAAACAGACAGACAGATAGATAGATAGATAGATGATAGATAGAAATAGACAGACTGAACTTGGCAAATTTCATGTTTTTAAATATAGTACTAAATTAAAGGTAAATTTCACTTTTACCAAAAAAAAAAAATAAAGCTGTCATTAACTCTCATTCATCAGGCGACAAAAGAGAATTAAGTTATTTAAGAAGTGACAACATTCACATATTCCTCATCAAGTATCAGGTACCAGAAGCCTTACCACCCCTGAATCTTGAATCACAAGATCTCAGCGAAATCTTGATGAGTGGTTATCAACAGATAGTGACCCAGGTGAGTCTAATCTATAGTAATATACTCCATGCAATTTGGACAAGACCTTTGCTTTTTCCAGATTTCGAAGACCCAGATATCCACCTACCACAGCCATGTTACCCAAGTGTTAACTCTGGCTCTGCTGTATAGCGATAGGACATGGCAATGTATCGTTGGCAATACCGAGGAATGTTACCAATGCTTTCTTGCTACTGCTTTGCCTCATCCAGGAGCAGCAATGATTTTCCAGTTGAACATACTTTTGAACAGTCTTTGTGGACACCGTGTTTCACAACTGATTAATTGTGAGGTAAGAGGACACAGCTGAAAAGTCCAAGATTATGGAGTACCATAGAAGCCAATAGCTTTGTCATGACTCTTAGCCATGTACTACCCATCTTGCTTAAACTCCATAGTAGCTTATTGTCCCCATCTAAGAAACAAGCTGTCACATGGATAGGTCAACAACAGAGTCCTGTTACAGAAAACTGTGCTTTGAAGTTAAGTAGGAAAAGACAGAGCTCATGAGGAATCAAGGAAAGCAAACAGGTGGTCTCTGTAGAACGATCAAAGGATTTGAATTAGTAGAGGAAACGGGCCCAGGCCATCACTCCCCTAACCCACCTTATCAAGAAAGATGAAAAATGTTTTTAAATTTTATTCGGAGAACTCACATGTGTCCTAAATGAAATTAGCAGGCTCAACACTTTAAGGGTAACAGATCTATTACACGGTCAGGTTGTAAATGATTGGCTTAAAGAATAAAAGAAGCACTTTCATCAGATTCAAAGCCGACTCTTTTAAATAGTATGTGATACTATGGAAAGATATTATATGACCAGGAAGAATTAAAGAACTTGCCATGAGAATATGTGGGATTCGTTACACACAAATAAGCAATCATCTAAGAAGGACTAACCCAGGCTTTTACACAGAATGAGAAAGAGACAAACAGTGGACTGAATAGCACAATGAAGGCTGTATTACATCCAGACAATAAAGAATTGTCTTTTTATTTGGAGCCAAAAGATATTTTTATCTGTGGTAACAGAAAGTTCAGAGCAATATATACAGAAGCACAAAATGAAAATTTGTGGCATAAACTATCCAAGAGTATAAATATACTCTTTTCATAAATATTCAATGCATTATTTGACATGTTGGTTCAAGCGAAGTTCCACGGGTACAGCTTTAAGCTTTCCAATTTGGGCTTTGGTCCAATAAATTATATATTCCCCACAACTATCAGTTTTTCACTAAAAATACATGCTCACACCCTACTTCTAAAATAGTCTAACATAATTATTTTCCATCCTCATAGTAACTAGTACAGTTATGGCTGCCATTGTCTCTCATTTCTAAGCAAAGAAAATGGCTTTGAGATAGTGTTAAATACAAGAAAATGTTGTAATGGAGTAGGGCATTTTCTTAAAATTGTGCTAAAATTGCTATTTTTGTTTTTAATGATTTTCATTGTGCTA
Organism: Acomys percivali; assembly: GCA_907169655.1. Lineage (NCBI taxonomy): Eukaryota > Metazoa > Chordata > Mammalia > Rodentia > Muridae > Acomys > Acomys percivali. Next base: position 32,093,356 of record OU015750.1, read on the forward strand.
GACAGATTTTGTTTTCAGTAACAGAAATAAAACCATTCAATACAATTCTCTAGTCTATTGCTCACCAGCCATCTAGTCCCTCTCTGGATCAACTTCACAGTGGATTTAATTCATTTTGAAAGCGTAAAGCCATAACTTAGCAAACAGAATTCTGACTGTAAATTGCTCAGCCTTTTAGTGAGGAAATTCACTGAATGGTGGCACCTAGAAAGCCAGTCTGTTGAATTTTCACTCTGTAGATGTCAAGGAAAATGACTTAAGATCCATTTTTTACAATAATTATAAAGGCAAATATATATATGTGTGTGTGTGTATGTCTATATATACATGTATGTATGTATATGTGTGTGCGTGTGTGTATATGTATGTATGTATGTATGTATGTATGTATATGTGTGCATGTGTCCAGAATCTATAAAAACCATATTTAATGGAGAAGGGTTTTTATTACAGGCTTTTCATTGGCCTGAAGAAAGACACCAAAACAATTATGGGAATCATATTAACAGTTTGCTTTCCCTTGACAACCTCTGTTATTATTGCTATTTTAAAAGACAGATCATGCCAGGCTTGCCCCTGGGGCAATGCTTATCACACAACGCTATATTCGTTAACATTTGAAAAAGCAAACACTCAGGAATGAATCTAAAGCTTGGTGGTTTGAGGTTACAAGAGTGAACTTTGTCTATGGTTATTTCCACAACGCTTTATGGTGAAAAGACATTATAAGCTTGCACATCTCACAAATAAGGCGGAAGAACACATCCCAGCACAAGGAAGTCAGCTTTTCTTTAGCGCTCATGACATTCCTGTCCCAGTTAGTTTATAAATGCATCATCGACTCAAATTCATCGATTCTCTGTTTGGTATTGCCTTTCCTGATTTTCCGGTAGGATATCGTATTGTATCTGGAATAGGAACTCCTGGCAATATCTCCCTTCTTTGCGAAAATTGGCTGCTCATCGGGGGTCCCTGGTTGGGAGCCAGGGCTGCTTAGTGGGGAGTCCTCCCTTGCATGGCTTTCCTCTGTTAGTTGAAAACCTTCCCTGTGTTTTCTCTTAAATTCTATCACTCGAACTTCATCTTCCTCATCATCGCACTCCTCAACATCTTCCTCAGTAACTTCTTCATTCCAAACTTCTTGTTCCTCAGCACATTTGGGATGTGACAGGTCAACTTGAGTAGATTTCTGGAACCCCAACCATTCTATTTCCGTTGCCTGGCAGGCGGTGTTTTCATCTTCTCTCTGTTCAAGAGGTTGGTGGACAATCCTTTCCTCTGGTCTACTCATTTCCAGACTACTGCTGCTCAGATAAATCTTCTTCCACGGGTGCCCTGCAGCAAAACCAACCAGGGGGTGAGACATTGCTGGGCTTTCAGAGTACCTAGCTGCTATTCCGTCATACTCTTAAGTCATTCCTCTGGCCAGTGAGATTCCAACTTGTGCCTTCTGGACTGTGACTCAGTGTTGCCTGGTAAGTTTTCAACAATCAAACAGGCTTCACAGTCAAAACAGTTTTCAAAACACTACACTTCAGATAGTTAAATAAATATCTCCTAATTTAAGTTTCTTCAGTGTTATTGAATATTAGGTTTCTCCAGGAATGTCTACAATCCAACCTCATTTGACTGGAATCCTATTATTATAGCCTACTGTACTTACTAGGATTACTGTTCTCTGAGGCACATTAAAATTTTTCTCTTGCCAAAACTAGATGTGTGTGTGTATCTGTGTGTATCATGTATTTGTGTACATGTATATGTTTTATATGTGTGTGTATGTACACGCCCAATAAAATACTTGGATTTACTTTGTATCTACAAATACATCCTATAAGGACAATGCAAACAATACCTCAGAGGTAATCATTTTTTTATTCCAATGTGAAAATGATGACTGCCCATGTCTAGTTGAACTCAGAGCAATAGCTTAGACATTTGACACTGTCTTTCAATGGTAAAGTGGAGCAAAGGCTGGGGCTAGAAAGATGGCTCAGTGGTTAAGAATACTAGATGCTCTTCCAGGGTCCAGTCCCAACACCCATATGGCAGCTCACATCTATTCCTAACTCCAATTCCAAGGGATTCAATACTCTATTCTGGTCTCTATGGCACTAGCTTTGTACATGGTACACAGACATACATGTAGGCAAAATATTCAAACACATAAAATAACAACAAAAAATGTAAAAAAAAAAAAAAAAGGCTAGCTAGAGAGGTGGCTTAGTGACAGAAACTTGTTGTTCCATACAATTCAGCTTTGGTTCCAATACCCACATGGTAGCCTACAGTTCTGTGTAACTCTAACTCTCAAGGAGTATTCAATGCCTTCTTCTGGCCTTCAGTGAGAGATGAAGGCACTTCCATACATGCAGGCAAAACACTCATATACATAAAAATCAAGCCTTAAAAAAAAAAGAAGATCAAAGGGCCCAGATGTTCAAACTCATATGCTGGCAACTGAGTCATACACAACATGACTTATGATCTTCTGCGGACCTGTAGGGTCCCAGGTCTGATAATTATGTTGGCCTTGTATTATATAATGGCAGGTTCTCCCGTTGCTTCAAATAACAGCTGAGTAACAGGTTATTTGGTGCCACGTGGTGGCTTTTAGAAGACTTAAAGCACTGTAATCATTGGTTTCTAAACGGCTGGATCATATTAACACACTTCACTAGTATTCCTTGCTGTATAAGAACAAATAGTAAAGGATCAGACCTTTTTTTATTCTGAACAAGTACACGATATAGGCTTCTGTGGGAAACCCAGCTTGTCCATCATGAACTTGGCCAGAGTGTGCGGCTTTGCCATTCTTTTTCTATGCTGCATCAGCCTATACACAAGGTGAAAGGCAATTGCTAACTGCATTCTCCCTCCATGGTTCTCCTTGTAAGTCTAGGTTCATCAAAGGCTTTTATTTTATTGTTTCCCCCTCTGAGTCCAAATATTCTTGTAGCATGAATTAGCACCGGAACTGGTCCTAAATAGTTGCTGTCAATCCTCTACGTGTTATTGTTTACATTGCTGATATTGGGCTTTGTTCTGATGGGGTTTCCCCCACCAATAAAATAAAATAAAACACATACACACAGTGAACTTTTTGCTCATGCTCATAACTCAAACCTAAGACTGTCATGAATAAAATCCATCCTTCGATTTAAACTTGACAGTGTTTTTACCTCAATATTTTTTTTAATCATGTTCATACGATTAGCAGGCATATTGTCTTAGGAGACCATATAGCTGTTGACCATTTTGAAAGTGAAAGGCACAAAGCTAGCACCTGTGTCACGGAATAGAAGTGTATTGTGTTAAAGAAGGAAAGGACCTGAGCAGAGGCCAACTCGCCGGTGACACAGTGTAGCAGAAGAAGAGAGGCTCCCCCACTCTGCACTTGATTGAAAGGCAAACAACAGTGGCTTTCATTACTGATAAAGAAGCCACAGGTGGACAATTGCGAGCCCTGCCTTGATAGACACGTCACATTAGAAGCAGAAGGACTGGACCATTAAAGATACGTCATTCATTTTGTGAGGTCTTAACTTTTACAGACTACCTCTGGTGAGATGGTCTCTCTGCGATGCTTCTATGACAAGAGCCAAAACCTTCCTGTGGCTGCTTCCATATTGGTCAGCAGAGAGTCTGAAAGGTGTCTAGGTAAAGGGGTAAACTCAGAAATCCTCAGGTACCTGCCTGGTCTCCTTGGCATCTACTATCTACACGGCCTCCTAACGTCCCTTGGGTCGGTCCCCTATGTTTTGCCTGGTAGGGTCCTAAACTAAATTGTTTAGGTGCCGTATGCTGACTTCAATTTGGAGACAATCTGTTTTCAGCTTCTAGAGAGGGAAGGAGTGATTAATTAATAGATTCTATGTGGCACTGAACTCAGAAACCATTTGGATGTAAATATCTTCCTGGAAGAAATGTTTAGAGGGTTTTGTATCTTTGTCTACTGACTTTACTTGAAGTTTAATGTTGCCACTTCCATGATCTTTTTTTCTCACAGTTGGGTAAAGAACAACACAAAATTAATTTCATCACTCTGGGGCATGCCTTCTTGGAAAAATAAAAATGGTTAACTATTCTATACTTCTTTCAGAGATAACTTTCCCACGGAGTAACTGGTTTTATAACATTCCTTTAGATTGAGTGTCAGTAAGAAACTTTAGACTAACCCTGTTTCGGAGCCATTCCAGAAGCTGCCTGACACCCAGCTGAAGCACCAAACTAAAAAGAAAGCTTGATTTAGTGGGATAACCTATCATACGTGGCTACCACTTTGCTATGCCAGTCAAGTCAGACCAACCCATACAATTTGTGGCTTGAACCATCTGGAAAGCTGGGTAAGGTGGGACCCACAGAAGACAAGACTTATGCATCTGCTCATAGCTGCTTGAAAATTCCAAAGTCATGGCTTGTAACTGTTTCTCCACAGCACACAGAAAGCACCTCATACAATGTTGGCCTCATGTCCAGCCAATAATTACGTTAGGAAACTAGGATTCCCATTACCTTCTCTGAAGACCATGTCTTCAGCACTTGTCTCTTGGAGAGAAAGATCTTTGATGGCCTTGTGAACAATAAAGACATTCTCTTCTGGGTTTTCTGGGAAGAAACACAAGAATTGTCACATTTACAACGTATATGGTTAAAGGTTCACAGATGATCAATTTTGACTCTAGGTATATTTCTTTAATTTAAATTATGGTTAGTTAAATTCTACTTTTCTGATTCTTTTAAAATTTGAATGCATTTGTTTAATAGTTTTCACAATAATAATCTCTCCTCTAACATACATATGTATATTTATTAGATACAGATATATAATATATATATATATGGATAGAGAACTATGGATTCAGATTTCTTTAGACATATACAAAAGGGATCTTAAAACTCTGAGTTTTCTGTTTTTTAGACAGCAATAGACCTGTGAGTCTAACAGTAAATAGCAGTAGTTAACAATGAATTAACATTAATAAAGGTGTTTACTTTTACCCTATTTTCTTTCAGTGAAAACACTCAGGGTTCAGAAGAGAAAACAGTGGAATTACAGAGCTACCAGATAAACCTAGATTGTAAATCATTATGCTAGGAAACCCCTATTGGGAAAAAGGACTATGCATCTTGGGTCCAGCTTATTTATATAATATTAGTTAATAAAAAAACTTAAAACAAATAAACTTATAAATCAAAACAATTCAACTGAGAAAAAAAGTCCCTTACCACTGATAATCTTCTCATCTTCAGGCCCTTTGGGTTGTATGCTGTCTTTAGGGTTTCCACTTTCTTCTTGATTTTCTCTTGCAGGTAAATCTTCAAGACTGGGTTCAGCCCTGTAGTGGGGCTGAGTCTCATCTGCATCCATTGTCTCCTTCCTGGTTTGACTGATGGGTTCTTGGCCATTCTCAGGAAGTCTGTCCCCATTGCACTCAGCCCCGCTCAGTGTCACTGGAGCATCTGTCATAATGTTCACTGAGGTCTGATGTAAGGAAAGCAATGGAGAAAGTAAGGGAACAGATCCTTTGATAAGCTCTAATGCTGCTGGTTGTACAGTTCCAAAATCTATCCTAAAAACACAAACTGTCACTCTAGCATGTAATAACAAGATTCCTGCTAAAGGTTTTCAGGGCTCGGAATGAGTGTGATAGGATTTTTTTCAGTTTGGCTACCAGGAGCAAAACCCAGCCAATCAGCAACATCCTCACCACCTCACAGCCCCACTCTCAGAATTAATGCTGCCTTTAATTTGCATAAACAAACAATCTGAAGCAATCAGGCTTTTGTGTTGGCTTGCGGAGGGGCACTTGCCTCTTGTCAGTCCAGCTCTGGGAACAGAGATTTTTGTCCCTTTCCATAATGGCCCATTGTAATTTTCCTTGTAACAGGAGCCACAATTGTTCCCAGGCTTTAATCCGGAGAGAATGACCACCTTGAGGCACATTAGTTCTGTGTAACCAGCTTAACATTTCCAAACAGATTTGGTTGAGTAAAGCCTCAGCTATTTTGTAGGAGACAATGGCATCATTTCTCACCTATTAAAGACTAAAACCAGCTTTTCAAGGACCTGTAAACATGACAACTTGATTGTAAATGATTTTGGCAACAGATTTCATGGTATGCTTTCAGGAAACTGAGAAGGGACCTAAAAAGAAAAAATAATTCTCCTGATGTGCTAAGAGCAAGAATTTGACAATTTTAGTGTAATCCATCTTGTCCAAAACTTCTGGTTTTCCATTTTTCTCATGCCTAAGGAAGCCTACCCCATTCGTTTAAACACTACTATAATTATCTAATTAACTTTTCCCTTGCTCCAATCAGAATTATCTTTTGCTTTTCATGCCAGTGTTTGTGATGCAGTCTGCCCTCTGGGGATTGGTTAAAACTAGTCTGCTGCTCACTTCCTTTTTCCTTTTTAAAGGAACACATTCTTTTTCTTTTCTGGGGTGCCTAGCCCTTCCTCAAGACCAAGCCCTTGGCCTGAACAATTCCTTTGAGCCCTCAATTCTGGGCTAATGTATCATTCCTTTAGTGATTCCTTTTCCATTCAGAGTCCAATTGGTTGTGATCAGCTAAGGAATTTTACAGTGGTAACTTTTTTTTTCATTTTTCTTTTTTGTCTATTTATTAATTTATTCATATTACATCTCGATTGTTAGCCCTTCCCCGTTTCCTCTCATTCTTCCCTCCCTCCCACTTCTCCCCTTCTCCCCTCCCCTATGTCTGTGATTGAGAGAGACCTCCTCCCCCTATATATGCTCTTAGAATATCGAGTCTCTTCTTGGTAACTTGCTATCCTTCCTCTGAGTGCCGCCATGCCTCCCCATCCAGGGGACATGGTCAGAAAAGGACATCAGAGTTCGTGTGAGAGTAAGATCTCACTCTCCACTCAATGGTGGAGAATATCCTGTTCATCAGCTAGGTCTTGGTAGGGGTTTGAAGTTTACTACCTATATTCTTCTTGGCTGGTGCCTTAGCCTGAGGAGGACCCCAGGACCCAGATCTGCTTGTCACAAAGTTCTTCTTGTAGGTTTCCAGGACCCTGTGGGTCCCACTATTTCCCCATTCTTCCATGCTACTCTTGCCTAAAGTCTCAATAGGCTGTCCTCTCCTCTGACCCACTTTCTTGGTAAGTAAAGTTTTTCATGATACGTATCCTTTAGAAACTGTGGTACATTTACACTATGGAGTACTACTCAGCTATTAAAAACAAAGAATTCCCGAAATTTGTGGACAAATGGATTGATCTAGAAATTATCATAATGAGTGAGTTCACCCAGAAGCAAAAAGAGACAAACGATATATACTCATTTATATCAAAATACAGTGGTAACTTTTTAACCACTCAAATCTAAGCTTCATCTGAGCAGTGTATAGGGAGCTAGCACTTGTGTTCTCAGCAAGCACCATGTGCCATGATCTAGGGAGATCTGAAGCTATCTTGGAAGAAATGAAGCCCTTCTGAAAAGAAGTATGTGCCCCTCCCTCCAGTTTAGGAATTCCCGAGGAACTGGAACTTTCTCAGGAATTTCCTGCTGGAAGAAGAAAATGATGAAGCCTGGTGCCAGCCAGAGAAGTCACTTGTCTCCCAGGAAGAGCTTTCATACAAATCTGTAAAGTTATCAGACCACATTGCAGGAGAGGCTGGAACCATGATGATGATGGACAAAAACACACCTTGGCCAAGACCACTTAGCAGCAGTTAGGGGTGGCTCTTGCCACCCACTTACTCCAAACCTCATGGTAGCACCCAAGATGAACTTGAGCAGGTGACTGGATCTTTTTTCTCCTACGCTGAGCAATTCCTTCTCTGTTCTTAGCTGCATGTGACTCTTCATTGGTCCCCTGTTGATCTACTCTATCGTTAAGCCTTCCTATCAACTCTGGAAGCTGGCATTCTATTGTAAAATTTTAAGTGTGTGTCTGTGTGTGTGTCTGAGGAAATGAGTACGTCCATATGTCCAAGAGAATATATCTGAGAACATTTTTATGGGAAATCAAGAACAAAGATTGGGGAGTGTCTGTAAAATTTTCACCTTTAAAATTGTGCCTAAGAGGGCCAGAGAGATAGCTAAAAGATTAAGAACATTGGCTGCCCAGCCAGAGGACCTGCAGTTCAATTCCTAACACCCACAATGTCCTCTCACAAACATCTGTAATCCCAGTTTCAGATGATCCAACAACCTCGTCTGGCATTCGATAAAAAACCAGTCATTCAAGTGCTGCACATACAAGCAGGCAAAACATGCGTACACTAACATTAACATTATTTTTAAAAAATTAGCATTGTGTCTAAGGATGAGTCCATTTGACTCTATATCACAGACAACAAACACATGTCACTGTGGTATCAGCTGCTCAGTCCTCTCCCAAGAAAACATCTCTAACAAAGACTAAGCCTCTCTCTCTTGTCATCATCAGCTCTTCTCACTCTAGCACATTATTTGTTAGATTGGTAGGATGTTCTGCAGCTGGGAAGCCCACTGCTGAAATGGGGTGATGGTGGGGGGCCTTTGAATTCAGAGGGGACTTTTTCACCATGGAAAGAGTTTGTCTCAGGAGTTAGGGAGCTGTCTCACAGTTACAGGAAAATTTCAGAGTCAGTTGCTCCACATTTTATCTAGAGAATTTGAAGAATAAAATGAATGGATTACAGAGAGTGATTTTTGAAAAGTTTATTTGTGGAGAACCTAAGCTAAAGAAAGAAGGCAGAGCTCTTGTGTAGCTGGAGCTGAACCCAGGAAATGGGACTCCATCAAGCTGCTAATCTCAGGGCTTTTTAAGAGAACTAATGATAGAAACTAAGAGGAGGCCTGTGAAGGTGTTCTGTCCAGCTGGGCCACCTGTTATGTGTTCCTCTCAGCTTTAAACATATCTTACATTCAGCTCACTTAGGCAAAGAAATGACAAGCAGGAATCAGAACCCTCTCTGGCATTCCATGGCCTCAGTAAGGATAGAACTTCAGACAAGACTAAGGACATTTCCAATTTTTAGTGGAGGAAAAGAATTAGACTGATTACTCCAAGTCTCTCTGCCCCTACACCTTTGATGAGGTTTTCTCTCTTGCTCTTATCACCTACAACAGCACATACCGTAGAGGAAGTCACATGGCATACCTGGCCTTTGCACAAACGTCTAACAGCAAACATTCAGATGGGTAGCATGGCTTCACCTTTTTTGTGTTTCCTCGAGAGCAGTGTATGGTCACCATGCCCATACCTACAAATAGCCAGTGTACAGTGTAGGGAACTGACTTGGGAAACATCTACCTTGTGAGTCTACTCTAACAAGGTGATCTGCAAACCTCAGCCTGTACGTCTCTTTCTCACTCAAACTCAGGTAGTTACAGCATGGATTGTATATTTTTTAAAAACATCACAGCAGCCCATATTTGTTTTTATATTTTGCTTTAAACATATATTTTTATAAATTCTTTGAGAACGTCATATACTCATACAACTGCGTTTTGAGTCTGTTCACTCTCGCCTCTTCTCCCAACCCCTTCACATCCACTCCATCTAGCTTCTCCCTCCCAACTGCGTATCTACTTTTTTATCCACAGCCTACAAAGGTCAGTTTGTGTTGCCTATATACTTGTGATTGTGATGCCATTCTCTGGACTGTGGTCAGTGTAACAGGATCTACACCCTTAAAGTAAATGGATTCTCCCTCCCACAAAAAATCAACAACTCTAGATTTCTCCTCAGCTAGGGATAGAGTCTTGCACCTCTTCCATTGTACAGCTATGAATGGGGGAAATCCTTACAAAGAAAAATTCTATTACTCTCTTGGCCCTCATTGTAAGTATGCTATGCTAAATATGGATGAAGGGCATCCAGTGAGCTGGACTCTCTAGATTTTATCTAGGCAGTTATAATCCTGTCTTACTTGCAATGGAATTTTTCTTGTTGCACTTTCAGGAGTATGTGCATGTGGGGGCACAGTATGTAGGCTTAGGTATGCATACAGAAGCTAAAGAAGGATGCTAGGTATCGAGATCCATCGCTCTGTATTGTATTTACTTGAGACAGAGTCTCTCATTGAACCTGGAGCTTAGCTGGTAGCCAACAGGCCCCACCATCCTTCTACATGATGCTGGTATTACAAGATTGCAGGGCTACACCTCGCTTTTTAAGTGAATTCTGGAGATCCAAACTTAGATCATCGTGCTTGCCCAGCAAGCATTCTTACCTACTGAGCCATCCTCTCAGCACTCTTGTAGAATTTTAATGGAATGATTTGTTTACTCTCAGAGACTCTGTAAGTGTTTTAAAAAATAGACAGGGAATTTGTACGGATATTTATAAAACCACAGAAAGCATTTGTGCATACAGACTCCTTCGTAGTTTGAAAGCATGGTATAATCCTCCTGGGAAAGCAGAATTGTATGAGTGTAGTGACTCTGTCAGCATTACCCATCTCAAGCTATTTTGGATGTCAGTAAAAGTTAAGGCAACATGTTGTTTTTAAAAGAAGTCAAAAAATATTAAACACATTTTTCCTTAAGAAGAGAAGAAGGACTGAATTGTCTCTGAGTAAGCACCTGGAGAGACATCTAATAATGTAACCATAACAAGCAGAGCATTTCTTAGGCTGCATCTCTCAATTTAGCTGAGTTGGCTTTGTTTTGAGGTATGTCAGAAAGACTCCC
>OU015750.1:32119965-32171776 GCA_907169655.1 Acomys percivali
TTTTTTTTTTTTTTTTTTTTTTTTTTTTTTTTTTTTTTTTTTTTTTAAGCTATACAGAAGTTTTATAAAGTCTCACTTGTCATTGTTGGCTTTAATTCTTGGACAAATAAAATCATATTCACAAAGTCCTTTCTCACACCTTTATCCTCTAGGGTACTCTCTTTGTTTTCTTTTTTAGCAGTTTCACTGTCTCAAATGTTGGCATTTAAATCTTTTATGCCTTTGGAGTTTTTGTTTTGGTGTTTGTTTGTTTGTTTGTTTGTTTGTTTGTTTTTAGCAAGGTATCAGATACAAGTCTAATTCTATTCTTCTGCATGTGGATGTATAGTTTTCCCAGTACTATTTGTTGAAGGTGCTTTATTTTCTCCTCCATGGTTATGAAGTCTTTATCAAATATTAAATGGCTGAGGTTATGTGTACTAATGTCTTCAATTTTGTTGCAATGGCCTACATGCCTGTCATAATGTCATCTCGAGGCATTTTTTTAACCTCACAGGTCCTTTGTGTATATATTATAGCTCTTGGTTTTGTGTCTTTATGAGATTTCTGTGTGTGCAAACATGTGTCTCTGTGTTTATATATGTTCTTGTGTTTTTATTTGGCTCTTTTTCTTCTGTAAGTTTGTTTAGTCCTATCTGGATGTATTTGTTTTGTTTTATTCCTTAGAAACCTTTTATTTTCTAAGGAGAGTAAAAAGAGGTGTAGCTCCTAAGAGAAGTGGAGGTGGGAGAACTGGGAGAAGTCAGAGGAAGGGAAACTTTAATCAAAATATTGTATAAAACAATCTATTTTCAATAAAATAAAAAATGAATAAATTTCCCTCTTCTTCACAAGTGTCACAGAGGCTTTGTTGTATTTTCATTTTCATTTAATTCCTGCTCTATTTTAGAGAAGCTTCTGTGAGATGCTGAGTAGATTGTGTTTGGACAAAATGTTCTGTAGATATCTGTAAAGTACATTTGATATATGGTATCAATTACTTCTGATGTTTCTCCATTTGTTTTTGTCCAGATCACTTGTCTGTTGGGAAAAGCTGGGCATTGAAATCAATTTTTGTTTATGGGTATCTTAAACTGTGTCTTACATGCTGCAGATGTAGACTATTTTTTTATGAGATTGTGTGCATCAGAGTTTGGTGCACATATGTTTAGAATAATAATGTCTCCTTGGTTAACCATTCCCTTGTTTAGAATGAAGTGTTCCTGTTTATTTCCTCTTATTTGCTATAGTTTAAAGTCTATTTGGTCAGATGTTAAGATATCAATATCTGGTTACATCCTGGTGCTATTTGATTAGAGTATTTTTGTCCGTCTTTTTACTTTAATGCAGTGATTATCTTTAAAGCTAATATGTGTTTCTTGTAGATAACAAAGTAATAGATTTTGTTTCTTGGTCCATTCAGCAAGTCTGAGAGAGGCAAAAAGAACACCTGAGACTTTATAACAATCTTAACAAATATAATTGAAACACTTTCTTGTATCTTATTAGATCACAGTTTAATGAAAACCTCAGAAATAATGCAAAGACTTGGAAATTGAACAATACTCCCTTGGATAGCTAATGTATCATCAAACAAATCATAGAAGATGTTTAAATTATCATGCAGTTAAAGAAAAATGAAAACATAATTTGTCAGAACCCTTGAACATGGGAAAGAAAACACAAAGATGAAAGTTTGTATCTGTGCATGTTTGTTTTTTTTTTAATTTAATATCTTATAAGGAAATAACTTAAAGGTGCACCTCAAGTCATAGAAATGGAGAGAAAAATTCAAAGCATTAGGGAAGAAGAAATAAAGATCAGGGAAGAAATTAATCAATTTAAAACTAAGATAACAATAAATCAACAAAATAGGGAGGAAGTGAGTTTTTAATATTAAAACAAGATCAATAAAATATTTGACAAACTAACCAAAAGAAAGACAGAGTAGACCCAAGTTAATAAATTTGGAAATTATGAGTGTTGCAGCAGATTCCAGTAAAATACAAAGGACCACTTGCTAATATAGTCAAAGCATATATTCCAAATCCTTGGAGAACCTAGAAGAAATGGATAAGTGGCTAGAAAATTAGAGCTACCAAAATTAAATTAAGGGGATATTAACTCCAAAACAAATATGCAACAAGAAACAGGATTGCAGAAAGAAAACCCATGACTCTGGGTTCACTGCTGAATTCTACTAGACTTTTGAATTCTACTAGACTTCTAAAAAGGAAAAGTGGTTTTAAAACCAAAAAGAAAGGCTACTACTACCTAACACTTTATATAAACCCAGTATTACCCAACCAAAGCCAAATGAGGACATGACAGAAAAAAAAAAAAATAGAAAGACAACTATTTCTGATAAACAGAAAAAAATGTTTAGCAAAATACATGCAAACCAAATTCAAATCTAAGAACACACTAGAAAGATTTTATATCAAGGCCTGTTTGGTTTCATTCAAGGAATACAATGATGGTTCAACACGTGCAAATTCATTAATGTAACATATTACATAATAGATGTAAGGATAGAAATCATACAATCATCTCAAAAGATGCATAAGAAACCTTTCACAAAGTTCTACACCTCGTCATGACAAAAGGCGTAAGAACAAGTAAGAACAGCAGGAACGTACCTTAACGTAGTAGGTAAAAGTCTATAATAAATGAAGTAAGTCCTGAAAGCATTTCCTCCAAATCAGCTACTAGACAAAGGAGTCTCTTCCTACACTGTTGGTAAATGCAGTACTTAAAGTCTTAGCTGGAGTCTAAAGCAAGATAAGAAAGGGAGCAGCATGTGGTTTTAGTTGTAGAGTGTTTCTTTTGTGAACTTGGGTGCTCTTATACTTTGTGCATAAATGTTTTAAGATCTTTATATCCTCTTGGTGGGATATTGCCTTTGATAGCTGTGTAGTCTCCTTTCTTATTTCTGATTAGTTTGGATATGAAGTCTGTTTTGTCAGGTATAAAAATGGATACAGCAGCTTGATCCTCAGGTACATTTACTTGGAATATCTTCTTCCACATTTTAGCCTGAAAAGATATCTATTCTTGATGCTGGAGATGTGTTTTTTTTTTTTTCAACACAGCAGAAAGTTGGACCTTGTTTTTTTATTCTGATTTGTTAGTCTGTGTCTTTTCATTTGGGAATTAAGACATTATTATTGAAAGTTAAAGTTATCAGTAAGTAGTGTTTACTAATTTCTCTTATTTTGTGTTAGTGTTTTATGAGGGTTTCTTCTTCTTCTTTTGATTTACTCTTCTGAGATTATTTCTCATGTCTTTCTATTCATAGTTAACCTCTTTGGACTAAAAAGTATCCTTATAGTACTTTCTAGCTGGATTTGTAGATACATGCTGCTTAAATATTGTTTTATTGTGGTATAGTTTTCCTTCTCCATTTTTATGATTGATAATTTTGCTATGTATAGTAGTCTGGGCTGGCATTTGTGATCTCTTAATTTATAGAACACCAATAGAGGCCCTTGTGGCTTTTCGAGGCTCCATTGAGAAGGCAGGTATTATTCTAATGGTCTGCCTTAATGTGTTACCTGTTCTTTCACTCTTTCAGCCTTTAAATTCTTTCTTTGTTCTGTTCCTTTTGTCCTTGTAGATTTTAATATTTTCTTTGTTCTGTACATTTTTCCTTTGCAGCTTTTAATAATCATTTCTTGTTCTGAACACTCAGTGTTCTGATTATTATACATCAAAGAGAGTTTCTTTTGGAGTCTAGTGTATTTGGAGTTCTGCATGCTTCTTGTAACTTCATAAGCATCTCCTTGAGGTTAGTGAAATTTTCCTCTATGATTTTGTCAAAAATCTTTTCTGAGATTTTGACCTGATTTTTTTCTCCTTCTAATCATATTGTATTTTTTATATATTTGGTCTTTTAATAGTTCCCAGATTAACTAAATGTTTTGTGTCTGGATTGTTTTTAGATTTAACATTTTCTTCTACCTTGCCTTTAACACCTGATATTATCTGTTCTACTGTCTTCCAATGTTTTGGTGAGACTTGTCTCTGAAGGATTTGTTTGACTTCTTGAATTTTCCTTTCTTTCCTAAAAAATGTTATTTAAAGATGTACTTATTTTTATTTTATGTGTATGGGTATTTTGCTTGTGTGCACATATATGTACACCACATGCATCCCCAGGGCAATTGATCCCCTGGAACTGGAGTTACACACAGTTCTGAGCTGCCATGTGTGTGTTGAGAATTAAAACCCGGTCCTCTAGAGGAGCAGCCAGTGCTTTTAACTGCTGAGCCATCTCTCAATCCCCAACCCCCACAACACTGAAATTTGCATTTCCAGATTTATCTCGGTTTTTATTTTCTTTAAATGAAAAATTTCTAATTTCATATCTTGAACTGTTTTTATCATTTCCTTCTATTGTGTTTCACAGACTTCATTAAGGGGATTTTTTTCTTTTTTTTTAAATTTTATTAATTTATTCTTGTTACATCTCTATGGTTATCCCATCCCTTGTATCCTCCCATTATCCCCTTCCTCCCATTTCCCCTTATTCCCTTCCCCTATGACAGTTCCTGAGAGGGATTACCTCCCCCTGTATGTGCTCATAGGGTATCAAGTCTCTTCTCGGTGACCTGCTGTCCTTCCTCTGAGTGCCACTAGGTCTCCCCCGCCAGGGGACATAGTCAAATGTGAGGCACCAGACTAAATGAGAAAGTCATAACCCACTCTCAACTCATGTGTGGAGACTGTCCTGTCCATGGGCTAGATCTAGGTAGGGGTTTAAATTTTACTGCCTGTATTGTCCTTGCCTAGTGCCTTATTTTGAGTGGGACCCCTTGGCGATAATCTGCCTATAAAAATGTTCTACTTGTAGGTTTCTAGGACCCACTGGATCCTTCTACTTTGCTATATTCACATGGTTCTCTCATCTAGAGTCCCAATAGGATGTCCTCCCCTCTGTCCCAGTTTCCTGGTAAGGGAAGGCTTTCATGGGACATACACCTTGGACTAGTATACAGATATAAGGGAGTATATACAATTTGAGTCTTTCTGCTTCTGGGTTAACTCACTCATTATGATCATTTCCAGCTCAATCCATTTATCCACAAATTTCGGGAATTCCTTGTTTTTAATAGCTGAGTAGTATTCCATAGTGTATATGTACCATAGTTTCTTTATCCATTTTTCTACTGAGGGACATTTAGGCTGTTTCCATGATCTGGCTATTATGAATAAGGGTGCTATGAACATGGTTGAGCAAATTTTCTTGTTGTGTGCTGGTGCACCTTCTGGGTATATTCCAAGGAGTGGAAAAGCTGGGTCTTGAGGAAGCCCTATTCCCAGTTTTCTGAGAAAGCGCCAGATAGATTTCCAAAGTGGTTGTACTAGTTTGCATTCCCACCAGCAATGAAGGAGTGTTCCTCTCTCCACATCCTTGCCAGCATGTGGTGTCAGTTGAATTATTGATCTTAGCCATTCTGATGTGTGTAAGATGGAATCTCAGAGCTGTTTTGATTTGCATTTCCCTGAAGACTACAGAGGTTGAGCTTTCTTTAAGTGTTTCTCAGCCATTTGATATTCTTCTGTTGAGAATTCTCTGTTTAGTTCCAAGCCCCATTTCTCAATTGGGTTATTTGGTTTGGTGGTGTTTAATTTCTTGAGTTCTTTATATATTTTGGATATTAGACCTTTGTCAGATGTAGGGTTGGTGAAGATCTTTTCCCAGTCTGTAGGCTGTCGCTTTGTTCTCCTGACAGTGTCTCAAGCCTTACAGAAGATCTTCAGCCTCATGAGGTCCCATTTATTAATTGTTAACATTAAGGCCTGGGCTGTTAGTGTTCTGTTCAGGAAGTTGTCTCCTGTGCCAATATGTTCCAGGCTCTTCCCCACTTTTTCTTCTAACTGACTTAGTGTCTCTGGTTTTATGTTGAAGTCTTTAATCCACTTGGATTTGAGTTTTGTGCAAGGTCACAAATATGGGTCCAGTTGCATTTTTTTACACATAGACATCCAGTTAGACCAGCACCATTGTTGAAGATGCTATCCTTTTTCCATTGAATGGATTTGGATTCTTTGTCAAAAATCAAGTGACCATATGTGTGTGGATTCATATCTGGGTCTTCAATTCGATTCCACTGATCAACCAGCCTGTTGCTGTGCCAGTACCATGCTGTTTTAATTACTATTGCTTTATAGTACAATTAGAGATCAGGTATGGAGATTCCTCCGGAGCACCTTTTATTGTACAAGATCATTTTTGCTATTCTGGGTTTTTTGTTTTTCCATATGAAGTTCAGAATTGAACTTTCAATATCTTTAAACAATTGTGTAGGTTTTTTGATAGGGATTGCATTGAATCTGTAGATTGCTTTTGGTAGGATGGCCATTTTTACTATGTTAATTCTCCCGATCCATGAGCAAGGAAGATCCTTCCATCTATTCATGTCATCTTCAATCTCCTTCCTCAGAGTTTTGAAATTTTTTTCAAACAAGTCCTTCACTTGCTTAGTTAGAGTAACTCCTAGATGTTTTATATTGCTTGTGGCTAATGTGAAAGGTATGGCTTTCCTAATTTCTTCCTCTGCAAGCTTGTCATTTGTGTATAGGAAGGCTACAGACTTTTTTGAGTTAATTTTGTATCCAGCCAAATTGCTGAAAGTGTTTATCAGCTCTAGGAGTTCTCTGGTGGAATTTTGAGGGTCACTTATGTACACTATCATATCATCTGCAAATAGGGATACTTTGACTTCCTCCTTTCCCATTTGGATACCCTTGATCTCCTTTTGTTGTCTTATTGCTCTGGCTAGAACTTCGAGTACTATATTGAAGAGATATGGAGAGAGTGGGCAGCCTTGCCTTGTTCCTGATTTTAGAGTAATTTCTTTGAGTATCTCGCCATTTACTTTGATTTTGGCTATTGGCTTGTTGTATATAGCCTTTGTTATATTGAGGAAAGTGCCTTGTATCCCCGATCTCTCTAAAACTTTAAACATGAATGGGTGTTGTATTTTATCAATTGCTTTCTCTGCATCTAAAGAGATGATCATGTGGTTTTTTATTTTCAGTTTGTTTATATGGTGGATTACATTGATGAATTTCCATATATGAAACCATCCCTGCATGCCTGGAATGAAGCCTACTTGGTCATGATGAATGATATCCTTTATGTGTTCTTGTATTTGTTTTGCAAGAATTTTATTTAGTATTTTTGTATCGATCTTCATAAGAGAAATTGGTCTGAAATTCTCTTTCTTTGTTGAGTCTTTGTGAGGTTTAGGTATCAACGTGATTATGGCCTCATAGAATGAATTTGGTAATGTTCCATCCAATTCTATGTTTTGGAGTAGCTTGAAGAGTATGGGTATTAGCTGGCCTTTGAAGGTCTGGTAGAATTCTGCACTGAAACCATCTGGCCCTGGGCTTTTTTTGTTTGGGAGACTATCAATGATTGCTTCTATTTCTGTAGGGGAAATGGGACTATTTAGCTTGTTTATCTGTTCTTCACTCAACCTTGGCAAGTGAAATTGATCAAGAAAATCGTCCATTTCCCTTAGATTTTCAAATTTTGTGGCACATATGCCTTCAAAGTAGGATCTTATGATTCTTTGTATTTCTTCAGTGTCCGTTGTTATGTCTCCCTTTTCATTTCTGATTCTGTTGATTTCAATACTGTCTCTCTGACTTTTAGTTAGTTTGGCTAATGGTCTGTCTATCTTGTTGATTTTCTCAAAGAACCAGCTCTTGGTTTTGTTGATTCTTTGGACTGTTTTCTTAGTTTCTAATTTGTTAATTTCAGCCCTGAGTTTGATTATTTCCAGATGTCTACTCCTTTTGGGTGTTTCTGCTTCTTTTTTTTCTAGGGCTTCCATCTGTTTTGTTAAGTTACTTATGTGCGATATTTCCAATTTCTTTTTAAAGGCACTTAGTGCTATGAATTTTCCTCTTAACACTGCTTTCAATGTATCCCACACATTAGGGTAGGTTGTTCCCTCATTTTCATTGAATTTCAGAAACTCCTTGATTTCTTTCTTTATTTCTTCCCTGACCCATGTGTCATTTAGCAGAGAGTTGTTTAGTTTCCACGTAAGTGTAGGCTTTTTGTTGTTTTTGTTGTTGTTGAATTGCAGCCTAAGAGCATGGTGATCTGATAGGATATAAGGTATTATTTCAATCCTCTTGTATCTGTTGAGGCCTGCTTTGTGACCTACGATGTGATCAATTTTGGAGAAGGTTCCATTGGGTGCAGAGAAGAAGGTATATTCTTTCTTGTTTGTGTGAAAGGTTCTATATATATCTGTTAGAACCATTTGACCCATGGCATTGGTTAATGATGTTATTTCACGGCTAAGTTTCTGTTTCAATGACTTATCCTTCAGTGAGAGTGGGGTGTTGAAGTCCCCCACTATTATTGTGTGGGGATCGATGTGTGATTTAAGTTTTTTTTAGCAGATCTTTTACAAATGTGGGTGCCCTTGTATTGGGAGCATAGATGTTCAGAATTGTGATGTCATCTTGGTTGACTTTACCTTTGATGAGTATGAAGTATCCTTCTGCATCCCTTTAGATTAATTTTGGTTGAAAGTCTATTTTGTTCGATATTAAAATGGCTATGCCTGCTTGCTTCTTGTGACCATTTGCTTGGAATATTTTTTCCAACCTTTTACCCTGAGGTAATGCCTATTGTTATAGGTGAGATGTGTTTCTTGAATGCAGAAGAATGTTGGATCTTGTTTATGTACCCATTCAGTTAGTCTGTGTCTTGGAGAATTGAGACCATTGATGTTGAGAGATATTAACGGCCAGTGACTGTTAAGAGTCTTAATTTTGATGTTGTTTCCAATCGAGTGTTTATGTAGCTGTGTTTTTGCCATGGTATAGTTACCTATTTCCTGAGTAGTTTTGGATGTAGCTTAACTCATTGGGATGGAGTTTTCCTTCTAGTAACTTCTGTAAAGCTGGATTTGTGGATAGGTACTGTTTGAATTTGTTTTTGTCATGGAATATTTTGTTTTCTCCATCAATGGTTATTGATAGTTTTGCTGGGTAAAGTAGTCTGGCCTGGCATCTGTACTCTCTTAGGGTTTGCAGGATCTCTGTCCAGGCTCTTCTGACTTTTATGGTCTCTGCTGAGATGGCAGGTGTAATTCTGATAGGTTTGCCAGTGAATGTTATTTGGCCCTTTTCCCTTGCAGCTTTTAATATTTTTTCTTTGTTCTGTATGTTTTGTGTTTTGATTATTGTGTGATGGGCAGTTTTCCTTTTCTGGTCAATTCTATTTGGTGTTCTGTAGGCCTCTTGTATGTTTATAGGTATCTCTTTCTTTAGATTGGGGAAATTTTCTTTTATGATTTTGTTGAGAATAGTTTCTGGGCCTTGGAGTCTGATATCTTCTCTTTCTTCAATGCCTAGTATCCTCAGATTTCTTCTTTTCATGGTGTCCTGAATTTCTTGGATGTTTTGTGTCAGGAGTTTTCCAGATTTGGCATTTTCTTTAATGGTTGCTTCAAGATCTGTGATTGTATCTTCTAGACCTGAGATTCATTCTTCTGTCTCTTGTATTCTGTTAGAAAAGCTCACCTCTCTGTTGCTCACCTTCTTCTCTGAGGTCTCATGTTGTCGTTTTTCTTCTGTCTGTGTGTTTATCATTGAATCCATTTTCGTCTTTAGATCATGAACTGATTTTTTTATTTCTTCCATCTGATTGTTTGTATATTCCTGAGTTTCTTCCATTGCCTCTTTATAGGTCTTCAGAGCTTGAACCGTTTTATTTATTTCTTTCATCTGGTTGTTTGCATTTTCCTGAAATTTTTCCAGTTCCACTCTATGAGCTTCTTTTATGTCTCTCACCTGTTTGGCTGCATCTTCCTATATTTGATTATGAATTTTATTTGTTTCCTCCATTAATATGTTCCTTATTAAGGATTTGAGGTCATTTTCTTGTATTTCCATTGTATTTGAGCTCTCTGGGTTGTTTTCTTTAGGATAGCTGGAAACTAGAGACCCCATGATGTTTTGGGGTTTTTTGCATATGCTTTTATGTTGTCCTTTAGACATCTTGCCGGCTTTGTTTTTGTTGGGTAGCTTCCCGAGTTGGATGGAGGGAGTCTGATGATAGATTCACTTGTTTTCTCATGATTTCCGTAGGCTGGAAGCTCTGTTGCTTCTCTGGTGTGGATGGCAGGAGGTTAGCCCTGTCGTTTTGGGCTCTCACAGCCAGTGATCCTCAGCTCTCCTGTGCTGTGGGTCTTGCAATCGTTCTGGGTCTCTGGATGAGTGTTGGGTCAGGCCAAATTATCCACAGCCTTCTGGGTTCCCTGCCAATTCCAGCCAGGGACACTGGGCCTGAACCACCCGCCGAGCTCAGCTAGAATCTCAGGGCCTGAACCGTCTGTCGAACCCAGCTAGGAATTCTGGGATCAAAATGCACACAGGGTCCAGCCAGAATTTTTGGGCTGGGACTGCGCACCAAGCTCAGCTAGGGGCTTTTGACCAAACTGCGGGCTGTGGTCAGCTATTGACTCATGCCCGAACCATCCGCCCAGCTCAGCCAGGAATTCTGGATTCAAACTGCACACTGTGTCCAACCAGGGTCTTACAGCCGGGACTGTGCCAAAAGCTCTACTAGAGTCTCTGGGCCCAATCTGTCTGCCAAGCATCGTTAGGGACTCTGGCCCTAAAGTGCACGCCGAGCTCCACCCGAGTCTCTGGGGCGGAATTGTGCACTGAGCTCAGCCAGGGACTATGGACCCACAGTGCACGCTGAATTCAGCCCGGGACTCCGGGCCTATACTGCGTGGATAATCCAGGCAGAGTCTTGGGGCCGCCGAACCTGTTTGCACAGCTCAGGAAGAATCTCTGGGCCTAATCTGCCCTTCAAGTCCACTAGGGCCTCTGGGCTGAATCCTCGTGCTGACCTCAGCCTGCGTCAGCGCCCCAAAACTGCCTGCTGAGGTGAGCTAGTGTCTTGGGCAGAACTGCTCATTGATGTGAACTAGCGCCTCCGGTGGGACTGAGCTCTCCGCCCAGCCTGCGCCACAGCAGGTGAACTGCGGCTGCACTGAGATGGCACCTTCAGTGGATCTGAGCGCCCTGCCTAGCCTGCGTCACAGCAGGTTACTGTGGCTGCGCTGAGCTGGCACCTTCGGTGGACCTTAGCGCTCCGCCCAGCCTTTATCATAGCAGGGGAGTTGCCGCTGCACTGAGCTGTTGCCTTGGGCAGAATTGCTTGCTGTGCTGAGCCAGCGCCTCCACAGCACTGCACACTGAGCTGTACCCAGGACTATGGGGCTGAACTGTCCGCCGAGTCCAGTTTGGGTCACAAGGCACCACGTGACTCAAATCCTGTCCAGTGTCCTCTCTCCTGCAGCAACTCCTACCACCCATCATCACACGAACTGCCTCCACTGGAAGGCTCTGAGCTGCAAACCTCAGTCGCTGCCACTGGTGCCGCTTGTGCTGCTGCTGCTGCTCTGCTCCAAGAAAATCCGCACTCCTCCTGTGTGCAGACGCACACAGGTCCTCCACACCCTGGTCCTTCCTGAACCGTGGAGCATTCCTGCTGCCATGGTGTCGGGACTTTGGTGTTCCTGTCTCAGAAATCTGTGCAATTCCCTGAGTTATTCACTGGAGCTTCCAAACACGGTCCACACTGCTCTCCACCATCTTGGATTCCTCCAAGGGGATTTTTTCATATCCTCTTTAAAGCCCTTAAACATTTGATAATAGCTATTTTGAAGCCTTTGTCTTGTGCTTTATCTATATTGCATGTTGCAAGGCCTACTGTTGTAGAGTTGATGAGTTCTGGTGGAGACATATTTTTCTGGCTGTTACTGATATTTTTTGCTGGTTCTGGGCATCAAGGGTTGGATTTATTGTAATTCCAGGTGCTAATAACCTGTCTTTGTTGTTTGGGTGAGTCTGTTGCCCACTTTGGATCTTAGGACAGTTTTCAAAAGATGAAATATAAATAACTCAGAAACACTTAGAAATAGTCAACATCTTTAGTTTTCAAGAAAATGTAAATCAAGACTACGTTAATATTTCATTTCACACAAGCTAGAGTGGCCAAGATCAATAAAACAGATGACAAATCACACTGGTGGAGAACACTTATCCATTGATAGTGGAAGTGAAAATTTGTATAACCACTATAGAAACAGTTGTGGGAGTTTCTCAGAAAGATGGGAATTGATCTAACCCAAGACCCAGATATACCACTCTGGGGCATATAATCAAAGTACATGACATCCTTCCATAAGGACACTTGCTCAACAATGTTCATTGCTGCTCAATCCATAATGCCCAGATGGGTGGGCTGGGTCCCACATCTTGTGAGCTGGTCCAGGCACTGTTTTCCTCCAGATGAGAATGGATGGCCTTGGGATCAAAGGTATCAAGGACCAGTTTCTCAATTGGGGGCTGCTAAGAGAGCTTTAGGGTGAGGCCCTTTGCCTGGGTGCTAAGCCAGGTTCCTGATGCCTCTGGGGGAGGTGGAAAGTGGGTTTTCCACAGAATGCTCCAGACTAAGAATGAGACTGAAGTTCTCAGAATGCAATAGAGACACAGGAGCTTCACAAGCCCATGATGGCACCAATACAGTTCTTTATTTGCGATGCTGTGCTAAGCAGAGCAAACAGGTAGATTTCTAAAATGGGAAAGCAGGTAGGTCCAGTAAGATGCAGGCCCAGCAGTGCTTCATGGGGGTGGAGGACATCACCACAGAGCTGGCAGCAGTGGTGAAGCAGACCCCAGTAGCTGCAAAGGCACCATTGCTGCCTGAAAACTGAGTATCCACTAGGTGGTTCCTCCCATAATAAGTAGAGTCTCAGATGGTTATGGTAGAGGAATGGTGAGCAAGAGAATGCCCCAAGGGAGCCAGCCAGCTGTTATTTATAAGACTTGGGCAATGGGGAGGGATTTTTGAGGATGAATGTGTCTGATTTGCTATGGCTAAGGATGCCAGGATACTTATTCTACATACAGCGATGCAGTAACTCACGGGTCCTATTACGTAAAGGAGGAAATAGTACTTAATAATCTTATGTATGAGGGGATGACTTCTAGGTACAATTCAAGGTCATTTGCTGGAGGCTAGGATCTCATCATAGGTTGAGTACTTCCAGGAATTCCCTGTGCTTGTTGAAGAAGTTTCTTATCAGGAAAGGGTTGGGTCTGTAATCTTCTTGCGGGCTCTGTGACACTTCTTACAAATCTGGGGTTACCAGATAAGGTGGAGTGAGAATCCTGCTAAGAAAAGGGGGTCTACCTTCACAGCCTGAGTGCAAAATGGCTATCTGGAGAAGTCAGACTTCAACCTTATCCAGGAGAGTCCCACAGGGGTCTCTGAACTGAGAAGGAAAAGTGGACATGATGCCCCATTGCAAGGACCAAACTAATGCCATGTTCTATGTGTTCTGTAACTAATGCCATGGTCTGTATGCTCTGTGAAAACTTGTCTTCTAGGTGACACTTACTTCTCCCTGTGTTGTGGGAATGACCATGTACTCCCATAAACTGTACCTGCCAGAAGTCTCCTGAACAATTAGATATAATCAGCATCCAATGTTCCTCTGAGATCTGAAAAAAAAAGAAAAAAAGAAAAAGAAATAAAAGAAAGAAAGAAACCTTCCCCTTGTGATCCAGCCTCCGCCCAAGCCAACAAAAGGTCAGCTTTCCTGCGACCCACAACTTCCCCTTGTGATCCAGCCTCCACCCAACCCAACTAAAGGTTGACATTTCTGTGACCCACAAGCCCTGCTTAAGGTTTTTCCCTTTATAAACCCATTACCCTTGAAGCTCTGGCACCACTCTCCTATCCTGTTGCATCAGGAAGGATTGTGATCTGAGCTCGAGCCTGTAATACAGGACTCTGTATGTATTGCATCGGTATTGAGTTCTGGTGGTCTTTTCAAGGGTCTCGTAATCTGGGTGCCACACCATTTCTAACTTAGAAGTTGTCTCAAATTAACAATCACTCCCAAAAGAAAAATCAGTTTTCTCCAATGGGGTCTCTCTGGACATACAAACCACACTCAAGGGCACGCCTCATGACTAACAGCAGACTACCGACTCAAATGAACTCAGTTATATTCTGGGAGAATTTTTGTCTCAAGACTTTGTTTGTTTTTGTTTTGTTTTGTTTTTTGATATTACTAGTTATACATTATGGTTTCTGAAAAAAGAAAGAAAAGGAAGGAAGAAAGAAAAGAGAAAAGGAAGAAAGGAAAAGGGACAAAAAGGAAAGGCGTGCGGGGAGGGGAGGTGTGGAGGGGGGTGCAGGGGAGGCGGGGCGAGGCAAATGGCTCAGTAGTTAAGAACCCTGCTTGTCCTCCCAGAGGACCCAGGTTTGATTCCCAGCACCTACAATTATCTGTAACCCCAGTCCTAGTAGGATCCAATACCCTCTTTCAGCCTTAGAGACTTCATATATATGGTGCATATATTTACATGTAAACAAAGGATCCATACACACAAAATAAATAAATGAATAAATAAATAAATAAATACATGTTTTTAAAAAGGCATAAGTGAAACTATATTTGGAGAAATCATAATCCTATACTTAAAATACCAAAGATTTTAACCAGAAATCACTTAGATATGATGAACACTTTCATCAAAGTAGCCACGCACAAAATCAACATATAAAATGAGTAGCTTTCATATAAAATTATAGAATAAATCAGCACAACTCTATTCACAATAGCTTCAAAAATACCTGGAAATGACTGTAAGCAAGAATATTAAAGGTCTCCACAATGGAAACTATATAATACTGAAAAACTAAATTAAGAGATAACACTAGAAGATGGGCAGGCTTCACATGCTTGTGGAGTATATAAAAAAAAAAGCTATCGGTGTGATTTTGATTTAGGAGTGGGTGTATTCATTGTGGTTAATTCTTTTTTCCTCAAGAGTTGCACAAAGGGGAGAGAGGCAGAAACCACTGAGGTAAGAGTATTGAATGAGACCCTTTCAAAGGGTTTCTACTTCAGTAAACCTGGGGACTGTCATACTCTGAGGTAGGAGGTGACTTTACAAAACCACCATGGGAAACCTACAAATATGGTCAGCAATCAGTTCGCTTCCAAGGGAGTGCTGAGTCTTGTTGACATTGTCCTTCTACTTGCTCATTAGTCATTGCCCTCACCCTTAACCCATATCAGAGAAATTAACATTTTTTTGAGCAGCATGTCACAAACTATAGATCCTTGAGTGTTGTGGGGTATTTACCAGAGAAGACTGCTCAGACCTGGGTTTAAGCCAACAGAAACTCTTTATAGATCTTGTAGACTGGTGACTACACTAAGTATTCAAGATCCCACTGTAGCATCAAGCTTTTCTCAGGGTGAGCTTTTAAGCACAAACAACATGTCCTGGGTAAACATACTTCTGTTAACAAGAACAGTCAGCTAGAAGTGGTACTACAGAAACCAAAAAGCAAGATAGTACATTTAGAGACTTTCCCAGAATTATGTGGACTTTGATATATTAGTGCTTTTAGTTTTGGTTCTGTCTACATGGTGAGTTTTATAGCCTTCATGGAACTTCCACTGTAAAGACAAAACAAACTCCATTTTGAAAAAGAAACTCCATTTCATCTTAAACCTGGCCAACGCTGAACCCAGATTCCAGGAAAAACCACAAACTAGTCTAAACAGAAAAATATTCCCTAACAATACAATCAGCTCACCTTGGGGAAGTCCAAATATACTCTCTGCTTGTCAATCTGACCAGCAGGTGGTCTGGCACATAGCAACAACCAATTAGGAGAAGCTAGGCTAAAGTTCCTAACACCCCCATGACTGCTTCAGCCAATCTTTTTTATAGGCAAACTTGCCCCTACACCTATTGCCCAACCATGAAATGCCAAGGCTTACAACTCACTGCTTGTAGCTTTTCTGCCCAAATGCCATCCAGTCATATACTGTAAAGCCCATTTCTTTGTATAAGACCTATAAAAACCCCTTTCAATTGAGACTCAAGGCCACTTCCCTGCATCTGATGTGACAGTGCATATGAGGTATGGCCCAGGTTCAAACCTGCAATAAAGACTTCCTTGCCATTGCATTTTGGACTTGGCTTTTGGGTAGTCTGGTCAGGGAGCCTAAAAATTTGGGCATAACACCATCATGGAGTCAGTTGTGCTAATGTCTGGAGGCCTGCTAAGGTCTGGGGCTCTATTACATTGACCATCCATTTTAAATCTGGAAAACCTATTTGAGTGGGCAAGGGGAAAGATTCTTCTGCCACCTGTGACCTTCCCTTCCCCTTGGGAATTGCTGACTGATACTGGTCCAGGAGGGCCAAGGGAGCAAAAGCAATGGAAATGAAATCTGGACAGCCTGCAAGTGGAATAGAATGACTGACTTCTGTGAGACAGTTCAACTTTATTTGGGGTGAACAGAGTTATATAGTTCTTGTGGGGTGAGGGAGGGGTTCTCAGGGTAGGTATGTACTATTGGCTGGGGCTTCAGGTGCAGGTATGTTTTACGTTCTAGGAATTCCAGATACTCTCAGCAGCCCTTGAGTATGGGTTGAATTTTTAGTGCTTTGGAGACAGGTCATGAGATGGGAAGGTGGTGTTCTCCTTTCTAGCTCTTTGTTGTTGGGGGTTGGCAGTCAGCAGGTTCTTATCAGGAGAAAGGAAGTTGAACCTGCATTTTGGCCATTCAGGAAGAGAGAAAGTAACCCCCTACTGAGAATGGAGTCCTCCATTCCGTGCCCAGCTCAGGAGAGCTCTTCAGACATGGTGGACTGGGACCTCAAACATCAGGATCTGCCAACAGCCACTCAAGCCTATTGGGCAGCATCTCTGAGGGTTGGTGCCTGGAAATCTGCATTTGATACACTGTAGGCCTGCAGTTGCTTGAAGACTGAAGCTCAGATAGCTGATCTCATGTCTGGATCAGTCTTTTCATGTGTTACTCTTTACACACATCCTGTTTTTACCAAAGGATATGTTTAGTTTGTAAGCAGACTAAGAGTGCAGTGCACTGTGGTCAGGAAATGGCAATCATCTCGTCAAATACAGCACACTGAGACAGGAATCTCAGTCACTGCCATTGTCCAGGCTCTCTGTATTTTTTTAATGACAAAAAAAAAAAAATAACAGCATAGTAAGCTTTTTATAATAAGAGAGCATATGTTCTGGGCAATGTATTTCTTTCTAATTTTCTCTGAAATAGAAATAAAGTTGGGAGGCATCAACCCCTTTAATTAATTTCTGGACATTTTGAGAGAAAATAATTACAAAATGTCATTCTCCAGATGAAGAAAAACCAAGCACGTCTTATATTTCCTCTGTGCAATGGTGTCCTGAGAGTTGGTTATCACTTGTTGATTAGTGTCATAGTGCAAGGAGAGTTCTTTTCTTTACTCGTCTGAAAAGTTTATGTTAAGAAGTGATCACATAGAACTCACTCCATGCCAAATTAGGGCATTTTAAAGTTGAATCATATTCTTTTATGCATAAGTGCTGGCTTTAAAGAGAACCAATTCTTCTGTTGATGGATACTAAAGCTGTCTCCATACCATAGATATTGGTTTAATGAATTCGGGCATGCCAACATCACAGTGATAAGCTGATATCAATTGTTCTAAGTAGTGACTCAGATATAAGTTGAATCATAGGATAACTTCATTTTTAGCTTGCTGAGGAACCTCCATGCTATTTCCAGAATGGCCGCTGTGACTTCCCACACTAACAGTATGTAAGGAAGGATGATTTCCTTTTATCTATGCCCTGCCAACATTTGTTATCTTTTATCATTTTCAGAATAGCCAGGCTACTAAGTATAAGGTAATTCCTCACAGTGGTTTTAATTTGCATTTCTCTCAGGATTAGAAAAGTTGAATATATTTTCCATGTGTCTCTGGCTATTCATGTGACTTCTTTTGTGAAAGATCTATTTGAGTCTTTCCCCCATTTTAGAAACAGGATTCTTTTCTTATTATTGAGTAGTTTGTCCTTTTTCTATTCTGGATTTTGTTGTCCTTACTTACTGTCTTCTCACTGCCCTCCCTGTCTTTACTCTCCTTTTGTTTATCGATCTTTACTCTCCTATCTCCTATTTTCCATTCCCTAAAAAGCAATCATTTGCTTTCCTGTTAAATGTGAACTTATATACATAAATATACATATTTAAATATAGAGTATGTGTATGAGAGAAAAAGTGAAATATTACATTTTTGTCCCATTGTTCGTTATTATCCTGCCTTACCCCTCCATTTAGACTTCTTTTCTTAGGTTCTTCTTTCCTAGTCTACTTTCATGCTCTATAAAGCTGATATATATGAGGAAAAAAACATTACATTTGTCTTTCTGAGCCTGGCTAATTTTATTTGACATCCACTGTGTAAATATTCCATAATATTATATCCATTCATCTGTTGAGGGGGCATATAGGCTGGTCCCACAGCTAGAGAGAGATGAATTGAGCAGTAATAAATGTGCATGTGCAAGCAACTCTGTGGTGTGCTGACTAACATTCCTGTGGGTATATATCCAGGTGTAGAAGAGGTGGGTCATATGAGTTTTCTAAGGAACTTGCATTATAATTTCTATAAAAGCACTGACCATCTGCATCCACCAATAGAATATGAGTCTCTCATTTCCATTTTATCAGCAGCCTTTGTTATTGTTTTCTTGATATTGGCCATTCTGATTTATACTGTCTTCATGGGTAGACATTAAGCATTTTAATAAAAATGTAACTAGTATTTCTTCTTTCTAAAACAGGTGTATGGGTATATTTCTGGGTATTTGATTCAATTTCATTAATCAACCAGCCTATTTCTATGGCAGTACCATGCAGGTTTTATTACCGTTGTTCTATAGTACAGCTTGAGATCAGGGGTAGAGATTGCACCACAATATCTTTTATTGTACAAGATTGTTTTTCCTATTCTGGGTCTTTTGTTTTTCCATATGAAGTTGAGAATTGATCTTTCAAAATCTGTGAAAAAATGATGTAGATATTTTGATGGGAATTGCACTGAACCTGTAGATTGCTTTTGGTAAGAGGGCCATTTTTACAATGTTTATCCTATCAATCCATGAGCATTAGAGATCTTTCTATCTTCTGATATCTTCTTCAATTTCTTTCTTCAGAGACTTGAAGTTTTTTTCATACAAGTCTTTCACTTGCTTGGTTAGAGTTACACCAAGACACTTTATGTGATTTGTGCCTATTTTTAAGGGTGTTGTTTCCCTAATTTCTTTGTCATCCCATTTATCATTTGTATAAAGGAGGGCTACTGACTTTTTGAGTTAATTTTGTTTTGTTTTTTTTTTAATTTTTAATTTGTTCACTTTACATCCTAAACTGTGGCCCCCTCCTTTGTTGCTTCCTGTTCCAACCTTCCCTTCTTATCATCCCTTTCTCTGCCTCCCCTGGTCCTCAGAAAGGGGAGCACTCCTCCCCTAAGATCTGACCTCAGCCCATCAAGTCTCATCTGTACTACATGTATCCTCTTCCTCTGTGGCCTGGCAAGGCAACCCTGCCAGGGGGAAGTGATCAATGTGGGGGGGGGTCAGAGTCCATGTCAGAAGTAGTCCCTACTCCCCATATTATGGAACCCACAAGGAGACTGTGCTGCCATTTGTATCTAGCCACTTTTCTGAAGGTGTTTATCAGCTGTAGGCATTCCTTAGTAGAATTTTGAGGGTCACTTATGAATACTATCATATCATCTGCAAATAGTGATATTGGACTTTTTCCTTTCCAATTTGTATTCCCTTGATCTCCTTTAGTTGTCTTATTGTTCTAGCTATAACTTCACATACTATATTGACGAGATATGGAGAGGGTGGACAGCCTTGTCTTGTCCCTGATTTCAGTGGAATTAGTTTAAGTTTCCATTTAGTTTGATGTTGGCTATAGGCTTGCTGTATATTGCCTTTACCATGTTTATGTATGTGCCTTGTATCTCTAATCTCTCCCAAACGTTTAACATGAATGGGTGTTAGATTTTGTCAAAGCTTTTTCAGCATCTAAGGAGATGATCATGTGTTTTTCCTTTCAATTTGTTTATATGGTAGATTACATTGATGGATTTCCATATATTGAACCACCTCTGCATGCCTGGGGATGAAATCTACTTGGTCATGGTGGATGATATTTTTGATGTGTTCTTAGATAAGATCTGCAAGTATTTTATTGAGTATTTTTACATAAATGTTCATAAGAGAAATTGGTCTAAATTTCTCTTTCTTTGTTGGGTCTTTATGTGGCTTAGGTATCCAGTGACTGTGGTTTCATAGAATGAATGTGGTAATGATCCTTCTGTTCCTATTTTTTAGAATAGCTTGAGGAATATTGGTATTAGTTCTTCTTTGAAAATCTGGTAAAATTATGCATTGTATCCATCTGGTCCTGGGCTTTTTCTGGTTGGGAGACTTTTGATGACTGTTTTTATTTCCTTGGGGTATATAGGCCCATATAATTTGTTTACCTGATCTTGATTTAACTTTGGCAGGCAGAATTTATCAAGAAAATTGTCCATACTCTTTAGATTTTCAAATTTTGTAGCATATAGGTTTTTAAAGTAAGACCTAATGATTCTTTGGATTTCCTACATATATGTCATTATGTCTCCTTTTTCTTTTCTCATTTTATTGATTTGGATAGTGTCTCTCTGCCTTTTAGTTAGTTTGGCTAAGGGTTTGTCTATCGTGCTGATTTTCTCAAAAAGCCAGCTCTTGGTTTCCCTGATCCTTTGAGTTGTTTTCTTTTTTCTAATTTATTGATTTCAGCCCTGAGTCTGATGATTTTCAATTATCTACTGCTCTTCAGTGGGTCTGCTTCTTTTTTCCCTAGGGCTTTCAGGTGTTCCATTAAGTTGCTTGCATAAGATATTTCCAATTCTTTTTTAAACATTTATTTATTTATTTATTTATTTATTTATTATATATGCAGTGCTCTGCCTGCATGTACACCTGCAGGCCAGAAGAGGGCATCAGATCACACTATAGATGGTTGTGAGCCACCATGTGGTTGCTGGGAATTGAACTCAAGACCTTTGGAAGAACAGCCAGTGCTCTTAACCTCTGAGCCATCTCTCCAGCCCCTCCAATTTTTTTTTTTATGAAGGCACATAGTGCTATAAACTTTCCTCTTAGTGCTTTCATTGTGTTCCATAAGTTTGAGTGTGTTGTGCCTTCATTTTCAATAGATTCTAGAAAGTATCAAATTTCTTTATTTTTATCCCTGACCCAATTGTCATTGAGTAGAGCAGTTCAAAATAACTCCAGAAGCCTTGGAGATATGTCATGTGAAAGCAACAGAATAAGTTTTTGTCTGGAAATATTTAATCAACATAGAGTCTCTATTCATAATATATTTGGACATTATACATTTCCTTCAGTTAAAAAGTTTAAAACTGCAATAGAAGAGAACGAAGTTTCTCTTTTCTTGATTACTACTTCCAACTTGCTTCTTGATTCTAGTGGATTCTATGGTAAGCAAGTGAACAAATTGCCTTCCATCTTCTGACTCCATGTTTATCATAATAATTCTGCTGAAATTTCTTTAATTTCTGTTCAGAGATTC
Organism: Acomys percivali; assembly: GCA_907169655.1. Lineage (NCBI taxonomy): Eukaryota > Metazoa > Chordata > Mammalia > Rodentia > Muridae > Acomys > Acomys percivali. Next base: position 32,141,475 of record OU015750.1, read on the forward strand.
TATGTACAATAGAATAGCCCTTTCAAAAGTTCAGTTTCCATGAGTGTGTAGGCATTTTGTTATTTCTATTGTTGTTGAAGTTTACCTTTGGACCATGATAGTCTGATAAAATACAGGAGATTATTTCAATTTTCTTGTATCTGTTGAGGCTGCTTTGTTAGTGACTATATGGTCAACTTTGGAGAAGGTTCCATGAGGTGTTGAGAGGAAGGTATATTCTTTTGTGTTGGGGTGAAAAGTTCTGTAGATGTCTGTTAGGTCCATTAGATTAATGACATCTATTAGTTTCATTATTTCTCCATTTAATTTCTGTCTCAATGATCTGTCCATTGGTGAGAGTGGGGTACTGGAGTCTCCTGGTATCAATTTGTGGGGTTCAATGTGTGATTTAAGCTTTAGTAATGTTTCTTTTATGAATGTGGGTGCCCTTGTATTTGGGGCATAGATGTTGAGGATTGAGATGTCATCTTGGTGGAATTTTCCTTTCATTGGTATGAAGTGTCCTTCCTGATCTCTTTTGATTAATTTTAGTTGAAAGTCTACTTTATTAGATATTAGAATAGCTACTCCAGCTTGTTTCTTGGGTCCATGTGCTTGAAAAATCTTCTTCCAGCCGTTTACTCTAAGGTAATGTCTATCTTTGTGGCTTATTTGCGTTTCTTGTATGAAACAAAATGATGGGTCCTGTTTATTCATCCATTCTGTAGTCTATGTCTTTTTCTTGGAGCATTGGGATCATCGATGTCAAGAGATATTAATGATCATTGATTGCTAGAACCTTTTATTTCTGTGTTGGTTGTGGAACTGTCTTTGTGTGCTTGTCTGCTTTTGGTTTTGCTATAGTAAAGTTATTTATATCCTGTATTTTTTGTGGTGTAGTTAACCACCTCAGGTGGGAGTTTTCCTTCTAGTATGTTCTGTAGTGTTGGGTTTGAGCATAGATATTGTTTAAATTTGGCTCTATCGTGAAATATCTTGTTTTCTCCATCTATAGTGATTGAATGTTTTGCTGGGTATAGTAGTCTGACCTAGCATCTGTGGTCTCTTAGAGTTTGAAAGATCTCTGCTCGTGCCCTTATGACTATTATAGTCTCTGCTGAGAAATCAGGTGTGATTCTAATAGGTTTGCTATTATATCTTACTTGGTCTTTTTCCCTTGCAGCTTTTAATATTTTTTGTTTATTCTATACATTTAATCCTTTGATTATTATGTGATGATGTATTTTCTTTTCTAGTCTAACCTATTTGGTGTTCTGTAGGCCTCTTGTAATCTTATAGACATCTTTTTCTTGAGCTTAAGGAAATTTTCTTCTATGATTTTCTTGAAAATATTCTGGGCCTTGGAACCTGTAATCTTCTCTTTCTTCGAATCCTATAATTCTTAGGTTTTGTCTTTTCATGGTGTCCTTAATTTCTTGGATATTTTGGGTCAGGAATTTTTTAGATTCATCATTTTCTTTAATGGTTGCATCAAATTCTTCCATTGTATCTTCCCTACCTGAGATTCTTTCTTCTATCTCTTATATTCTGTTAGCGATGCTTTCCTCTGCTGTTCCTGTTTTCTTCTCTAAGTTCTCTCTTTCCAGGCTTTCTTCTGATTGTGCTTTTATTATTGTTTCCATTTTCATCTTCAGCTCTTGAACCGTTTTTACTGATTTCTTTTACCTGATTGTTTTTTCCTGAAATTGATTCAGTGATTTCATTTCCTTTCTGTCATGGACTTTCTAAGGGCCTTAATCTGTTTGGCTGTTTCTTCTTGTATTTCTTTATGCATTTTCCTTCTTTCCTCCATTATCATCTTCATAATAAAAAATTTTTACTCATTTTCTTTTGTTTCAGATGTGTTAGAGTGTCCAGTCCTGATTGCTTTGGAAAAACTGGGTTTTGGAGAAGCCATATTATTTTGGCTTTTGTTTTTGGTGTTTTTATGCTGCCCTGTAGCCTTCTGGCTGTTTCAGGCATTGTGTGGTGGTTTCTGGTATCCTTCACTGGCCATTGTGAGGGTCTGGGGACCCTCCTCTTGAGATGGGGAAACCCAGAGTTGGCTACCTTCCTACTGACTTTCTTGCTTCATGGTCAATGAGGTCTCACTGCCTAGCCACTATGCTCAAATCAATGTGCTCAGACTCTGTGCTCACTGAAGTGGGGGAGCCTGTGGTTGAATTAGAAGGTGTCCTTTCCTCCATAGGAAGGGTTGAGGTTGCAGTACCCTAAACGTCTCTGCCACCTGGTGGTGAGTGTGGGCACCTGAGGTAGGAGCTGTAAGTCTCCTTCTGAAAGGTAACCACTTCCCAGGAGGGTCCGAGATCGGGGATACAGATGGGGTACATGGAAAGTCTAGGCAAATGTGTCAGTGATAGTGGGTCGCTGAGGTACTAGCTTCCAGCCGCGACCAGGAAGGTAATCACTTCATGGGAGCGTCTGAGGTGGAGGCCTGTAAGCTGCTGCTGTGTCCCGAAAGACCTAGCTCAGTGATAGTGGGCGTTCGCTGTAGGAACTGCAGTGTCTGGTTCCCGGAAGGCCTGAAGCTGATGTCGCCCTGGTGGGCGTCCTGGCATTTTTCTCGGGTTTTAGGCAGGTGACCTGAGTTCGGGCTGAGACTCCCCCACGTTGTTTGCTATTGTCTCAGCTAAGAAGATAGCCGTTTGGGGTTTTGAGTTCTGCCGCTGGCCTGTCTCTATTTGTCTGCTCTCACAGCTGTTCTGCTGTTCAGTAATAGTGCGTACTGGGTACTGCCATCTTGGATCTCCTTAGTGGTATGTCTTAATTGCTTGTGTAGCGTAATATTTATGATGAATTGTTGAACTCATTTGTCACTATGCTTTAACATTTTAGCATTTCTTTTTCATATTCTCTTAGAATTTCTATCTTTCTGGTTTCACTGCCTATGTATTCTTACATACTATTTACTTTATCCATTATAGCCCTTAGCCTATCAACCATGGTTGCTATGTGTCCAGTCTGGTAATTACAGCATTTCTGCCTGATCTGGCTCTCATTCTAAGGCTTCCTCTTTTTCTTCAAGCTGTCTTTTATTATTTTGTGTGTCTTGTAATGCTGTCCTTATCACCCAAAATGAATGAAGTACCAAGTAAAAAGAATTACTATAAAAGGCTCTTCCTTAAGGTGGAGATGGGTTTCAAGAGTGGAGAGCACGCTGCGGTTCCTCGGCTCTCATTGATTCAGCTAGCTTGGTCTCCTATTGTGGACTTTGTGGCTGTTTCTCAGCCTTCCTCTCCTTAGGCAGGAACAAAGGGTTAAATAAGCTACTATTGGGTGTTTCCCTTCTCCCAGGTCAGTTATCCTTCTAAAGAAAACTAGAGATTTAGAATTATGTAAAACAGTTTCTGCAGAACTCCGTAAGAACAGGATTCCTAGGGGTTTTCTGCTGCATATACTGTGAGAACCACCACTTACAAAGTATGAGGATGGCCTTTGCATAATAGCTCTTTGTTCTCAGATATGTCCATGTGAACCCCCAGAACTTGTCAGGGGTTCTTGTGTGTGCATTGCTTCTCTGTAGGCACCAGCTCTATTCATCCATGACTCTGTACATGTGAATTTCTTTCTCAAACTTAGAGGCCATGCTTTGCCCTATGACCTTACTTTGTCATGTAGCTGAAAAGAACTGATATTTAGTTTGCTCGTTCAACTTTTTTACCTGTTTGGTAAGAGTTGTGCCTTACAAGTTCCTTAAAATCTGTCCTAGAAATCATCAATGTGCAGATGTTCTCAAAATAATAATGAAATTTATTTGAACTTTTCCAATAAATTTTCATGTTTTAGTCCTCTACCATGGTTCTTTATCCTTCTTTTAATTATCAGTCATCAATTTAAGTCTACTTATTTTTAACACATTTTTCTTTTAAAGTTTATATTTACAAAAAAATAATTGTGGCAATGTCCCAGTATCCCCATATTACTTTGTGAACAGTTTCGCCAGCTGTTTCCATCTTATATTGTGATAATAGTGGCATGTGACTTTTCCTGGGGTGGGGGGTTGGTGTGTGAACATACATCTACTCAGATAGGCAAAAGAAATTATTACATCCAAATCTACCTTAGTGAATCAGTGAATTTACTGGAGCTACTTATTGGTTCTACTTAATGGAGCATTGGTGAGGGTTACATAAAGGAGCATGCATGACTCAAGACTCAAGTGGAGCTACATGAACAACAACAAAAAAAAAACCTACTCTATCATGAGAGACAGATCTTTAAAGCTACATCCCTGGAGCTCCTTGTACCATCTACTAGAGCTCTGATGGTTGCTGAATTTCAGCCCACGGTGATTGTTTTTGCTTCTGTAACCTTGTGGAGAGGCCTTGGGATTCTTGTTTTATGAGTTTCCTGGGATGTGTGAATTTTGTGCATTACTGAGCCTCATTTTACTTTCTTTCTGAGCATTTCACCTGTGAGATTTTATATGTGTGTATCCATGCACATGCACCCACATAGGATCCCCTGGAGCTGGAGTTACGGATAGTTGAGTACCACCTGATGTGGGTGCTGGGAATGGAAAATTACTCACCTGGAAGAGAAGCAACTGCTGCTAGCCACTGAGGACCTCTGCAGCTCATGCTTATTGAACCTCAATGAAGCCTCCTCCCTCTAGAAAGGAACATGTTCGTTTGGAGGAATAGCTACACACACATGCTTGCTACTGCTTGTCCAAATTAGCAACCAACTAATCAACATCTATACCTTAACTGAAGTTTACACTTTCTCCATAATTTCTTCTTACCTAGTAAGTGCTATCTTCCAAAGTGCTGGTCATCAAATCTCAGGCTCCTCTTAAGAATGATAGTTTCAGGCCTCAGGTTTTTTAATGAAAGTTTTTAGAGAGACTGGTTTGTCAGTTTACAGTATCTGACTTGAGATTTGTTAAAATATTTCTTGTGAGTATCCTTGGGCTGTAGGCTTGGGGAGGAGTGCCACAGAAATCAAGTGTGCTCCTCGCTGCATGATATCAAGGATGCATATTACCAACAAGACCTCTATTGAATTTTATCTTAACCACCAGCTGAAATAAAGTTCATCAGGTGGTTACAGTTCACAATTATTATTTTCTCACCTTTCTATGCCACAGTCTTTGCAAAGAGCTCTCTGGACTAAGCCTTCACTGGAGAATGAGGACTGACAGGAATGGGGAAGATCTACATAAATAACATGTTGTCTTGAGCTTTATAATAACTGAAAACAAGACACTCTAGTTTTCCCTACTTTAGTCTCTTTTCTTCAATATTTTGTTGTATATTTTAAGTGCTTTAGCTTTCCGTGTAAATCTAAGAATAACTTTATGCACATCCACAAGAAGTTTGCTGGTATTTCATTGAGGTGATATGAAAGTATAGATTAATTTTAAAGTAGGTGACATCTTAAAATTATTGAGTCTTCTAACTCACAGAATGTATACGGACATGGATTTTTCTTGATCTCTTTCACTGGCCCTTTGTAGCTTCTCACAGAGAAATCTCAATCACAATTTTTATATCTCCATATGTACATAACATTTTTTAGCCCAATGTGGTATTTTTGAAAATTTCTGATTCCAACTCTTGGTGGCTGATGAATAAGAAAACATTGGCTCCCTACTGACCTTGCCTCCTGAGATCTTGCTTTACTTAGTCTTGGCTCTAGCATTTTCTACTGAGCAAGAAAATATAATGTTGCTTTGTGCCTGATCACAGAAAGATCATACCAAGTTTCACATCATTATGATACTTGAAAACAATTCTATTAATTGGAGGTTTTTAAAGATGTTTTTTTATTAAATTGTGGACACTGCTTATCAATTTTAACTAAAATGTAAGTATTTTATGTTTTTTTTTCCCAAAGTGCTTATTTTCTCATTTTCGACTAAATTTGTTTGTGGTATCTCCTGATGCAGTCCCACCCCACCCCACTTTTTGAACAGGGTCTATTGTGAAGACCTAGCTTACCTAGTCCTCACCATACAGCAGAGGCTGACCTCAAGCTCGAGGCAATCCTTTTACCCCAGCCTCCCATGTGTTGGGCTGACAGGCATGTGCCACTGTATCTATCTGGTCTCCTGACTTTTTTTCACGGTTAATCATTTCATTTTCTGCCATATAGTTTTGATAACACCTGAGCTGTTTGCATATACATGAACCTTTACTCTCCTGTGATCATAAAGACACACCTGTCACTGAACTCAGATAAACCAGATAAGATTTGAAGGGAAGCACTTGCTTATGTCCACAGCCTCTCTTAAAACCTCCTGTCATTCCATATACATAGAAGACGGAACTAAGAGGTCAACACTCTTGGATACAGATGCCTACTCAGCTTGGTGACTAGTTGTATAACTCTAAAATTCTTTAATGTGGCAATTTCTTGACATTGAAAATATGACTGTAACCCTCACAGCTTGTTTTACCCAAAATGGTTTAAGGAAATCCTAATACCTTTACACGGTTCAGTTTGAAGAGTATTTTTATAGTGGTGCCCATAGGCACCATGAGGTTAACGTATCCCCATCTCCTGATGTTTGTGCCTCTTTCAAATCCCTGCTACTAGTTCCTGGACAGGTGGCTCAGTGCTTAACAGCACTTGCTGCTCTTTTAGAAGGATCCAAGCTCAATTCCCAGAACCCACATCAGGCTATTCAAAGTGCTATGACTCCAGCTTCAGGGTATATGATACATCCATTATTTGGGCTTATGTGAGTGCCCACACAGGTGACATACAGTCAAACACACATGCACATAAGTAAAAATAATCTTTACAATGTGTAAATAAAAGCTATTCTGCTTCTAGAAGGTGGGGCCTATATCTTGCTTCTAACAGGATGCACACACCATGACAGAATGAGACTCCATGATTAGACTCTGATACACAGCACAAGTGTAAGGCTGCCACCTCCACTTGACATCATCTGGCAAGGAGCTTGGGAAGACATTTTGGTGATTATGTTGCACAACAAAGATTATTGTCTGTAACCCGTGACTAAACCGAGTTACTTAAGATTTGGCCTTGCTTGTGGTCTCTCCCTTCCTTTCCACTAACAGCGCTGAAGAAATAAGATGACTGGAATCATATGGCCGCAAGGACAACACTCTGACAATATCCAGGAGTTTACAAGTGAATTCTCACTGTGAGACAATAAGCAGACCCACACTTGTGCCTGGACATGTGACCCAGCCCACCCTGTACATTTGTAACTTTTTGAGTCATGGATAAAAATTAATGACTGTAAACTCTCAAAGAAATAGGTAATATTTGGTTTGATTTTGTTATTTGCAGTAATGGGGTTGAGCATAGAGCCTTGCACACACTAGGCAACAGTTCTGCCCCGATCTATACCCCTAGCACCATGGTGCCTTTTAATATTGTCTTGGTTACTTTTCTATCGTGTGATAAAACACCACGAACGAGGTAACGTATAAAAGAAAACATTTAATTTGAGGCTTATGGTTTCAGAGGGTTAGAGTCTATGACCAACATGATGGAAAACACAGCAGCAGACTGGCAGGCCTGGCTCTGGAACAGTAGCTAAAAATCCACATCTTAAAACACAACCACAAGACAAAAACACTGAAATAGGACTGAGTCTTTTGAAAACCTCAAACTTCACTCCAAGTGACATGCGTCCTCCAACAATGACACATCTTATAATCCTTCCTGAACAGGTCTACCAACTGGGACCAAGTATTAAAACATGAGCCAATGGGGGTCCAGAGCATCACAGGTACCATCATAGAAGTCTCAAGCAGCCATTCAGATCTTTTAAAATCTGCCTTTAAAACAAATTTTTTTCACCTATAATAGGAAAGAGGAAAAAGAGGAGGAAAAATGCTGATATCCAAAACAAGCATTCTTTATTTCTAAAAATAAATACTTTCATCTTGTAACTCATAATTCTTTATGCAAGTAGACACAAGCAACAGTGTTTGTGACCTGAAGGGCTCAATCTAGTTACATGTTAGTTATTCTATTTTGTTTACATGTACAAATATACTTCATGAAGTGTGCACATAAATTACGTTCAAATTCAATTTCTTTGACTCAAACTGTTATTTCTGTTATTATTTGTGATATGCACCTAAGTATTAAAAATAGAATGTTTTGAGTTAAAGTTTATTATTTTAAAAAATGAATTTCCTGGGCCTAGAGGGATGACTCAGTGGTTAAGAGCACTGCCTGCTTTTGCAAAGAACCAGGCTCAATTCTCAGCAGCTACACAGAGGCTAAAAACTATCTGTAATTCCAGTTTCAAGGGAATCAGATGCTTTCTGATTTCCACAGGCATCAGGTATACATAGATGCAAGTATAACACTCAGACACATAAAATGACAAAAGTCTAAAAAGAGGAAAATGCATTTTGTACTTGTTTAATGCAATATTCTTTAGCTAAATGATGATGTGGTTCAGAATATGCAAAACTCAGAATGCAATGCACCAAGATTATATACTTGACAATTTTGGAATTCAAAAAATATTTTTAACTGCTTTTAAATTATTTTCCTCAAATATTACATCCAAGTAAGGCACAGAAACATCTTCTAATGTCCCACTGGGGCCAGATGAAGACAAAACATGGTGTGAAAGTCACCCACATTTCTACTGAACTGCTTTTGAACACCAAATATACAGTACAGCCTTCCTTCCTTCCTGCACCTTGGTTAACCAGCTTTGCTTCCTCTCCCCCAACACCAAGAGCACAGATCTGCCTTTTGATGCTAGTTCTTCTCAATACAGATGAACTTGATACTTGGTCTGTCCCTTCCCTGCCCCCACTTTGCATTTGACATTTACTAACAGAAGCTTGCACTTCTGCATTAAAACCCCAAGAGAAGCCAATGGCCTATGATCTTCTTTCCCTGATGATCTGAAGCAGCTCTGAAATGGGCTTTTTTTTTTATTAATTTATTCTTGTTACATCTCTATGGTTATCCCATCCCTTGTATCCTCCCATTCTCCCCTCCCTCCCATTTTCCCCTTATTCCCCTCCACTATGACTGTTCCTCAGAGGGATTACCTCCCCATGTATATGCTCATAGGGTATCAAGTCTCTTCTCGGTGACCTGCTGTCCTTCCTCTGAGTGCCACTAGGTCTCCCCCGCCAGGGGACATAGTCGAATGTGAGGCACCAGAGTACATGAGAAAGTCATATCCCTCTCTCCACTCAAGTGTGGAGACTGTCCTGTCCATGGGCTAGATCTGGGTAGGGGTTTAAATTTTACCGCCTGTATTGTCCTTGCCTAGTGCCTTAGTTTGAGCAGGACCCTGAAGAAAGAGAAGATATCAGACTCCAAGGCCAGAAACTATTCTCAACAAAATCAAGAAGCTTTAAAGTCACCTTGACCCATGTAAATGCAAGGTTCTTCCCTGTACTTCATGAAGTAAGATTAAGATGCTATGTTCGTGTAAGCTGATCTACATTATAATCCTTGAAGATGAGAAAAATGCTGTACTAGATGAATGGCAACTGGTTTACAAGCCCTTAAGGAAGCATTAATGCACTGTAATTAATTTATTTATTAGTGTATTGTAAGAAAAATATAATGTATTACAATGTTTGGCTACAAATGTACCTATATTTGAAATTTTGCTAATGAACCATAAGAAAAGGATCAGCCTAAATGTTTGATCTCCTACTTGCCAAGGACAACGTAATTTTTCTGTGTTGTTTCTATAATTTATATTTTAATATTTTCTGGCAGGTGAATTAAAAGTATTATGGTGAGAACTGCATAGAGCTGAGGCAGGAGCTATCTCTGCAGGTAGTGAGAGTAAAGGGCTCGTGATGAAGGGTCCTTGTTGATCACAAAGGTGAGTGTCAAAACAGATACTGTGGTAAAATGAAGGTTGGAGTCAAAACCTTTAGGTCAAAAGCACCAAGGAAGATGAAGAAGAGAGTTAGCAGCTGAGTATGAGACATTCCAGGTTGACTAGACGCAAAGAAAGACAGACTCTAGGTAGCAAGGTCAGTACTGGCAGGCCAGATCAATATCTTGGGGAGTAGACAAAGTTTAGAGTGAATGTATATTGTTGATATGAGTGCTGCCATGTCAAGAGGCCCCAGTGTCTCAGACCCACAGAATAGCAAGGCCTTCTCCTGGTCTGAATACAGATGTTAACAGTGTGTGAAATTATCAGGTACAGCTTTCTTCTCTGGGAAGACTGCAGCCTTAGCCTGGTCTCCCACAGAGACCTCTTACCAAGATTAGCTAACCTGCGTCCTTGTTCAACTGTGGGATAAACATGCTGGGTTTCCTGGATGCTGGTACATCACCATCAGAGCACGTGACCCGCTCCACCTAGATTTTCTGTACATGTGTCTCTTATTACTTTCTTCTCATTGCTTGAGTCGGGTCAAGCCCTTGCAAGTTGAAGCACTAGGGAAACATACCCAAGGCAGCTGCCCTTTCCAATAGTCTTGTTCCTAATTCAGCTGTGACAGACTAAACTGTAAGGATATTGTCTAACGAGAAGCTTTCATCTAGTTCAGAAAGGAGACTGCCCCATAAGCAAAGGGTTAAACATGAAGTAAAAAGAGGCTACAGCTACACCTCCTTAGCTGTGATTGAGTTAGCTCTCTCTGCCACGATAAAACTGCAAGCTGCTCATACAAATGTGAGAACAAATAGACCATAATTTAATTAGCAGCCAGCAATACATCTACAATATCAAATAGTACAGTGCTAACATCCAACAGAGGGAGGTAAAGGCCAGTGGCTATGGAATGGAAGTCAGAGTTGAACAAAGCTGGGCTTTGATTACCCTGATGGAGTGGACAGCATGCAAGCAGGGCATAGTCTTTCCCTAGTTGGGGAAGAAATGCGTGCACTGGGTGTGTTGTCCCTCCCTTAGCATGATGCATGATACACTGGAGAACTGGCAAATCTCAATAGAAATTATTTCGGTCTTTGTCTGTCTCTACTGTAAATCCTATAAACAAACAAACAAACAAAAAAAGCAAAACAAAACAATAAAACTTGTAGATAAGACGTGTCCATGGCTTTTTGATTCTTGGAAACCCCTCCCACTTTCAGGAGTTTCCCCTTTAATCTCTCACTTTCCCCTCAACTTTTCTCAATAAAGCTTTGTTTGTTTTTCTTACTTCCGTATGTGTGTTTGTCGTTAATCTTCATCAGTGACAACTCAAGAGCCACTGTTGGTTTCTGGTGAGAGTTGAGTTCTTGACATCCTAAGTCCTTGTATCATATCCATGAGGATGAGAAGGGTCTAGTTATTCTAATATAACTACACCAGAACCAGCAAAAGAGTGGGGTTATCTAAGGAGGCCAAGAGTATTGGCTAGACAAGAAGAAATGGCTTCCAGTTTCAGGCAGGACACTAACAAACCATGTGACCACAGCTTCTGCATCTCTGATTTCTTTCCTTCTTTTTCCTTCCTTTCTTCCTTCCTTCTTTGTCTTCTTTTTCTTTTTCTTTTTTCTTTTGTATCCTGTTTCCAATTGTCCCAGGATCACATGTAGGTGCTTTTAGAATGTCTCACATAAGAGTATGTCTTAGATCAAAAACTTTATAGACAGCAAGTCCCACCTATATATCTCTTACTAGTTTGATACTTAATATCCTACAAACTTTATCTCACTTTCTTCTCAAAATTGCTTTCTATAGGCTAACTAGAAATTCTTTTAAATGTACCACTTCTGTTGAATACACACACACACACACACACACACACACACACACACACACACACGCACACACACATGCACAAACACACACACACACGCACAAAAACACACACGCACACACACACAACTTAGAATCAACATAAGTCTTCATCATTTGGTTCAGACTGTTTGCTTTAGCATATAGGTAACAAACAGATGCATTACCAGAACAAATACTTTAATGGATGTTGAAATAAAATTGAGCGTGATTGAGAAGTGAGAATACAACACAAGCATAGTTAACAGGGAAGTGAGAGCTGAGGCGACACCTATGTAGAATGTATAAGGAATAACAGAAAAAAAAATACAGAGGGAACTCTTTTCTCACCCTCCTTTTTAGAATTTTAGGCATTTGAAGCAAAATATAATCACAGATTTATCAGATCCTGAGATTTCTGGACTTGGCATCCATGTTTAGGCAGGAGAACAGCCGAAACGAGCAAAATTTAATGGGAGTCTCACTCATTCTGTTTAGACATGGCGGGAAGTGGGAGCTTAGGGTAATGGTCCCAAGAGCCCGCCTCGGCACCCCATGCCTTGCTTCTCCTGCCTCACTGTCAGTGTCCAAGTGAGAAGACTTCTCTTTGTTTATTTGCTTTAATAGTTTTGGGGGAAAAAACTTTAATTCTTCCTTGTGAATGCTCCCCTAGAGACTACTGAGTATTAAGCAAGCATAAGATTTTGTCGTCTACCAAAATAACCTATAACCCAATAATTACGTCTGTCGCCCCCCACACTTGAGTCTAAGAGTCCTCTGCTTTTTATATGCATAGTCAGTAAAATAAATATTTTTGTACTTTCATGGCCAGTATTAGAATGAACAGGCACATTATTACTTTATCGAACCTATTACTTTCCTCTCCTGATGACTGCTTAGAACTTGAGCTATACTGGTTCAAAAAAAAAAAAAAAACTTATATAAGACCCCAAAATAACAATATAAGAACTTAAAGGTCAATGCTGCTGTGAAATGGGATGTGAGCATTGCAGTCGATCTGTACTTTCCCACTAAGCCAGGCGGAGCTCATCTAGGCAGATGGAGAGAGAATTGTGAAACAGACAGATGCGAAAGGTCCCTGCCGCCCATCAAAAGCGACTCTCTTCCTCTTCCACTGCACGATGAAGGCCGGGGATGAATTTCAAAATTTGCTTCCGGACACTTCCTCGTCTGCTTTTTCGGGGCAGAGTCCCAAACATGCTTGAGTAATTGCCCTCCCACAAGGGAGATAATGACCCACTGCTGGTGACACTGATACTCCGGTTTCTCCTGGAAGAGGCATTCCTCAGAATATCGTCCCCATCCTTAGAGAGAAAGCAGTCATCGTCGGTGCTGGTCTGCCGGCTGAAGGTACCCCGGCTAGAGTCCTCTGATACACTTGTCCTGTAGCCATCTTCACTGTCCACAGTCAGGGAGCTCAGCCAGCTCTTACAGCTGCTCTCGCTGGACAATCGGTGCTGGTCCAAAAGGGCTGGGCCTGACCCCAGCAGATTTCCAAACAAGGACGATTCATCCAGCTCCATATTTTCCAAATTTGGAGAGTTAACTGCATCTCCTACAATACAGAGAACAGTGTGTTGTGAGGTGGATGCGGCGACTAGTCCCTACAAGAAAGGACACCCAACTTTACAGAAGGCAAGAGGGGAAAGACAAAGGCTCTGGCCTGAGTTTTCATTTGCATAAACATGATGAGGAGAGTTACCCAAAATAGCAATCAAGAGCAATTTTATTCTGCCGAGTGCTCCTGCCATGACATGCCTCCACAGGCCCAAGCCAGTTCATTATGGATTGAGATTCCAAACACCAAGCCAAATAAAACTTTTATTGTTATAAGCTGATTCACCTTAGTGGCAGATAGCAGCACACTTGATATGAAATCAGGTTAACCCAACTGACACTTATGACAATGTGGTTTTGTGAACCTCCAAGTGCTAATTTCTTAAATTTGTGGAACCCTGAAAACTTTCATGAAAATGTTCACACAAATGAGATCAAAGTAAATACTCAGAAATTTCTTCTCTGGTTCTTATTAGCCACCTTTTTAAAACAAAACAAAACAAAAACCATAAGTTTATAATAAAGCCATCTAAAGCATAAGGGGAAAAAGTTACAAATCAGAACATGTGCTTAGAAAAGGCTTTTGAAATCAACTATAAGTTGCAGTCTCAATATTCCAAATTCTCTCTTAGAATAGCTGAACGTTCTAGCATGGCACTGTGCTCAGAAAGCATCACTGTCCTCAGAAAACCAAGTCCCATCAACGCTTCATAACCCACAAATGGGTTCCCCAAACTGAAGAATGAGTCACATTCTGCCCTGCCCCACCAGCTTCTCAGTACTTGGTCAGCCAGTGTGCTCAGAAAATCATAACTGATTACTTGAGTCTGTTTCCAGAAGAGGCACAGGATGCCAAGCACTCCGCAAGGCGTCCCGTGTTAGTCATCTTCACTCTGCTCTCCTGTGCCTTTCGTTGACTATGTAGAAAAGAGACGCTGCTCTGACTCCATTTGATCTATGAGGCCAAGCGCAGTCAGCCTGAATATTTCTTTCCTTTGTGCTACTACAACCTGCTGGGTTTCATCTTAACAGTGAGCTGAGAAATGTGGGTGGAAAAGCAATTGTCTCATAGACCCTCATGTGCTGGGTACTTCCGTTAGCTCTAGAAAAAGCAGATGCATGGACATCTCTAGTCACTCAAAATATGCACCATAAGAGAGCTTGTAAACACAAGCAGTCAATACTGATCCTGGCCATGTGGAAACTGTACACGGGGCTCTTCAGAAAGCTTCAGTAGCTTAGCAAAGGCTTCTGACACACCTGTTATCTAAGGAAGTGAGAAAGTTGACCCCTCCTCTCTCCCTCTCCTCTCAAAACAAGCAAACAACCCTCCCCCCAGAAAATCCCTTCTGATTTTCCAAAATGTAGTATGATAGAGCTGACATGTTGGTACACGCCTGTAATGTTAATTAGCATCAGAAAGCTGAGGCAAGAGGCTTTCAACATAATGTCTCTTCCAAAACAACAACAAAAATTAACTGTAATTCATAAGAAAAGAAAGGTAGGCCAGTGAGTTGGCTCAGTGGTAAAGGGGCAATCTCATAGCCTGGGGTCAATTCTTAAGACCTATATGGTAGAAAGAGACACCTGACTCTCACAAGTTGTCTACTGGCCTTCACACATACACACTGTGACACAAAATGTTTGTGTGTGTGTGTGTGTGTGTGTGTGTGTGAGAGAGAGAGAGAGAGAGAGAGAGAGAGAACAGACACACAGAGAGACAGAATAAAATGAATAAAATTTAAAAAGACAAGTAACTTGTCCAAGCTTCAAACTTGCCTACTAAAAAATGAAAATCAAGTCTCTAAACTGTTAATCAATGCCTAAATGATGATTAAGGATATAAAGGAACTTCAGAAAGAAGAAAAATAAAAGATTATAATATATAAAGTAGAATACACTTGGGTAGATATTTGTCAAAAGAAAACATGAAATTGGCCAACAGATGTATGAAAAATGCCTCGTGTCTTTAATTCACTGCTGAGCACAAATAAAGCCACAATGAGAGTCATCTCACCCCTATAAGAATGCTTATACCAAAAAGACACAATAGTGAAGGTATGGAGAAAAAAAAACAATCCTTACACAGTTCATCTACCATGGAAAACAATAGGGAGGTTCCCCGAAAGACTACCACATAATCCAGTAATGCCAATAGTGCATCTGTAGCCATAGGAAAGAGAATCAATTTACCAACAAAGCCTGTACTCACATGCTCATCTTATTCACAGTAGCCAAAAACATGGGATTTACAAAGAGCTGACAAATGATATACGGAGAAGAAAATATTGTACATGTACAATGAAATACTATTTACCCATGAAAGAAAACAAAAATTCATTATTTGTGATAACATGTACAGCCATGGACAGGTTAAGTGAAAGAGTCTGAGTATAGAAACAGAAAAATGAAATCATCCCTATATGTGTACAGTCTGAAAATGTCGGTCTGGTGAGTGTTGAGGATAGAATGGTGGTTACCTGAGGCTGGGCAGGGAAGCTTGACCCATGGGCTCTAGTTACAATTAGATGAGTGAGAGCTTTGTTGTCTTACACATGGCACAGTGACTGCAGCTAACAAGAATCTACTGTAAACTCAAAAGCTAGAAGGAAGATATTTTAAGTGCTTTTACTACCAAGATAGATAGATAGATAGATAGATAGATAGATAGATAGATAGATAGATAGTGAATAAATGCCTGAGGAGCTAGTTTATCTTAACTTAAACATTGTACAATGCCCATATATCATCACAACATATCACATATTCATAATACAATATTCATGAATAGGTACAGCTTGTATGTTTTCATGACTCAGTTTTAAATTATTTTTAAATTGAATCTTTTTTTTTTTTTTTGCAAAGTAGTTACCATTTGAACAAATATTCCAGGTGCTAAATCGAGGTTAGCTGAATGTTGCCTAAAGAAGAGATGACCTACATTCCAGCCCACACAGCTAGGGACTCCAGCAAATTACTTCTGCATAGAGCTGCCACCTATGGTGATGCATGCCTGAAACTTCAGTCTTGTGAGGCTAAGGCATGAGGAGTCTAGCTTGGGCTACACAAGTAGTGAGTAACCAGAACAGGCAGTGCCATAAAGCAGGACACTGTCTCTCTCAAGAGATTTCCCAAAAATGTTCACTGCTCAAGTAATACAGCAAAGAGCAAATCAGCTGACTAGATTGAACCCTTGCTTCAAAACACATAGATAACAAGTGTTCTTACCAACATAATAATCTTACATGTCTGTCTTAGTCCTGAGACTCTCTGCATAAATAATATAATTTGGAAAGCTGTTGCCGCTCTACCCATAAAGTACACAGCTATTCTAGTTCGAAGAGCTTCATCAAGAATCATTTGCAGGAGTCTAATTCATTGGCTGTTGTGGTACAAATTGCGGGCAATGTTTCCTCTGGATCTTCTGGCATCTTTGGTCACCTCTTACAAATATGTGCATTTCTGTGTTCATGCATGCTTTCATATGCATTATGTACTGTGTGTGAAGAAGAGAGTGTAGCTTGACTCAGCTTCCTCCAAACACACAGGTCACTCCAGAGTTCATCCCAGCAAGACAGAGACCAAGACCTTCATTGGTGTCAACCAAACATTTACTGTAATAGTGACACTCTTAAAATATTTGGAGGCAGAAACAGTGAGAGGGTGTAATGACAATGTGGTTTCCTGACAGGAAACTGAGCTTACCATGAAGCAGGCGCTGTTCTTGTAAGTGCAGAGACTTGAGCTCCACCCATTTTTTCTTCAAGGTTTGCTGTGAGAAAGATGGGAGAAAAGATTCAGAGTTGTAGGAAATCCCAAGTAGGCAAAGCAGTGGAGACTGCCAGCACCACCAGCCACTGCTGTTCCTTAAAGGCATCTGTTGAACTACAGAGGATCCTAGGAATGCAGAGTTCCCAAAAACCACACGTCTTCTCTTTAAAAGGAAGAGAGCCAGCAAATCTCATGTAGTTTCATTTCAAAAATATAGAACCAGATTGCTTAGGTTTGAAAATGCTTTCTAGCTGTTTCCACATGAATGATACAGATGACTGGACTAGAAACCTCAATTCTTAGGGCTGGATGAGTTAATAGATGGAAAGGTTTGGACCAGCAACTAGAAGTTAAGAAATGCTTAGTAAATATTGTCACCAACCAATGAGTCTGAGCTCTGAAACAATCTTTGTATTGGACGTCTACCTAAAACATACTTAAGTACCCTAACTATGTTTTGAGATGTCATCTCATGTAGCCCAGGCTAACCCAGAATCTTGACCTCACTATGTAATTGAAGATGATAGTGATGTTCGGATTCTCCTACTCCCAATTCCCAAGTACATGCTCTACCATGTCATTTATGAGGTTCTGGGGGCAATCCTAAGACATGATGCATGTTAAGCAAGCACTCTACGAACTGAGCTATATCCCCAGCCTACACCCCAACTTTACAACTGCTTCTTCTCTTGGCAAATGAAAAGAGTGACCATCATGAGAATGAATTGCCTATGAGCACAGTAATTCAACACAGAAGGCCTGGCCTGGTCCAGCCCACAGACTAGCCAAGTCAATGAAAGTCAAAGGCGGCAGAGAAGAAGCCATCTGGAAAGGCAGGTGTTAATGTGCTCACTCTCCTTCCTGCTTCCTGCACCCCCTGCTTCATCCTGCCTTTGCTATTTTAGGTCTGACAGCAAGGCCAGCATGCAGGCACAACTCAGACCTGCCAAGTACATTTATCCATACGAAGGATGGCCTAGTTGGAAAAGAGCAATCTTTTGTAACTCACCACCTGGAGGGAGTAAATGATGATTGAAATAGAAAAAATTTTTTATGTATATCTGAAGGAAAACAGGAGAAGGGGATGAAAATAAGATCTCAAGAACATCAGTAAATGAGAATAAGGATCAGGGGTCATTCCTCAGTCTGCAGAACACTTAGACTGGCTCAGAGCAGCATCTGAAGTGATTCTATAGCTGCCTATATTCAGTCAAAGAACAAAAATAACAAAAAAATGCTTAGCTCAGCTCATTTATTTTTGTTTGGTTTTGTTTTTTTTTTTTCTGAACTGTGATATCATTCTATGGTGGACATAGGATGGCTGGCTGCATCAGTCACTCTTCTTGTCACCTTATAAATCTATAGATATGCGAAGACAAGAAACAGAAGCCCAAGGTGCACAGGACAAGCCAGAGCTAGCATATATACCTACACAGTTTATCTTTGCTAAAGATATTTATCTCCTACAAGAGAACAGGACATAGTAGAGGAACAAAGCAGGATGTTGGTCAAAACTAAAGACATAAAGAAAAAAATGTTATCTTTTTTAAGTTGATGGACAGAGCTTTCCAAACAGTTCATATTTGTGACAGAAGGCTTGAAGATATATCATTTGTTGGCATAGCCTAGTCCTCTAAGTGTGCCATGATTTACACCAAAAACCAAAAAATCAAAAACAAAACAAACAAACAAACAAAAAACCAAAACACCATGATAAAGAACAGAGGTGCCAAAGCAACAGTTTTAAATTGGAGACTGCTTTCTATTTTCCTTGGGATGGTTTCTGCCTGTGTTACGGACATCACAACTATACACTAGTCTCATCTAAACATTCTATATCAGATGATTGTTAAATCATATGTGGATGTGGCCTTATGACACCACATTGTGTTACTGGGCCCATACATGGCAGCTGACGGAATGGTTGAACATTGTTGAATGAACTCACAGAAGAGCAGCTTCCCAGAACAACCGTAAGCTATCACACACTGAGTTGGCTCCAGTCATGGCCCTAGTATTCTCATTCTCTATAAGACAAACAGCATTACCCCTGGCACCTAATCTTTTCATTGTGCTCTTACAGATAATGCCATTTAATTTTCATAATTTTGTTATAAGCTGGAAAAAAGGAAATGTCATTAAAGCAAAATATTTCTCAAGGTATATAATAGTCCTAGTCAGTAGCAGAGACAGATTTTTAAACTAGCTTTTTAAACTAGTTCACTGTTTGTGCCAAGCATCTGAAGTATAGGTTAAGATAAAGGAAATCCCTGAAAATGTGACTCAGATGGGACAGCTTCTTCCAAAGAAGAGATCAGGGTTCTGCACAGTCCTTAGAATGCTCACGTAATTATGATGAAAAATAAATGCCACCATGCAAAGGGGAAGCCAGCCTGACTTCAGTTATAGGTCATATCTGCCTTGAGGGATTAACTATATGTCTCATAATTTCAAGATTGGTTGCGAAACATAAATGTGAGGTGGTAAAGAGAAATGAATGTCAAGAGCTGTCAAGCAGAAGCATCAACTGTTAGTCAGGCATTTAAATACTGAGGTAATATGTGGTTTCAATGTGTCTATTAAACACAAAGAACTCAGCCAAATTTCCATCTTGAGAAATGAACCCTGGCTGGATATTAGGCACTAAGAAAAGGATGCTTGCCAAAGCTGCTCACAGCTAGAGGCACCTTGGGAGACAGGAACACAGCACACCTCATGATCTGAGTCACACTGTGCATTTACTCTCTGAGAGAGGCAGCCAAGTTGCTGAACCTGGACCTGGAAGGAGAGCTTTGAAGCCTTGTGTGGAGGGAACTGTACAGCCATCTCATGGAGATGAAAAAGAAGCTAACACCCACGTCCACAGCATCTTCAGATGTTCAATGACAGGACAGAGAGTGAATCATGGCATGGATCTCTCCGAGCAACATAGAAACAGGAAGGATTCAAAACAGACATCAAAATAAGAATGTTATAAATTCTAATAGAAAAATGAAATTAGTGTTTATAGGCACAAAAATTTGAGAGAAATAACATATACTATATATATATATATATGTATATATCACTTGTCAATAAAGTCCAATTCACATTTACAAACTCATTAAAAAGAACACATTCTATATGGAATACAGATAATGAGGATGCCCCTATAGTCATTATTAAGGAGGACAAGTCAAAAGGCCCTAACACATTTCTCACACAATTCTATAAGTTAATGTAGGAAGTAATAACAACAATATATGCAGTGAGATGGTTTTTCAAAGCTAGACTCACATGCCTGTACATATAAAGATCAGTGCCAACTTTAAACACTGTGAATTGGGGTATGAGTCTGGAATTAACTAAGCTGTAGTGAAAAGTAAGCTAGCCAAGCATCTGAAGCATAGGTTAAGATAAAGGAAATCCCTGAAAATGTGACTTAGATGGGACAACTTTTTCCAAAGAAGAGATCAGGGTTCTGTACAGTCTCTCTCTCTCTCTCTCTCTCTCTCTCTCTCTCTCTCTCTCTCTCTCTCTCTCTCTCTCTCTCTCTCTCTCTCTCAGGGGGAGCTGGATAATGTAATTAGAACGTCCCCTAGAAAAAATTACCAAGAAGGAAAAAAGAAAGCACAAACAGAATAAATAACAATGAGGACAAAGATCACAGCTAAAGTACAAATTTAAATGTTAAGAATGAAAGTTTTATCAGGCCATGCCATATGTTTAAAAACCAGAAAACTGTGTTGGCCAACACGCACCTCACTAAAGCTGGATCAGAGAGAGATCTGAGTAGCTTCACTAATAATAAAGGAACTGAAACCATGACCTGAAAGCACTCTGTCCAGAAAGAGCCCCAAGGCCTGATGATTCAGATGGTGCTATAAAAACTCTACCACAACCCAGCTCACGTCATGAACTTAGTAGGTTTAGCACGAAATCTAAAAAGGAGCTGGAGAAATAGAAATGTAAGTCAGTGGGAACTATTTTCAAAATTTACCAACAGTAGCAAAGTAAGCCTAAGAGTGATCGTTAAGTCTCAGGGTGACCAACCATGCTGGGCTTCTCTTCAGATGAAAAGAGTGCTTTTACATAAGAAAAAAAAAAAACAGCGTCATTCACCATATTGATAGATGCTTTTAATGAATCTTTGAGAAGACTTTCTTATTAGATGCACAGAAGGGTATTTAATAACATTTAATATATAAGCATCATAACAACTAATAAAAATATAGTTTGGGTGGGACCCTCTGGAACTCGAAGTCTGTCTATAAAGAGAACATATTCTCAAAGTGAAGGAGCTGGAGGAACCACCCTTAAAGACCAAGATAAGGATGCCAGGAATGTTCCTTCATCTTAAGCACATCCAAGGCATCACAGCAGAAAAGGAAAGGAACCAGATCCATTTTGTACAGGTATTATCCTTGTAGAGAACACCAGATAATATACAAACAACTTAGTGGAGAGTATATGGTTTAACGAAGTGTTTGACTATTAAAAACAGCAAATAAATAATTTACATATATCTATATACCAACTGTAAAATTTATTTTTATAAAAAACTATAATACAATCATAAAGGGCAATACAACATAAAACTCTATGACCCAATTGTGTAAAATTTTTAGATTTTTATAGAAAGATGCAAAGAAAAACAGTAAAATGGTTAAGATAACCTAGCAATAAGAAAATGAAATACCATGTAATATTTAATGCTCTTGGCCCTGACTTATTTATATAAAATGAAATGTCAATCAAACCTCTAGCATTTACTCATGGAACTTGACTATTTGACCCGATTATCAACAGAATAAGAACATTGTCCAATTAGATATCACTATTTATTAGAAACTGAATTAGAGATAAAAAACAAATTGACCAGTGGACCATATTAGGGAACCTGTGAGTAAGTGTGGACTTACATGAACACTGTTTTAAAATATGTTTCACAGTGATTCAGTTGAAGAAAAAGCAAAACACAAAATAAATTATATTGGGAAGCTGTCTGTGCATCTGGAAAAAAATTCAAGTTATCCCATACTTTATAGTATATGCCAAGAGTATTTCCGGACGAATTAAATATTTCAATATGAAGAAGAAAAAACACTAAATATTTAGGAAAAAATTAATGTGGATGATTGACAGCTGATCACCATTTAGAGGCTCTTTTACAAACAAATATATCAAATGTTTCCACAGAGCAAAGGAAACAAAACTAAGATCTCATTAATGAAAAATACTTTCACTTACCTAGAAAACAATTTTTCAAAAGTAGTAAAGTAATACAAGGACTTTTCTGGAAAGATCATCATTTAATACAATATTCAGAATGACAGACACCTACAAGTAAGAGTGAACTGAAGGAGCAATACAAGCACATCAGTAGAACACATTAGGATATATTTTCATTTCACACTATTTATAATAATCTCATATTATGTATGTTTTAACTGATGAAATGCTCTTAAGTAAATAAGAGTCAGGAAGATGAGTTCTTCAGTAGACATCCAAAGTATATTAAGAACCTACTTATATTCTAGAAGAGAATAGACATTGAAAGGTGTGCACATCATTAATTAAAACTAGTTAAGTATGTATGTTAAAATTACAGAAATTTTGTTAAAATTATGTTCAGGGTAGAAATTGCTGAAGAGCATAAAATAATGTTTTCTTCAAGTAAGCACTTTATCCCATGAATTATAAATGTAATTATTTCATGCAATAAAACATAAAACCAATAGTCTATTTTTCATAGTCCCGTTTTTTAAACAAAACCTTGAGAAATTAACATTTGAAAATTATGTTTACTAAGATTATTTGCTGTTTACAAAAATAAATTAACTTTGGAAGTTTTAATAAAGCTAAATATACTATAAAGCATTTATTACTTCTCATAAGAATGTAATACAAGTTTTAGAAACAGTTCTTTAAGTCAAGAATAATTTACAATATACTGAAGATCGTAGCCAATGCTATAAGAGAAGAAAAGTAAAATAGTTGAATAATTGAGCTAAAAAGACAAAACTTAAAATGAAAAGATATAACATTTTTTTAAGCTAGAGAATGCCTTTGAAAATGCTTGAAGGAAATTATTCAGGAGTGTATGAAGTGCTGAGTAAAATAGGAAACTTATATTCAAAGTGAGACAAATGATTTTAATTGATCTCACTTATTTTATGAAAAACTTTAATTCCTATCAAAATCTGAGCAGGGAGGATTCTTCAATGATTTTATTTAAAGTAGATTTAAAAAACAGTGGGGATGGACACTATGGCAAGAGTGGTGACTTGCTGGTGACTGAGCATGATCGAAAGGAAAAGTTCAAGATAAAACACAATTACAGTGAACTGCCCTCTTGAAATCAGTAATTAATAAGTGTACTTCCTGAGAAAAGCTAATGAATTCAGCCTTACAAAGTACAAGTAAGTACCTTGCCAGTAACCAAGCCATCTCTGAGTAGGCTGGCAGCTCCACTGGGCTGCAGGGGGAGTACTGAGATGGGGTGGTCAGCCAGGACCTAGGAGGACTCAGAGCATCCTCCACTTGCTCGCTGAGTGTTCAGAGCCTGGAAGACTCACCAATCTAGAGAACTGAAAACTTCAAAACCTTCAAAGCGCCATGCTAGGGAATTTACATCGAGCTTCCTGTGCTAGGCATTGTCACCTTGTGACCTTTTTCTTTCCTTTCAAGGTGATAGCGTCAGTGGAAGCAGATTCGAGGACGGCCACAGGGTTAGTGGTAGAGAGTTTGTTTTCAGAAGGGCGCAGGAGGAAAGGAGGCAGAAAAGGACACTGGGAATGCAAAGGTGGTGGGTGCACCAGCACTCTGCAGCACTCAACACTAACTCTGACTCCTTTCCCCCTCCTTAAACTAAATGTAAATCAAACGTGATCACAGGTGCATCTGTGAATAGTTCTTCAGGTAATACGCCTTCCCGCTGACTTTCTGAGCCTCACAGACTCTGAATGAGGAAGGAAGAGGGTGATTTACACATATTTACTGTCTTAGATACTCTTGCAAGAGTAATTGTGTGGCCCTTGACGAGTCAGTAGTTTAGATGCATCCTGACATTTCCCCTTCAAGGGCTACCTCAGTTCCTCAGATGCTTCATTATCCTGCTACTCACACGTTCAAGGATGAAAAATGATGTGCTGTGTTAAATCAAATTACCTTTAAAGCATGCAGCTTTGCTTCAAGCTCTGCTCTTCTGTGAATCATTGTTCCATTAAGAGTCTCTATCCTGTTTGAAGAGAAGGGAAAGATGATCATAAATAACAGAGCTATCTTCAAACAGGGATCTTCAAAGAGGTACCCATCCTGACGAAGCACTGCATGTGGAGAGCAGACTATATAGAAATACAACATGACGATCACCCTTTCTAAGGCTCTTGACTATGGAGTGTGGATACTTGAGTGTCTGTACCTAAGCCAAATTTCTCAACAACAGTGGGGGAAAGAAAAGGGGATGAAAATTTGCCTGACAAAGAGTGGAGGGAAAGATCCTGGCTAATTTACAAACCTTAGCTAATATTCTAGAAGACTCTATATGCTAATGATGGTTGTCTCCACCAGAATCTATTCTTTCTTGGACAGCCTGAGTAATCTCATTCATTTGGTGAATATTCATTGAGCGTCTACTTGAGCCAGATGGTATGTCAACAAAAAACAGTACTTGGGACTGCTACACCAGTGGAGTCAATGTGCTATTTCTTGAAACAGGGAAAAATTTCTGCAACTGTATATAGCTATTTCATCTCAAAACCTTTAGTTTACAAATGGCTACCCTAGAATTATCAGTTTAACAATATTCTTTTATTCCTCTATCAGAGATTTTCTAAAAATAGTCTTGTTCTCTCTGGAGTTGGTTTGTTTTGACTATTGCTTTGACTACAAAGCCTCTGCCTGAGTGTGATAGCTGGCTTCACCTTTGAATCACACTTTTAAGCATGTTATAGCATTTGTTCTAATTCTTTTTGACAATTAAATTGTAGTTATGTTCATGAAAGTGTGAGAAAAATTTAAAGATATGGTAAGAGCACTAAATGTGAAACCATCTTTTCTCTATTCTTCCAATGTACACCCAACATAATAAGATGATCGATGGTCTAACAAATGCGTCTGATTTCTGATTGAGACAACGTCTGTTTTTTGGACAACAGAATCTCTGTGAAGCCTCACAAGACTTTTAATGTTTTAACATGTCTAAGCACTGGTGAATGTACACAACAGTACAGATGGGCCCTTCCTTCAGTGTTTGTTCACAGTGTCGCACATTTAACCCATCTGTGGCTTTATAAGAACTACTATCTCTATCCTTATTTACCTGTGGTCTTTTGGCTTTGTCTACATGGGACCTATTTTTCTGACTCTAACCAATAATATTTTCTCTTGGATTCTGTATGGTTCTCTAGGTTTCTTTGAGACAAACATTGACCCCTAAGAACTAAAACTCTAAGGGCTGGCTTAAGTTCTACCATCATCAGTCATCTCTTAAAACCACCTCGACAGACCCATCCAAAACTTCTTTTGAAATATTAGTGAAGAATCTGATGGATTCTACCGGCAGCTCACAATGGACCACTATAACTAGAAAGAGCCTATATTGACATCTTCAGCAGACTGGATCCCACTGTCACTCACTTCTCCAGTGACACAACTAAACCCTTTTACCCCCAGGCACTTCATCTTCATAAAAGAATAAACCTGGACTGACAAGAGGCTGTGAAGAAAAACAAATTAGGTAATGTTGAAACCACCTAATTCAGAATAAAATCTAAATACCCTGGCAGAACAAAGCATCTCATGATCTGATGCTTGGCCAACTATGACTTCATCACTCATCTAGTCTCTTTAATCCACCAGATACCAAGTTCACTTTGTCCTCAGAATATGCCAAATCCACTTCTAGGGCTCAAAGACATCTTTCTTTACCTACACGTTCCTACCAGGAGTTCATACGCCCACTTCTTCCCCCACTGTTCAGTCTCAGTTCCAACTATACTTCCTCAGAGTGGAACATTTTGACAGGCTAAGCTCACCTGGCCACCGTCTTACTCAGTGTACTGCCCAGTCACATTATCCTACCTTTCTTATGCTAGTTTTCAATAACTGTAATAAAAAATGTCAGGCTTTTCTTAGAAATCTTCTATAACGTTTAGAATTCAACTGTGGTTTTGCCTCCGCAGAACACACAGAAATAGAAACATAATATTTATTATCTATGAATTTCATGTAATAATTAACTCCCTTGTAACTGATTATTAAGTCTTATTGGGTCCTTGGGACACAAATGAAGGCAAGTGCAATGCTTTCTATTTTCGTAGACAGTTATGACTTTGTGGATGACAATGAGTGTCTTTGTAACTGTATCTCCTTAAGATTGTTAAGATGAAGGCCAAAGACTAAACCCATTGAGTAGCTGGGAAGACCAGTGTCTTTCTGATAATTTGAACATTATTAATGTTCAACTACTTATGTTCAAAGGTGGGGAAAACTGAGGATACTAATTTACATTATTCCTTATGAAACAGTAACAGAAAAACAAGAGGCTTGGGGCATATGAAAGAGAGAAATGCTGAAAGATTACATGCATTGTGGAAACAGAACCAGTTTCTCTTGGTCCAAAGATAGGTGCGCCAGTTTCATTGAAGAAGATATTAAATGATTTCCCTTCCACAGAGACATTTTTCTACTGTCATCCCCTGACTTCAGATGTTAAGAATATACCCATTACTCACAAAACCTTGACAAACAAAAGAAGCCCATGAAAACGTCTGCACCCAATCCAGAGCTGTGTATCCTGCCTTCCTTCTGGTGAGCCACAGACAAATAGTCCATTCATTCATGCATCAGGCAACTTCAGACACCAAAGCATCTCTGAAACCCCACAGCACCAGAGTGGATATTTACGTTAGCAGATTTCCCGAGGATAGGATCAGGTCAACCACTTGTTTGTGGGTAAATCCTTCTGTGCTCACACCATTGATATTTGCCAGGATGTCACCTGGGAGATACGAAGGAAAATGAGTGTTTTATTAGTTAGTTAAACAAACCCTTCTGACATGGAAATGAAGCCAAACAAGCAAGTGTCCAAACCATAGTGTCACTCAAGAAAGTTCAAAGCAACAACTGCTTCCCACCCTTCACTATCAAAGGTGACTTGCTATGTAAATGGCGTCTTCTAGCATGAGCAGAGCTACATTACCAGCTTGCAGGCCAGCGCAGTGAGCGGGGCTGTCTTCCTGCACTTTGCAGATCATAGTACACACACCGGAGGAGCAGATGTTCTGGTTCTGGAGCCTGTAAGTCTATAAATATAAGTAGATACATAGTAACTTTTTAAAAAGTCAACAAATATCTGCCAAAACATAAAATCCTGCCAACAGCATTGAGTGGCATAATAGGTAAGTACAAAACACAATTTGGAAAGGCTTTCCTCGCTATACACTGAACTGAAGGTACCAATTTTGGAATTCCACCAGATAATTGACAGTTAATTCCATTCATTAAAAAAAGAAAATATCTGGCATGAAAAAGAAAGTGGAATGTAAGTGGCTCAAAGTGATCTGTTTTCAAGCCTAAGAGAGTACCTAGTGTTATCATTATGTATTTATTAAGAAAAAAAACTTAAGTTTCATATTTCTCAATGGGATGAAACAGTGGTAGCCAAATACATTGAAAAGATCCTTGCAGGTCTCTCAGGCTAAAGCAGGCATTGGGACAGGCTATGAGATACAAAATATCCAGCAAGGAAATGGGCCAACAGTGATTATACTGGATCAGAGTTCTGCAAATAAGGACAATGTGTCCTGTGCTTGTTTGAAGGGTTCTTCTTTTGTTTTGTTATGTTTTGTTTTTTGGAACAGGGTTTCTCTGTGTAGCCTTGGCTGTCCTGGACTCACATTGAAGACCAGGCTGGCCTGGAACATACAGGGATCTAATTGACTCGATCAATTTCATTCCTGACTACACAGACCCCCTCTTGCTCTGAATTCTCACCAGTTCCTCAGTCATCCAAGTAAATAAAAAAGGAGACATGCTCCCCAGATGTCTCAGTTGAACACAAATAGTTCAGTGCTGCTGGGTTTTGTTGCTGGTGTTTTTAGTTTTTACTTCAAAATATATAGAAACGCTAAGGAAACATTTGCTACCTATAGCACTCCCGGAACTGCAAACACACATGCTTTCTGTTTTAGTACATTTGAGCTGTGGGGCTGAGTTCCATCTAGAACAAAATCTATGTTTTGAGTTGTCCTTTAAAGATCTGAGTTCTAAGAACTAAGCCACATCAGAGTGCTGCTTTCTTCTAGAGCAATCCATGCCTGGGACAGTACATTCAGCCACATCAGAGCACTTCTAGAGCTAGCCACTTGCTTCTGTTAAATGCAGAGATGCCCACTCAACTGTAATGCGTTTACAACCTTCCATTTGAAAAATAGAGGAGCTTTAAGTAGTCTATAACACAAGTTTAGCTGTATCAGAAACCTTCTGGCCAGTGTCATGCCTCTGACCACACCGCGGTGCTGCTCCTTCTAGAAATGGAAGCCCTTCTAGCTCAGATGCTGCAGGAGCCAAAGACTGAACTGAAACACATTTTAGAAGTCCTCACCAACAGGGAGACCCACCTTCAACCCCCAGCTATCAAAGTAAACACCAAGCAGGAAAGGCGCTTGGATTTATGGAGCTGGCAAATGCGCATTGCATAACAGCTGTAAATTTTGGGATTAGAGATAGACAGGGAAAACAGAAGCCATGAAGGCACAGAAAAGAGTACTTGGTCAATAATATGACCCCATCTCCCACCCACATCTCTCATCCCTGTGCTTCTATTGGCTAAGAAAGGCATTGTCAAGAGCACCCTTGTAAGCCCTTTGATTTCTGAGATAACACGTGTGTGATTTATCTCTGAGGTGAAACCATCAGCTCTCAGTGAGCTCCTAAGCACAGGGGCCATACTTCTAAAATCTGATAGATTTAACCCATTTCTGTAGAATATTATGTCTCAATGATTTTATGGTAAATTGTAGATTTCACTAAATTTTAAAGTAGGGGAGTTCAGAAAACAGAGACACCCTCCCCCCCTTCTCCCAGGACTTTTTGTTCATTCCATGTTGTTTCTTTACTTGTAAAACATGTTTAATGTAGCAGCCTCCTGATTCTGATCTTAAATTGTACACCAAGTTTCCTTTTATGGGGTTGACATCACACCAATGTTATCTGAAAGCAGCACTCACTGGAGTTAGCATATAGCATAAGAGTGTGATTATTCAAAGCACGTGGAAAAGAAATGCAGAAATGATGTGGGGAAACGAGACTTAAGTTGCTGCTCTCAGTTAGACTACAGTCCACTTGACTCCTTTCTCCATCTTCACAAATATAATCATGAAAAGACAAGCAACAAGGAAGAAAGGAAATTCTTGGACAGCCACATTGAAACCTATGACTATGGGTAGAATATTCCACCAAAGGCTTTTCAGGCAATAATGTGTTATTATCTGGGTGGTGGGGGCAGGTAGAAATTTCTCATTGTACCCAATAGGAAATGTTTGGCCTCCTTTGTAATGTGTATGGATTATATATACACAAGTATACCATCTGGCAAGTATTTCTATTTATTTTCATTTTTACTTTTTGAAACAGGGTCTTACAATGTAGTCCTGGCTAGCCTGGAACTTCCCGCCTTTGCCTCCCAAGAGCAGGGTTTAAAGCTTTAAATCACCATGCTCAACTCAAGTATTTAGAAGCTGATATACATACACCATGTCCAGCTCAAGTATTTAGAATCTGATTTACATACAGTACAGAATATGATTATATGAAAATAAAGGTCTGTAAATAAAAGTCTTTTGCTTTCTTATTTAAGCTTGTGAAGTATCAAGCATCTCTGTTTGGCCTTGTTCTTAAGGAAGACTCCTTAAGAGTCCCCATCACAGGGAGTGAAGTGCATCTCTAAGGAATATAACTGTCAATGCTTTCTCCCCAATAGTACTCAACACACTGAAAAAGAGCCACCCACTAAATAAATCCTGTCCCCATCATCATTCTCATTGCTCTTTGCAAATATCATGATGTAACTAACTAATGCCTGTTTCTTCCTTGGAAATCTAGAATGTTTAAAAACTGCCCACCTGAATTTCAAATCCAAACGCTCCATTGTCCTGCTTTTCCACAGTAACAAGCTTTCTGTAAGAAAAAAATAAATAAGCCACTTAAATATCAGAGTATCATATTTGACACAGATTTAGCATTAATGATAACTGGTACAATGAAAACTAGTTTTCATTTCTGTAATTGCAGTATGGGTTAGAGGTATGTGAGTGTGTGTGTG
>OU015750.1:32171786-32185847 GCA_907169655.1 Acomys percivali
ATGAAGAGATGGAGTCAGCAAAAAGGAGACCTTAGATGTAGGGGACTGAGGTCATTTTTAACATTGTTGTAGGTTTGGTTTCATTTGTTTAAGAAATATTTAGTGGATGCTAATTTTTAATTAAGCTTTCTTAAATATTGTTCCAAGGGCTCAAAACATAACTCTTTGCTCCTAATTAGGCCATGATAATTTTTAGAGTTTTGCTATTTTGCTATAATAGATTTTATATATAAGAGTATATATTCTTATTATATATTTTATATATAAATAAGATATGTTTGTGGTGTGTGTGTGTGTGTGTGTGTTTGTGTGTGTGTGTGTGTGTGGTGTCTTATGTAGGTCAGAAGGGGTCAACAGATGCTTGGAACCAGAATTAAGGGCTGCCTGTTGTGAGCTTCCACGAGGGTACTGAAAATTGAACCCAGGTTTTTTTTTTACAAGAGGAGCAATTATGCTTTTAATTATGAGGCATTTTTCCAGGCAATAAGCCATGATGTTTAACTGTAGTTGTCATTCATAAGCAAATAAATAAAATAGTTGATCAAAGTACTTGGTATAGATAAGTAAAAATAATGTGAGGATTAAAAAAACACATAGAAAATGCATAGGAGAAACTAATGCATACAGGAAAAGTTCCACAGAAACCTGCATTATTTAAACTGCCAGGTACCAAATGCCAACAATTCCACAACTTTTCTGGAATGCCTCAGTGTTAAGAATTCATGCACCGTCACTATATAAAATGAACAGATGAAGTTACCCCACAAATTTTATGTGCAACAATTGCATTGTCTTCTTTTGTCAGTTGTATCTGGAGTCTCAAACAGGAGGGCTCAGGCCCAAAATAAGCCTGTAGGCCTGTAATAAGTCTCTACTTTTGATTTATGAGGACTAATTATGAGATATCTACAGCAATCTGAATAGTTTGTCATAATCTGATTTTGTGCTTAAAGTATTTAATGTACATGAAACACACACACACATGGGGGGGGGGCGCAGACAGAGAGAGATTAGCAAAGATGGGAACTTTCCAGTTCAGTGAGAATGCTACATCCCTGTGAGAAAGGAGTAAGAAAGATGATATTCACAAGCACTGTCCATCTCACCCTAGTGTGTTCATATTTGCTTGATCTATTTTCATTATACCTATTTCCTTGTATTTCACCCTTAATTCAGATTGTCAAGTACTTAGTTCAGCTATATTTAATTCTGTTAACTATAATCACAATTAAGGGTCTTGTGTTTTAAAAATATTGTTCTCACTATTATGACTTACCATATCATTCATATTATCACTCTCGCAGAGGTTTATATGTGTCAATATATGTACATTTATATGAAGAGCATATTTGATCAAATGTTTCGCCTCTACAGCTAAGGATCTGATATGGGACTCTGGGGAAATAGACTGGTTTTACTTTCCACTCCAGGGCTTCACATGGGGCCCATGGTAGATTATGACTTTAAAAATAGTAAGACAGACAGAACTATGCCATCCACAACTGAATGATGTTCAGAGACCCCCGGTACAATGTTCACATCAGGCAGATGTGCTAAGAGCTTCTTTAACTTTGCCCTTTGTTAATTTAAATGCTCATAGGAAAAATTGAAAGGTAACTTTTAAAGGATAACAACGAAAATCCCAAACATATAGAAGGATTTTAAAAGCCAAAGGAAGGGGGAAAGTGCTCAAAAATCAAACAATCTAGAAAGAGAGCTAGGGGGAAAAAAAACTAAAGTGCTAAATAAACAAATGTTGGCAAGAATTAATAAAATGTCCTGCTACCATACTGTTAAATACTCTTTTCCTCACTTTATATTCATGGAATTGGTAGGATTTCCTCAAAATGCCTTTTAAGCGATGGGTGATTTTGGGTACATTCAACTCTAAAATCTTTTAGGGCCACCAAACAGATCAGAGCTGCCTATACAGAAGAAGATGTCCCTTGCCTCCCTCCTCTTAACAGTCCTGTGTAGCTCACTGGCTAAAAGTGACTACTAATGCCGTGGGAGAGCACGCCTGGGCTGATCTGTTTGGGTTATTACTGACACAAAAAGCTCAGGCCAAATCAGATCACAAATTAGCTTCCATTCTGGGTTGGTAGAGAGGCTATTTTCAGCACAAAACATACAAACGAACAACAACAACAACAACAAAAAGTGATTGAAATACATTAGCTACCATCAGACTCTCCAATGGGGCCAGCCCCACCTTGACACAATGTCTTCTCAGTTTTGATCTGAGCTGTCCTGAGGAGTGACATAAAAAGAAACTCTCAAGGTTCTGCCTTGCTCACATGCTAAACTGCCTGTGTGACTTGGAGTGCGCCCAAGGCTTTATCAAGACTCTTCTGAATCAAGTTTTCCTTGTACCCCTTTCCCCAGCATGCACCAGCCCTATTTAAAGATGTAGACACGGAGTAAGTGTGTTCCAGACCGCCCTCCCCAGCCAGAGTCTTTCTGAGTTGGAGTGATGGCCCAACAACAACAACAAAACTCATGAATGGAGAACTGGTGTGCAATTCACAGCATATGCTGGCAACAGCTGTCTTTTATTACGCATTATCTAATATGAGAAGTCTAGGTTTAGCAATTTGGCAGGCTTGAAAGCTACACATTTGGCTCCGGCTGCAGTAGACCAGGCTCCTTAGCGTCTCACTAGCCACGTACATAGTGATGTCCGGGACTGAACTCAGGGAGTCTTCTCTACTTCCAGAGAGATGTCTTACAAGACAAGGCATTAATATTCCACACACAATGTCTCTTGCTATGCAGTGATTCACAGGTCTCTCTTTAGTGCAAAATCAAGACCAAAAACAGCAGCTGTCAGTGTGCAAAGCAAAGAGGAAGTTGGAAACATAGCTTGATGGTGACTCCACCTAGAGCAGCTCAGAGACCAACACTCAAGTCACTTTTGTTTATAAGTCAGACTGTTAGACTCTTGGCCTGGCTCTGGGTACTCATTTCCTGCAAAAGTTGTGGGTGTGTAAAGAGAGGGGAGAGATTCAGAAGTGGGCTTTTTTTTTTAAGTAATTTGTTTCAAATTATGTCCTTGGCTCTTTCCAATTGTCTGTCTATCTCACTTTTGTTCCCAACTGGTTCATGAATGCAGCTCTCCCCAACTTTTGAAAGCCAGACCATTAAGAGAGAAAGAATAATCAAGCTCTCCAAAGACACAACAGAATAATGAAACTAAAGTCAGTGCTCTAACATTAATTCCATATGAGAGGTGAATAGGACGTTCCAGCTTCCAGGAAGGTGTGACTACAGTACAACACCTCTTTGAAAAAAAGAATGGTTGGGTATTAACCCAAGCATCACACTGCAGGATTGATGTTGCCTGATGAGGCACTGGCAGAAGCACAAAGAAAGTCCCTGTGGGCAGAACCCAACCAGAGCTATACCCATTGCAAGCATTTAGCACCATCCCTACCGGAAATTGTACGTGAAGCCAGTCTTCTAGAAACTTCCTATTTAGAAATAATTTGATCGCTAAAAGAATATTTGACAAGGACAATCTGCTCGGGTCTAATTCACAAACTTCATACCTGTATGCTAGATTCCTGCTGCTCACTGCAGCCCTAGGCAAGAGTCGCTACCATGACAGCCTTGTGAGGGTGGCATTCAGGCATAATGTTTACCTCTGGGGCATAGCATGCTTACCATAATGTTTACCTCTGGGGCGTAGCATGCTTATCAGCCCTCTCTTCCTTTCCACCACTCTCCCTCAGGAATTTATATTGCAGGGACTTTGCTCCCCAAAAAGCTATGTTCAAATTTAGAAGCATTACTGGTGTCTGACACTTCCTCCCCGTGCAGGTACTGAAATAATATGCACACACACAGAAAGCTATTTAAAAAAAAAAATTCTGAGTGCAAACAACCAGTGGATTCTGAAGATTAAGGCTGAAGCTACAAGCTAGCCAGATATAGCTTTGCAGAAACCAAAGCCACAAAAACAAGAAGTATGAATGTTGACGTCAGCCCTCAAAGTGTTGAAAATAACAGCAGACAGAGGAACACCTGCTACCACAATTGCCTCAGAGGGATCCTGCTGCAGACCATTCAGACACTGCCAGAGGGGGTGGTTTAGGTTTTTTTTTTTTTTGATGTTGTTGTTTGTTTGTTTTTCTAGGAAAATAATTAATAGGAAGAAAATATCCCATAGAACATTATAAAGCCTTAGCACGTACTCTCGGGAACTTTCACTGACAGTGATTATGGAGGACCTTGAGCCCATGATCAAAAGATTTGGGTTAATTTTGTCTTTGGTTCCCCCCCCCCTTAAGGAAATATAAAAGTAAGAAAAAGCTTTAAGAACAGTGTGTTAAAGAATATGAGGGGAGAAAAAAAAAAAAAACAGAGAAAGCACATACATAAGTTAATAGTATAGAAAGTCTGTGTGTTCACACAGTTTTTATGCATCAATCCCTTGATTGTTCCCTTTAATCCAGCCAAGTCTCCGTATTGTCCTGTTCAAATTCATACTATCTTAGCCCAGGCTGAAAAGCCAGCTGTGCCTCTTTGGTCTTCAGTGCCACTGGACACCACATCTTTACCCTTTTTCTCCGTTGTTTATTTCCTTCCTCTAACTATGGTAAAGAGTCGCTCCACCAACCTGCCACATTTCTATAATGAAGTTCCTAAAGTCCAGAGCATCTCACACCTATTCACTGGCTCTAGGTACCATGTAAATTGTAGTCTACTCTCGGCAGCCATTCATTCAACCAGCTGCAGTTGAAATGTTCCACAGAAACAAAATGTCTTCCGTCTGTACTGAACATGTATAAGTTTCTTTTCTGCCCTTGATCCTCTACACAATACAATGTGACAGCTTTTTGCATACCCAATGACAGTGATATTGTCTTAGATATTAGACTTGTTCTCAGTAGTTTATATGCAAATATACTACTACTTTATATCCGGGACTCCGGATATACATCTCTGGTCTTTGATTTTCATGGATGGTGGTTTTGGAATCAGTGCTCTGTGGATAGCAATAGCAAACTGCGCTGTTTTCTCAAGGAACTGGGCCCACATGCTTGTCTCTGCTCTGACTTCTCACAGGCACACTGGATCTTCCTATCACACCAAACTCTGTGTCCCCCACTTGCAGGATTTCCTTGCTTAGGAATACCAGACAGCACACAAGATGGTTTTCAGAGACATGTTACATATATGCTGTAGAACAGTGGTTCCTTCTGTCCCGTAATGGGAACTCTTCTCCGGGGAGCAAACACATCCTCCTGGTTAATA
This sequence comes from Acomys percivali, assembly GCA_907169655.1. Taxonomy (NCBI): domain Eukaryota; kingdom Metazoa; phylum Chordata; class Mammalia; order Rodentia; family Muridae; genus Acomys; species Acomys percivali. The sequence goes on from OU015750.1 coordinate 32,177,043, forward strand.
TAGCTAGTTTGATGGTATCATGGTTTTCCCCCTGCAGGGGTCCAGCACAATATAATGCCTGAGCTGAAAACGAAATGTGGGAGGATCCCTCCTTGATGCAAAGCTTAACAAGTTCCTTGCCTGGGAAGTAATGCATCCAACAAGTGAATCCTAGACTGACAAATGAGCAGACTTTAGTTTAGCAGCTTTGTAGCAAATAGAGAAATGGACTGTTCTCTATGTGGAATCTGAATAAAGATCATGGTGTTTCCCCTGTTACCCGATTATAAACCGATACAGAGGTTCATCGAACTTTGTATCATGAAAGGACTTTGGATTGAGAATGATAACTAAATCTTGGCAAATGATGCCATCATCTTCGTCCCTATGGAGGAATCAGTTCCCCCTATCACTGAAGGGAGCTCCTGCCTCTCCTCCAAGCTGGAACTTTGTAATGCTGAAGGTAGAGGAGTTCAGAGGAGAACACAATACACGCAAGATCACAGGCCACAGAGCCATGCTCTCAGACAATTCTAAATATCCTGTGCGCAATAGCTGTATGCAAATTCAAATACATAGTTTGGACCTTGGAGGAACTCATGTGATCAAAATATATAAAGAGGTATATAGTTAGTTAGTTAGTTTTAATGTCTTAAAATGTAAAGAGCAAAAATTCACTACAGAATCACATAGACATAGTTTTCATCTCTAAAGAAATTTTATGCAATAAAAATTTTCAAATAGCCTTTTCTGAGTACTGACCACCCCTGCACATTTTCTTACTTAAGGAGCATGGGGTTTAAGGAGGGAGGCTGTGCTCTTACCTAATCAAATGAGTGGAAATTAGTCTGGATATAAGGGACATAAGGAAAAGGAGGCTAGCAACTTGCTCTAGATGCCACAGCTGTTCAGTAAGCTAGCCAGACGTTTCTAGGCAATGTTTACCTCCCGGTAAAAAATGTTATCTCCCAGGAGACCCAGGTTGTATCTGTGTTCTGGGGCTGAAGAATTTATTTAGTTGACAGACTTCGTGTTCAAGGAGAAGTCTTCTCTTGACTGTCAACTGATAAGAGTAGTTGCCTGGAGGTGCAACTAGAAGGGAAAGAATCAACAGAGGCACAAAGGGAGAAAGAGTGATGGTGCCAGTTGTGTACCTGTAAGCCACCTGCAAGTTTCTTGAGCTCAACAACTTTCATTTTACTGGAGCACATTTTTAAATGAAAAAAAAAAATGTAAGTCTTACTATAGAAAAAAGAAAAGTGACTGTTTTTCCATCTCTCAACTGCTACACTTGTTTGTGGGTATGTCACCTCTTTCCTCATATGTACCCTCAAACATTAACTTCTAAGTGGATTGGCTTAGTAGACAGAGGTTGTCCTGGAGGGGGTCAGAGGGAGGAAAGAATTCTCTTTTGAATAAGAACCAAAATGGCTATTAGGGGTGGGGAGTGAGGCTGCGCGACTCAAGGAAGTCAGGGAGGCACACGGGAGCAAGCATCACAGTTGTAGTCAGACAAACATGAATGACCCTACCTGCTTTCGTCCCCGAGGCAAAGTAGCCACAGTGTCTGCCAGCACCTGAATCCTTCGGTTGTCCTCCATCGTGAGTGGGCCCGTGAGTGGGGAGTAGGAGCTGTATACAAGATCAGCACCATACTCCAAATTGCCATTGCTGGTCTGCCGCTGCAGGGGCCTGTGCAGAGACATTGTGGACAAAGACTAATGCCGCCTGCGCATGGCTCGGTGGCCTTGAAGGAGGGAGGAAGTGAAGTGCACAGCCCTCTGACGAGCAGTGAAAAAGTAGCAAAGCAGAAAGAACCCATGTGACTGTTGTGGTTGAGACACTGTTACGCAAACCCTATCTAGCAGGTCACTCCCACTCCCCAGGCTTGAGAGAACCTTATGCTCCTTTGCTACAATTAAAAGAAAAAAGAAAAAAGAAAAATCATCTGACTTTTCCCCACCTCAAACAATGAGAACACTTAGAGTTTGATACTCTTCGGCTACTTGTGTCCAGAACAGAACTTGCCAGTTCTTAAAAGAAAGAAAAAAAAAGAAAAAAGAAAAAAAGAAAAAGAAAGAAAGAAAGAAAGAAAGAAAGAAAGAAAGAAAGAAACAGAAATGCCTTGCTCAAGTTCTTTCATCTGTTTCCTACTCATTTAATAGAAGCACCTCAGTGCACTTAGGCAGACTGCATCAGCACTCGCTCTTTGGGCTGTAAGTATCAAGTATCCAGGTGCTGCCTATGTTGGTCTCAGGTAAAGTCCCTGCAGTATTTCTCCCCTAAAGCACACCCTAGCTCATTAAAGTTCCTCAACAGGTGGCCTATTGCTTGAGCTGTTGTTGCTTTCGACATTGGCCTTTATGCTGCTTTTGTCCTTACTGCAATTATCCATCCGCATTATAGGGCACAGTGAGGATGGAAGGGAAAGGCGGTGTATTTAGTGCAGAATGTTAGTTATGGTTGGGATGGAACTTAGATGCAACATTAGGGCAAAGAAAGGTAAGCAAGGAGGGCATAGACAATCTAAGATAGCACAGGATGGTCCCACTGTTGCAATGTGCCATCACAGGGTACTTGAAAACAGTTGGTTTTTTTTTTTCCCTTTTTTTTTTTTTTTTTTTTTTTTTTTTTTGAGGAGTTGAAAATAACTGGTTCCACACAGAAGCAGAGCAGGAAAGTAGAAGGTAGAATCAAAGCAAAAGTAAAAAAAAAAGAGAGAAGTTTTAAATAGCACAGAAGTCAAACAGGCATCTAAAAGTCATTTGGAAGGTCACTACTCGAGTTTACGAGAATTAGAAAAGCTTCACGATGGAATGGAATGCGTCCACCAGAAGTTGAGGTAAGGTCAGCTCAAGCAGAACTGACCGAATGTGAGTCATAAAATCTTTAGGACTAATCAAAAGAGGGAGCCAAGTCAGAGAATGGTAAAGCTCTACCATTGCATGACTCCTAACTGGTGGAACTGGATTAAGATGGAAGCAAATGGTGGCCCTAATACATGTAAAATCTAAGAAAGAAAGAAAGAAAGAAAGAAAGAAAGAAAGAAAGAAAGAAAGAAGGGAGGGAAAGAAGGAGGGAAGGAAATTGACCCTATTCCAAAGATGCTATTGTGTTCCTCAAAGGTGTGAATGTGAGAACAGATTTTTAAAGAAGATTTTTGGCCATGCTCTCCAAAACTTACTTTGCATTAATCTGAGGCAGAATCCTCTTGCATCGAACACTTTATCTTATGAAGAAATCCATCTTTAGTGTGAATGAGGTGGACCCTGAGAGAGGCTTCGGGAGATTTGGTAGAGGCAGATAAGAGGATGTGCTTCCCACCAGAAAGGTAGGAAGTTCTTCAAGAACCTGTGGCCAACCTGCTGGCCATTCATAAAAATAACATGACTATTGACCACACTGCTCCAGTGCCAGGCCTGAGATGCGAACGCTGGCTCTGGTGCTGTAAGAATGGAGACTGGCACATGTCCTACTCTGCGCATGTTAAAGTCCTAAGCTCCAATGTAGACTACAATTGCATAAAGCAGCAATCAAGCTTAGCTGAGGTCAAAGGGATGGAGCTTTCTCCAGGGGACTATGTCCTTGTAAGAACAGGCATTAGAGAGCTCTCTTTCCATGTGAGTACACAGAAGGAAGCAACCATTTAAAGGGAGGAAGAGAGCCAAGGCGAACCAGTGGATCTTGGGCTTTGAGGCCTGCAGAAACCTGAAAATAAAAAATGTTTGAGGAGGACTAGAGGGCCCAGACCCACCTGTATTTTTCCAGGACCCACTGGATCCCTCTATTTCCTCATTCTTCCAGGCTTCTCACCCCTAAAGTCTCAATAGGATTTTCTCCCCTCTAACCCACTTTCTTGGTAGGTAAAGTTTATCATGGGGGCGTACCCCTTGGCCTAGTGTCTCGATATAAGTGAGTATATACCATTTGACTCTTTTTGCTTCTGGGTGAACTCACTCATTATGATAATTTCTAGTTCGATCCATTTGTCCACAAATTTCGGAAATTCCTTGTTTTTAATAGCTGAGTAGTATTCCATAGTGTAAATATACCACAGTTTCTTTATCCATTCTTCTACTGATGGACACGTAGGTTGTTTCCATGTTCTGGCTATTATGAATAAGGCAGCTATGAACATGGTTGAGCATATGTCCCTGTTGTGTGGTAGTGCATCTTCTGGGTATATTCCAAGGAGTGGAATAGCTGGGTCTTGAGGAAGCCCTATTCCCATTTTTCTGAGAAAGCGCCAGATAGATTTCCAAAGTGGTTGTACTAGTTTGCATTCCCACCAGCAATGAAGGAGTGTTCCTCTCTCTCCACATCCTCGCCAGCATGTGGTGTCAGTTGAATTATTGATCTTAGCCATTCTGATGGGTGTCAAGGAAAATATAGCAGTAAACTTCGAACCCCTACCCAGTCTAGCTGATGGACAGGACATTCTCCACCGTTAAGTGGAGAAGGGGATCTGACTTTCACACAAACTCAGGTGCCCCATATCGGACCATGTCCCTTGGATGAGGAGGCCTGGTGGCACTCAGAGGAAAGATAATAAGTCACCAAGAAGAGACTTGATACCCTAGGAGCATATACAGGGGGAGGAGGTCCCCCTCAGTCACAGACATAGGGGAAGGGAGTAGAGGGGGAAACGGGAGGGAGGAAAGAAAGGGAGGATACAAGGGATGGGCTAACAATTGAGATGTAATATGAATAAATTAATAAATAAATTAATTAATAAAAAAAAAAGAAAAATAACAGGAAAAAAATGTTTGGCGTGTAGAGCCACCCAGAACATGGTGTGTCTTACGCCATGGCACTTGTCATGCTATGTCTATTGTTCAGCAGCCTGAGCTGACTCATATACTCTCTACACCTCAGTTTCCACATATATAAACACAGCACTTAGGAAGAACAGATATAAGAGTCCGTGTGTAACACACAATACAAAATAAGCTATAAGAATTTTAGTGTAAGTAGTCAGACTCAAAAGGGAAGCCTTCACAGGAAGCAGCCTTAATTCCATACGAACTTGCTTGTCAACTGCCCAGTGTCCACGAGTGCAACAAAGGGGCCCTCAGCACCCTCACAGAGTGGAAAGTAATTCACCAAGATGTCTTCACAGAGCAATGTCAGAGCCAGTTCCTGAAATTTCTGTATTCCTCTTAGCCCAGAAAACTCCAGTCACTCCCAGGAACATGAATGAGAAGTGAGAGGAGAATTCCGCAACAGTTAAGCTATGTTTCCATTCTGGCTTTGTGACTTTACTTGTTCAAATTTTATTTGGCTTCCGAGAACACCATAGCATTTTGTTTTGGTTTATTGGTTCATTTAATCATTTTATTTTGCCCTTTGCCTTTATTTGTACCAGAAGCTTTCATGTGACTCCTTGGGCATAAATAAGTAAGACATGAGTCAATGCTACATAGATGAAAGTGGATTATTGAGTATTTAAAGTTGTAGACTGTAAATTTAATCTCATAGAGTTACTTAGTTTATTTTTAAATGTAAAAATTATATTAATATTTTACATCTTGAAAACTCATATTAAGGTGTGTTGTCTGTGTGTGGTGAATGCATGCACATGCTTTTATGCAGGTTCCAGAAGATGGTGTCAGATCTGGAACTGGAGTTACAGGAGGTTGTACATAGCGGAACAAGGGTACGGAGATCTACATTCTAGCCCTCTGGACAAGTGTTGAGTGTTCCTAATCACTGAGCTATCTGTCTAGCACCCTTACCATTGTAATGACTGGCTTGGCAAGGTGAACATTTCCCTTCTCCCCTGAGTCAATGGGAATTAAATACCATTCTCCAAAAAACAAATACTCATCTTCAGAAAATGGCAATGTAAAATTCACAGAAAGACTGTCTCTAGAGAGTAGCCAGTTCACAGAGGGGAAGTAACAGAGCTGGCTCATGAAAGCTCTCTGTAACTATTGTGTGAGAAGCACCAAGGGAAGTTACCAATACATATAAAACAAGAGAGAAAAATTTTAACCCTAACCTAGATAATAATTGACAAAATGTTTTAAATACACAGATAAAGAAACAATTTCTAACCTATTCATGGTCAATTCGCTGGCTCATGAAGCTGTGGGTAGTCCATACTATTACCCCCGAGAGGGGCCTAAGTTTATCTGAGGCGCGTTGTCTTATCAAGATCCGCTTTGCTTGAGGTAATCTGATGAGCTAACTCTGTCTTCTGTAAGTGTAAAAATAGATGTTTTTCCACATCCATCCACTCACTTTATCACAAAGGAACATCACTAACAACTTCATAAAAGTTCCATTCTCATTTCTCCCTGCTTCAGCCTTGGAGAGCACATGTACAGCCATGGGTGCGTGGCAGAAATAGATCTGCAGGGTGGCCTGCTGTCCATGTAAAGTGACAAGTGGGTCACTTGGAGACAGGGATATGTGTATGTTTTGAAAGCCACCTTTTCCTGTGTTATCCAAGTGTTGTGGAAAATTATCCAGTGGTGCACAAGAGTTCTCTGGGGTTTTAGAGGCAGTCAATGCAGTGATTTTGAAGTTGTGCCTATCCAGATAAAAGGCAGTTCCTGAAATTATCCATCAAAGAGGGAGACGAGGTGACAAGAGAGCACATCAAAGTTCTAATTTCCAGCCTGGCTTAAGCTGCAATTGTGCTATTAACCCTCTGTGCTGTGTTCCTCCCATACTGCACAATTTGCTTAGATGATAAAAATAAAAGCCAAGTGAGAAAAACAAGCCTACAGAAGACAGAAAGGAGCCTGCACACAGCGTCCAAAGAACAATAGCCTACTGACTCCTCTGCAGCAAAGTGTTGAGCCAGGAACAGCTTTCCCCCACACCCACCCGCCCTCCTCATTTCCATAGACATGGCTCTCTTTTAGAGGGATAGAACTGGGGCTGGAAAATTTGTCTCCTTCAATGAAAGGACAAAGCAAACAGTGTCACCATCAGCTAAAGGAAACCCAATTGAGTTTCTCTAAAACTTTGCTAGAACCATCTTTTCCCATGCATTTACCAAGTTGACTTGAGCTGAGTGGAGCCACATTTGCTTCACAAAGACTGCCTTATACAGAGACCAAGGCACTGTAAATATTCATTTTCCTTAAAAAAAAAAAAAATCCCAAGCAAGCTAGGTTCTGACAGAAGCAAGTAATATAAATCTAAATCTGAAAAGAAATACCCCCAGATGCATGCTAAATATTGAAAGGCTGGTGTTTCCTGCAATCATTCTTCCTGCTGGACTCCATACCCACAAATAATTTAATAATTCTAGGCTTCCATGACTAGACTCCCTAGAACAGAGAGATAGTTATAGAAAAGACCTTTAGCAGGAAACAATGGTTCATTGCTGGGATTCCAGCCTCTCAGGACACTGATGCAAGAGGGCTGTTTGACCCCAGGAGTTAAAGCCAGCCTGGTCAACATGGTATCACTCATTTCAAAAGAGGAAAGAATGAACTTAGCAATGGTTTTCCAGAGTATAAATTGCAAAAATTAAATACAAAAATAAGTAAGTTGCAACATCAACTTTTATATATGATACCTGATAATTCTTGTTATAAATATACTTAATCATTAAAATTATTACATTGTTATATTGCATTATTATAAAGAGACTTAAAATACTGGGTAAAAGAACCATTATCAAAAATGGCTACACCATCATGAAGAAGCATGGCCTTAGAAAGCGTTTTGCAAACTTTATGAGGGTGGCTATAAATCTATAAAGCTAGACTGAGGGAGACAGAGACCCTACCCCCACAAGTGGAGGCTATCTTATAACCATGCTGACTATCCTCAAATCCTCTAAAATAGTCAATAGACTATGAGTCAAAATCCATAGTTTTGTTTATAACATTTAACAAACATTCTTACAGTTGTCTGAAAGAAAAAAGGCTTAAGACTAGTCAAAGCAAATTGCAAAATAGTAACAGTGGTATATGGAGGTGAGGGACGGCATGGGGCCCTGTTCTTATGAGATCTGAGGGATGCAGTGTAACTCAGAGCTGGATGCTCAGTGGATATCCCTAAGAGACCTTCTATTTTTTTCTGAAAGAAAACAGAGGATGAGTGGAACTGAGAGGGAAGAGAGGTTGTAGGTGAGGTACTGGGAGGAGTGGAGGGAGAGGAACTGCAGTCAGTATGTAATGTACGAGAGGATTAAAAATAGAATGAATTTATTTTAAAATGTAAAGGAAAATAATATTATCAAATTCTATCAAATGAATAGGGAATCCCCATACAACCCCAAGCATGTGCACAAACCTTTACGATCAAGTGATTTCAACCCATTAGCAATAGAATAGACCTTCCAATAAACAAAACTAGGACCCAATTTGGGGGGAGGGGAATTAAGTTATATTCTTTTACCAGAACTGAGTAAATACCTAATACTCAAACAGTCACATGTAAATATTTAGAATATATAAGAAGTAGAAAATATAGACTATTTCAATAAGATAAGATCAGGAATGGTTTTCCTACATAATTCATAAAAACTCAGGGAGTGTCAATAGCACAAACATGTGAAAATTCTGTCCAGTAAAAACTACGATGGACAAGGATGAAAATTAAGAGCCATCCAAGTATTGCTTGTGAGAAACAATTACGTAGTGGTTTAATAAATGGAGTGCTTAGGCTGGTGCTTTAGCTCACTTACTCACAAAGGCAAGGCCATGGGTTCTGTATATTAATTAGAAAATAATAATGAAGAAGAAGAAAAAGAAGAAGAAGAAGAAAGAAGAGGAGGAGGAGGAAGAGGAGGAGGAAGGAGAAGAAGAAGAAGAAGAAGAAGAAGAAGAAGAAGAAGAAGAAGAAGAAGAAGAAGAAGAAGAA
>OU015750.1:32188239-32200085 GCA_907169655.1 Acomys percivali
TGTGTGTGTGTGTGTGTGTGTGTGTGTGTGTGTGTGTGTGTGTGTGTAGCAGAAGGAGCTACAGATGGGCAATAAGGTAACTTCTTAGAAAACCGGAATCTTTTTATTTTATTTCTGCCCTAGCTTATTTACAATTTTAAATGGATATAAAATCTCAGTTGCTTTGAGATTTAAATGCAATACGACGAAAAACAGTATATTCATCATTCCTGCTCATTCCTGATCTAACACAAAATCTGACTTGAGGAAACAAGAAATGGTTCTTAAATTTTATTAACTAAAAATAGTAAGTTGAATAGATATAGTTCAAAGTATTAAGCAGGAGACATAAACCAGTAACAAAGTGTCTTTCCATAAGTCCACAATATTTATTAGACTCTCCAATAGAATATACAATCAGTAATCTCTCTTGTCCACTCTCATTCTCTTGCCCTCTCTCACTTAAAGGTACAAGAAGACAAAGGTACAAGATGCAGATTAGAAGAAACTGCAGTCACCTCACATGACATCTTTTACTTGCAGGTAAACACTAAAGCCCAAGGACTGTGGCTTAATGATAGAACTCTCAGTACATCTTACAGTCTCTTCAACAGAACTCTATAAGCATGTCCAAAGTGAATAGCCATAACACTAGCCAAGCAAAATGATGAGCGTGCTTAACCTTATACTAACTATAAGGGTGGTACCGTATTGCTCCTATTCCAACAGAGCATGCTAGATCTAACACATTTACCCGAGGGTACACAGCCAGAACCCAGTATAGCCAGGGTTATAATCCAATGATGATCAAGTTAACCATGCTGCAATTCTGTTACCTCACAACTGTGCTGACCCTGAGAAGATGGGAAATACAACTCTTGTCCGCATGAGTTCTTTTTTTAAGGTTGAAGTCCTAACCCTTAGTACCTACAGATGTGATCATGATAAGATTATATCATTAGGGTAGGCTTTAGTCCAATAGGATTAATTTGAAGAATCCCATGTGACCATAGAAGCAGATTTTCAAGTTGAAGCTTTGCAGTTGCATGCCAAGGAACATTGAAGTTGGACTTCACCATCACAAGGTGAGAAAGGCTTCTGTGCAATCTCAAGGGGGTACTGCCTTGATTTCTGACCTCTAGCCTCAGGACTGCGAAAGGCTAATTTTCTCTTGGTTTCAGATACTACTTTTGATTAATCTGTAGCATAGTTTATGATCCATTCCTACTCTTTATAGACGAGATGATATTAAACGAGAAGCATGTGAGTTGAGGAGATTACTGAGTGGTTAAGAGCACTGGCTGCTCTTCCAGAGGACATGGGTTCAATTCTAAGCATCTACATGGCAGCTTACCACTGTCTATACCTCCAGTTTCAGGGGATCAGACACCCTCACATAGACAAACATGCAGGCAAAGGCACCAAAGCATGTGAAACAAAAATAAATAATTTTTTAAAAGTGGAACATGCTTTTTACTCCCAGTACTGCCTATGGCAGAATATTGATTCAAAATACAATAGAAGGCATTGAAATGTTACAAACAATATACGATGAGTCTGGTCAAAGAAGGAACAGCAAGTGACACTATCTTTTTAGCCAAGCAACACTAAACCTCTGACTTTAAAATAAGATGGAGGGTTGGTAGGAGAAGCAAAATGGTTGTGTAATGAGTAATGAAGTCCAGGGAAATTTCCACACACTCCAGATGCTGGAGCTCTAGGGGGCAGCTTGAATGGCCTAGTTCTCCACTTGGTGAGGACACCATCTTCTGCATTGGAGTTTTGATTTCCAGAGCAAAGCAAACCCATGTGCATGCCCATTGGTATGACTGGTGGCAGAGGGAGGTTTGCTGAGATGAAACCAAAACAACAGTGAGCTTGAGAACCAGAAGATGACAGCAGTTATCAAGGCTTCTGAACAGTTACTGCTTCCCCAGATCGGCCACCCACCATCTGTAGGACTTTTACAAGACCAATGTCATTTGCAGTGTTTCTCCATAGACCCAATGCATTATTACGAGGATCAAATAATAACGGATAGAAATATCTTTGACAATACAAAATACTACAATAAAAGCAACAGTTTAAAAGTTCCCTAGAGCAAACAACCTAAGTTTCCCTACCACCGTATCATTAAGACCTTTATGGTACAATTCTACTACATTGACAATAATTGGCGGGGTGATGGGGAGGTGTCACATGTTATTTCAAATCCAGAAAATGCCATCACTGAGGCTGCAGGATCAAGTTCACATTTCTTGCCATCTTTTGCAACCCCTCCTCCACGTGTCCCTGTGCATGTAACCTTTCATGTGCCTTCTTAGAAAGGAAGAAGGAAGATCAGGTGGTGAAGCATGGGGCCTTACATTCTTGGCCAGGCTACTTAACTGCCCCGGGCTTCACTATGCTCAGCTCAGCTTCTACAACAGGACCAGGGATGCTCCATAGTATCATGTGGGACGCACAATGTCCAGAACATAACAGTCACTCCATGCTTCCCAGGATGGTTACTATTACCCATAGCTTTCCTTCTAATGACACTGATCTGCCTCCTTTCCTGAACACACAGGCTTCTTTCCAGTTTCATACTTTTGTTCACTACACATGGTTTACCTGAATTCCTCCACTTTGTCTGTTGGTATGTGTTCTCCCATGTTCACCTTAAATGTATCATCTTTCTCCAAGCTTCACCTGATGTCCCAAGAAGCAATGAGCATATCTTCTCAGACAATCCAAAACCCTTGTTGGGAGTCTCCCATAATGCGTCACATTCTGCCTTATTCAAATGAAGCGTCTGTCTTTTCTTCTTCTGAACTCTACCCATGTATCCTCAGTCCAAGAAATTGCCCTTGTCTCACTTACTTGTGTCCTTCTAGCACTTACAACAGAAACACATTTATCAGAGTTCTCACTAAGTAGTGGTGAATGCCTTCATAATTTGCTTAAAGCTCTGGGGCTGATTTATTTTCTATAATAATTTACTTAGAGCAATATATGTGTTTACTGAATGATATTCATGGTGTTTTTTATATTTAAATGCAATTTATATGCTATATTGTTTGTCTTAATTGAATTGAATATGACTATTTAAGGCAAAACTGAAATACAGTAATAATGTACATTTTATGTTACACCTTAATAATAAGATGCCATCAATTAAAGTGTGCACCACTGATGTACTAACTGGTTTTCAAGAAAAAAAAAAACACACTGAATGTGCCCAAAGATCCTAAGAAGTACCTAATATCACAAATACAAAGGTAAGAAGTGCAACAGAATTGAAGAACTATAGTTTGCAGCCTTCTTCTTGCCACAAGATGTTCATAAACTAAGCTGCAGATAGAACCAGACTGTCTGGGATGGTGCTGCATGACAGACAGAACCTGCCAGCCCATTCTCCTCAGATGCCTCTTTTCACATAAGACCTCATGTTCTATCAACTTCTTCCCTTGGATGTTCTACCATCTCATCCATCTCCACCTTGTGTTGAACTTAAGGCTCAGGCACAGCCCCATGCAACAAACCGCAAAATGGTCTCCCGATATTCTATCTCCCCAGCTATCCATCTTCTAATGATGTCATCTGGATGTATTCTGACTTCATACCTATCAATTGAAATTTTCACTTCCTACCTTTACATTTAAATTCATCTACCGTGTAGTTTTTACATAATTTTTCAGTTATCAATTTTAATCTAAACAAATCGGTTCATTGCTCCGAGATGTAAGAGCCTTCCTAAGCTCTTTATTCTTGCTGCCTATAACCTGCTTCTTACCACTCACATTAAATTCCATACACTCTGTGTGGCTCACCTCAGATGCTCCTTCCTCTGAAACATCTCTCCATACCAGCTGCAGGTAACATGTCTTTACCACACCTGAACAATTAACCGTTTACCTTACTCACAGTGCCTTGGATACACCCCACACACACACTTATTTACTCACATCACCATTCAGGGTTAGTAACCTCATTTTTAAATCTTTTTGTGATACCTCCCCACAGGCTTAAGCAATGTTGTGAGATTTAATTAAGCCTCACAAGAATATTTCTGGGGAAGTAAGGAAGGACAGGGGGCAGATAAAAGGGAATAAAGTGAAACATTTCATTTCAAACTATATCACACAGTCCTTTGGTAGGAGGGCACTCGGCAGTTTATTGTTTAAACAGAGCAGAATAAATGGACAGTAGATATGATTATTAAATACTTGGGTGTCAGTAAATAACAGCCTAGGCCAAGTACAATCATCCAAACACCCACATCTTACATTAGCAGCATCTGAAAGAGATGCCCTTGACCATTTTACTGGGGGAAAGGGTTGTCCTTTTAACCCCTTTCTTTTTGATGTTTTAAGACAAGATGTCCTCTGGCCCAGTCTGACCTTGAACTCCACATTCTCCTGCATCTGCCTCCTAAAGCTGGCTGCACCACTGTCGTGCTGTAGGCATGCACCACAACACCTGGCAGAGAGGATGCCCTGTTGGCTGGTAGCAGCAGCACTCCAAGGTTTAGGACTGTAAGTGTTTCAGCCTCAGTCTACTTACTCCACAGCACTGGAGCATTGAAATGCAGAACGTGTAAGAGTTGTGTCTGGAAAGAGACAGTAATTACTGGCCAGGACTGATGTAAATTCTTGTAGGCCCTCACAGAAGTACCCTGCTCATGCCTGAGCACTGAAAGGAAGGCATAGCAGCTGCTTGCCAGAGCACGTGTGCAGTGCGGAACAAAGACAGCAAAATATATCCCTGGCTCTTAGCCATGAGCTAAGAAACTGAATGAAGAAGCAGCCAGATTGTGTCGATCTGTCGCTCCTCTCTGGGATATGGCATTCAACTCCATAGTCAGTGTGTAAGACAACACTCACTAACAAGGACGAGACTTGCTAGTGTTCCCTGGTCTTTCTTACGCTGTTGTTGCACATCTCCCTAAATGGGTAGCTGTCTCAAGACCTAAGTGTTCATGCCACACAGATGATAAAACCGAAATCTTTCTACACAGAGCACAGTAACTGAAGCTTAACAGAAGAAGGGTGGCTTCTCTCCTATTCTCTCCAGGATGACAGGCCCAAGTCTCCAGCTGCAGATCCAGGACTTGCAAGATGGGCCTTTGCTACTCTGTTGACTCCCTTTCTCATGGATGGTCTGCTCCGTAGTGTTTAGATTAGCTGTTAGGAACCTTTTCTCAGATGTAGGGATAGCCCCAATCAGTCCCATTTACTACAATTAACTTTATTTATTTTGCACCTACAGATACTATCACGGGTACATATGTGAGTCAAGAGGGCAGACCCTGGAGGTTGCGTGTCCCTAGGCCTCTTTAGAATTCTGTAGAGACGCATAGGTAAGAAACCAGATAGTTTATTAAAGAGAAGAGGCAGAGTGGCCTGAAGGTGTGCTTTTCCTCCCCAGTGGCCCAGCCCCAAGAGGGAGAAGAAGCATGAAAGACTGAGGTGAGATCTCCGGTGACTTTTTTTTTAGGGGGTCATTAACATAATGCTCACCTTTTCCAAATTTGAATGAAGCCCTAGGGTTTTCTGAGCATGCTCCCCTGGTGGATTTTGGGCTTCCCTAATGTAGACTTGCCTGTGTTAATAGGCAGAAATTCCTCCTTCATTGTTTTCTTGCTTTTGTATCTGATCTGACTTTTTCAAAAGGTCAATATTCCCTTTAGATTACAAACAGTTCACGATTTGCATTCTGGGCTTTTTTCGGCCTCCAGTGTGTCCCTTGCTGGCCACTTGCCACACTTTGCTTATTAGTTTCCCTGTCGGAAGGTGCCTCACTGTTCCCAGAAACTGGAAAGCCAAAACACCTAAACTGGTGAACGCCTCAGGTAGAAAAATAAAATGGAATTTGTCTGAAATGAATGTTGGAAGTGTTGAGGGACATACAAAGCAGGTGAGGCCAGAGCGGCTGCTGTTGTTTTCCAGTGAAACACCTTGGCTTAACCTAGGTGTCCCCTACCTTCAGTTTTGAAATGTGATTTCCCTGAGGGCACAACTGATACTTTGGAACTTGTAGACTACAGAGAACATTGAAGACCATCTAGTGCTGGCACAACACACCCTGAAGTGAGCGCTCTGTGCCATTTTCCCAGCAAGCAGTAGGTAGTTAATTATTTACTTCTTCCATGGGATCCTGGAGGACCTGGGTGCAGAAAGAAATACACTTCAGGGTTGTTTGCTCTAAGCACTGTACTCTGAAAGTTTTATACGGGTTTATAACTGTAATTCTTTTTCCTTAAAGATAATGTTATTTCTTACAGAAACTCTAATAAGATTTGCAAAGAAATACCCTAAATTGGTATGCAAGCCAGGTTTGAGGAAAAAGTAGGGCAGGCTGAGAACAAACCAATAGATGCCACAGAAGATACTGAACTTGCATTAATTTTTTCTATTTTCATTCTTTCTTTTTCAGAGTAGATGTTTGGACATGACTGTGAATACAAAAGACACCAAGGAGTTCTGCAGGGAGAAGGGAAAAAAGAGATGAGCACTGCACAAATGCTGACAGTACAGATTGGGAATGGTCCCCAGTGTCTGTGAGCATCTTTCTCCAGCTGTACCAATCATGTATTTCCCCAGCACAACGGAATCAGACACTTTGAACCTCTGCTTGCTCTGTATTCTGACTGCGTTAGAAGGTGGGAAGCCATTAAATTTGCCCCATGCAATGCCATATTTGACCAAAGTGGACAGTCTGACAAAGGAACAGCTGCTTGTGTGAAGATGTCCCATTGAAAGGAGCCTTGAGATGAGGCCAGGCCCTCTGCCTCTCAGAATGGCACTCTTCTCCCGGAAGCATACAACTGTCTACTGGAAGATCATCAATTGAGCTTGAGCTTGGCCTATTTTTAATTTGCCTTATAAAAGCAGCCTTCCAATCCTTCACTCATTTTTATTCTCTTTCAGCTCATCTCTATGAGCTCAACATGGCATAAGATAATGTAACTTTTCAATAAAACATAAAATAATCGGTTCATTTATTCATCAAAAGGAGCCCAGCCTTCTAGGTTTACTATTTTTCTGTATCTCCCAGTAAAAATAATTCTTTGCTGCTATTTCCTGACTTAAGACCAAATTCTCATACATATTTCTGGTTTTGCTCTTTTCCTATGCCTTTTCATGTGCTGCTAAGAATCAGACTGCTAAGCCTGTTGAAACCTGACACTAGGATCACTTAGTGCTCACTCTTGCTGCCTACTGCCTGTCACCCATCCATCAACTCAAAATGAATATGTACAAATGTATTTCACAGTCTTGGCAGGACAAAAATTTTTAAAGACTCTGATTGATTTTACAACATCTACCAAATCACTTGACATCTATTCTGACAAAAAAAAATCTTCAATGCTGAAGTCTAATTATAGAAAAGCAAGGGGAATGTTTTATTCTTCAGGTACATGGAAAGAGCCCAGTGAAAATAGCCCTGAATGGAATACAGGTTTTCCTTTTTTCAAGTGCTTTGGAATTAAATGAATCTAGAGCTTGCATTTAAATTAAAAAACTCAATTATTGGAATTATTAAGATAGAAAATACATTTAATCCTGGTAGCCAAATTTTTATTTAAAAATAAAATAATAAAATGAATGCACCAAAGAAATAAAATCTATCATAATCATTATGCACACATGAATTAGCATACCATTTCTTATAAACCACATGGCTATGAAAGAACCCTTATGCACTAATGGATACTTTCCCATCCTGAACTGTTGATTTCTGAGGTGGGAAGCTGGAAAAATGAAAGGTTATTTTGATACAATGGCAGTAACTTTTAAAAGCACATATAAACATTGACACAGTCTTTTTGCTCACCATTGGTATACTGAAAAGGAAGAGTTTGTGGATAATCTTAAAAAAAAAAACTCCTATTTATGTGGCTTAGGAAAGCTCTCTCTTTTAAAAGGAAAATATATTCAACAATACATAGAAAACAATCCTAAATAAATTAGAGAACATAAATATATTCCACAACAAAAATCTCTTGGTTATGAAGACTCCTTTAGGTTCATACTATACATATTAGAAGCCACTTCCTGTCTATCCCCCAATAGTCAGTCCTCTGAAGATTATACTGGAAGACTGACATTTTTAGAGTGCATTTTGTTGATTGGCTGGTTGTTGGTTGGTTTTGTTGGTCTGTTTTTAATATTTAAGGCACAGTAACTCTGTAGCTCAGGCTGGCCTCAATCTAATGGTTTTCCTGCCTCTGTTCTGAGTGCAGGATGGGACTCCTGGTATATACCACTGTGTCCGATGGTACCCTAAAGGGTCTTTCTGCATGCATAATAGTAAAAGCTGTCACAGGAGTCTTTCTTTTCTTTCAGGTTATTGAATTTCTTTCTTTCTTTCAGGTTATTGAATTTCTTTCTTTTCTTTTCTTTTCTTTTTTTTTTTTTTCTTTTTTCTTTTCTTTTTTGGCTAGATAGCTCTGGCTATTTTCAGACTTGCTCTGTAGAACAGGCTGGCCTCAGACTCACAGAGATCCATCACCTGCCCTTGCCTCCTGAGTGCTGGAATTACAGGCCTGTGCCACCACTGCCTGATCCCAAATGACTGAGTTTCTTAAACAGAACAACTGGAGCTGATCTGGGAAAACTCCAACTTCACACAATGAGCTCAAAGCACGTAGGAGAACTTCAGTATGGAAACTCCATCTACTTTATCATGTCCCACTTTGTGGAGGTGTGAGTTTGGACAGAGACTCTGTGAAGAAGCTCATACCTCAGTGACAGCGTCCAAAGTGGTCAGATCAGCCCAAGGATTTCTGCTACACATGTTTTTAGAAAATGTGAGCCTTCAGGATCTAGACAAGGACAAGCTGGCAACGAATGACAGTGAACAGTGAGGTGAGGTGGCACTTAGTTGAAAGAGAAGTTCATTCAACATTGACAAGGACGGTCAAGAGAATTCACAGGGCATCAGAAACTTCACAAAGTTCAACGTGACATCTGGAGAGGAAAGCTAGAAGCAATCCAGTGACCAAACAAGAACTGAGCAGTGTGTCTGAGCCACTGCCTCCCTGCATCAACTCTTAACAATCAATGGACCAACAAAAATGGGAAAAGCAAAATACAGTCAACTCTCCTCATGTAAATGAGATGGAGGAGCAAAGGAAATTGCCTTGATCTGTCCCCCTGCGTTTGTCATCAAGAACATGTCAGAAGACATTATCCAGATCTATTGGTTTTGCAGGTCACAGTTTCTGCCACACTCTCTTAATTGTCTGATTCGCTTATCTGTGTGGATGTGGTGAAAAAGACTGTTGTTGCTTCACAGCGTTTAGTCTCAATGTTAAATATGGAAATGTACAAAAAAAAAGATTCTTATCTACAGAAGGGTGGAACACTTTTTCCACAGTGATGAAAGGGTCTAGTGGAGGGGAAGGCAGAAGCACCACGCCCCTCTCTGCTGCATGTTTCATCTGTGTACAAAGCTCCTACCTGCTTCAGAAGAGCTGTGCCCAAAATATGTGCTATGTGTGTTGGAGAGGCCAAACAGCAGGGCTACTATGAATAGCATCACCCAAAACATTATGAGACAGCCAAAGATGCTGATGGAGAAATGCTACACCTTTCAACACTAAAGCAGGTAACTGAAAGACAGTTGCCAGGTGCAAGGGGGGGTCAGCTCTGGAATCTAGACCCTTTAGTAGAAGAACGATTTTGGAAAAGATACAACAACAACAACAAAAAGATTTTCTTTAAAATAAAAATAAAAACAATTTGATGGTGCTAATTAATTTTCCATGACGCTGCATAGCAGGCTAGCTTCTGCATGTATCAGCTTCTTCGTTTAGCCGAGGAGGGAAGCAAACACTGTAGGTCCCTCTTCTCATGGGTACACCACAGTAGGACAGTTCTACACATGGTGGTGAAAATGAAGGTAAGGTTATGTATTTCGAAGGTCGTAAAAGACTTCCTGTGCTGATGTATTGGATGAACAACCATTGACAATTATGCTTTGGGTTTGGATCTTTAAGTTATTAGTTATGGGCTAGCAAGATGGCTCAGTCAGTAAAAGCTCTTGCTGTTTTGCTCTAGTGACCTAAATTCTTAAATAGTCTTTATAGAATCACATTTTTCACTTTTTTATTTAAAATGTAATTTGAGTAGCTAGATACCAAACCAATCATACACTTGTACTGCATATGCTTTACATACTCTTTATACAGAAAAAAAATAAGTTGATGGTCTGTATTAGATTGAAGCTCTTCTCAAAGAGAATCTATGAAAAATTCAATTCCAAAGAACTTCCCTGAGCTAAGAATAGCCCCTTGCCTCCAAAGTGATGCTAAAGATGGAGAAGACTCAGCTCTGCCCTGCATGAGCCAGTCTAGGAAAACGTCTCTGATGTCCACCTGTGCAGAGCAGGAGGATGGAAGGACTTTGCTCAAAGGCTGTAGCACAGAGGTAACTTTCTCCTGCCGACAGGAAGAGGAGTTGACGTTGAAAGAGAAAGACAATTTGAGCATTGGGAAACAGTGGTCAGGGTGAATGAAGTCAGGGGCGTTGTCAAGAGAAGAAAACAGAATGGAAGGCGCAGGGACAAACGCAGCTGGATGTTTATAGAATGTGGTGTGTATGTGACAACAACAAAGCACCGTACTGGGGACTGGGAACGAGGCCGACGCCTACCATAATACATACTTTGAACTCAATTCTACCATAAAGATAAATACTAATTTTTTTTCAGAAGTTAACTAATTTTAGGAGTATGGGTCAGTTGGTGGATCTATAACAGCAGCTAAAGGCAACTCAACGACTGCTATATAATATTGAAAATGACTGACTAATACTATGATTAAAACAATGGAGGGCAGTTGGAAGTACGAGTGAGAAACATCTCCAAAAAAATAAATAAATAAACAGTAGGACTTTCGGACTGTGACTTTGGGGACTAAGGATCAATAAGAGAGGGATTTAAGGATTCTGACTCATCTCCAGGGGCCAGGAAGATGATGTCATGAATGAGGATGGCAATGAATCTGCATATTTTGCTCTGCTGCCCAGCTCTAATTTCATTACCAGCATTGCAATAAAACTCCAGTAAACAGAACTCAACCTCCAAGAGCTGGAAATTAAACCACAAATCCTTTCCACAATGAGAAATTTAATTTTCTTTTTCTCTTACTCTACTGAAACCATTGGCACTGAAAAGTCAGTACATACCAAGATCTTGTGGCTTTCCAGAAATAATCATCCTTAAAGCCATAACTTGAACTCAGCCAGAGAACTGAAGACCCAATAATCCCTTTGGATCAATTTCTCATCAGGGAATTATGAAACTCACTCTTGAGCTGCATCTTCTTCCTGTATGGAAGAATTTCCAGTGATACCATACCATCACATTCTACTGCTGGATATTAGCAGTTGAGGAACACATGTAAATAATGATGGGTGGGTAGGTGAAATTTGCTTTTAAGATGTGTTCAAAAATTAAAATAGCTATAAACTGTAGGAGAAAAGTAAACCCATACTCTGATTACCCATCTGAGTGAAGAACCAATATATGCTTCATGATTGACAGCTCCTGTGAGTAACTAGGAAACAGACTCCTGGCTATAGTTGTGTGCACACATAGCCAGAGAATGTGAGGAAATTATATTGTCTGATTGATGTTTTCCAAATATAGTTCTTCATGAGCAGATAAAGTTCTTTTTCAGTTTTATATCTGACTCCAAGTCCTTATTACAGAAACTTAATGATTGCTAGCCTTAATGCTATTTAAGCCAGACTAGGAACATGAGGACATCCCATGAAGCCTTTATTCTCAAATTAAGACTCCTAAAGGAAGGCAGGGAATATTTAAAACTAACTCTCTCTCTCTCTCTCTCTCTCTCTCTCTCTCTCTCTCTCTCTCTC
>OU015750.1:32200095-32225581 GCA_907169655.1 Acomys percivali
CTCTCTCTCTCTCTCTCTCTCTCTCTCTCTCTCTCTCTCTCTCTCTCACACACACACACACACACACACACACACACACACACACATGCAAATGAAATGTGAGGCAGGGAGATTTGCAGGAGCCAGGCTAGTACATAAGTTATCATTTTAAATGATGGAATGCCAGAAATGAGCAACAATGTAAATGTTCTGAAAGAAAATTGATGCAGGCTTGGAAATCCAATGTGACACAGGATGAAGGCCTTTGCAGAAGATATAGAAGGATAAGAAAGACACAAAGTAAGTCATAACAGGGATGAGTTCTAAAACACATGTGTGACTGTGCCCTTCTGTCTACACTTTTCTTACTCTCAACTGACTCTGCAAGGCTTGGTCAGGAGATATTCTTAAGCAATTGGCCTCAACTGGTGTTGCAGACCTAGTCTTGGTGTGAGAAGACCAACAGTGGTGGCAGTAATTCATATTCAACTCTGATAGGCACCAGCAGTAAGAGCAACTTGAACGCCAACACAAATGTTTGGCGCTCATGATTGCCATTTTTTCTTTTCCTGCTAATACAATGATTTTCATACATTGGGGCACTGAGCACTTTAAGAATGCTTCTGTAAACTGGGCAGTGGTGGCGCACGCCTTTAATCCCAGCACTCGGGAGGCAGTGGCAGGTGGATCGCTGTGAGTTCAAGGCCAGCCTGGCCTACAAAGCAAGTCTAGGTCATCCAAGGCTACACAGAGAAACCCTGTCTCAAAAAAAAAACAAAAAACAAAAAACAAAAATAAAAAATAAAAAAACAAAAAAATGAACAAAACAAAACAAAAAGGATGCTTCTGTAGAAAGGGTTATAGATCTCTTCACTGACTGAGATTCCAAAGGAGCATGTTAGAAGCTCAACCTAGCACATCTTTTTATTCTCCCAAACAAGCAAAATATCACCTCTAAAAAGCTTCGAGATTAAGACATAACTATGTGTACCTTTCCTGAAAATCTTCACCAATCGTCCTGAATGGGACCTTGCATGCTGCACAAGGCTTTTTGTAAGAGCTGCACATCTTCCATTGGTGTTAGGTCAACTCAGTGCAGCACGCTATCTCCTTTCAAATTTGATTCACCAGTTATATTCCCAGGACATTGATTGAAAATGCCTGTTGATAAAACTCAGAGGTAAAAATCTAGAGCATGGAGAAATGAGCCTGCGATGAAAGCAGACTTGGCCATAATACATAGTTTAAAGAGAGCATTGTTGTTACATCCTATCCCACATACCATTCTTACATTATAGGTTTGGAGACATTTTCTCCCATTGAAGTTTGGCTAAACCCACAGGAATGAAGCATTGTGAAGTTCACAGGGAGATTATAAAATATTTCTCCCCAGTTCTCCTAGGATCTTTGGAAGCCAATCAGTGTGTTCTGAGGAAGCCAGGCTACTTCACAGAAAGACTTCATATAGATTCCAGCCATACCCCCTCCTCAGATTCCAGGTGATGACCAGCTCAAACACAGCATATGTAAGTGATAGGACTGTTATCCGATGCCAGTATTAGCCTCTGAGCTGCCTCAACTAACCCTAAGTGTAGCGAAGACAATGTAGATTCACTGAGCCCAAGCTAAACTGCAGAGCTGGGGACAAAATGTATGTTGTTGTTCATATGTAAGCTGCTAAGTCTTATTTGTGAGTAAGCACATGGCCAGAACAGTACAATGAAATATCCTAGACTTCAAACAGATGATGGGCAAGTCAAGGAGATAAACACATTTACAAATGACCACCGGATGGCAAGAAAAAAACTTACGTACCTTGAGAAACCACAAGCAGAAGATAAACGTGTGTATTAAGTGGAAACTGAGATATATGGAAAGAGCGTGTTGAAATAGAGGAAAGGACCAAATAATGCTACAATTTCCCTATAAAGGCAGTATACAACAGACATACTGGCAGTAGCTTCATCTTGTCTCTGTATGCCTTCATGTTCATGCCCATATAAAAATAATCTTTCCAGGTTTTCCTTAAATTAAATTATTAGAGAAATACTTGGTGCAATAGTAAGCACTCAAAAAAATGTTAGAAATAACTCAAGAAACCCTGAGGTACAATTATTGGTATGGCGTGGACGGAATAAGACTTGCTTTAGGAAGAAAGGCATCCCTTTTCCTCATTAGAGAACAGATCTAAAAGTCAACAGCATTCATATGTGTCCTTGCAAAGGAAGGCAAATTAAGGTTTTGGAAACAGTATGCTAACTTCTTCATTTTTCAAATGCCCAAAGACCACTAAGACCAGTATAGTTATACACCCCTCCCCACTTCCCCTGCTTGCTTCCCTTTCTTCACTGTTTTCATTGGGTCTGACAAGTTGTCTGCGTATTACAGATGACTAGTCAACCACAGGCCTAGGAGATTCATGCATGTGATAACTTTGCACCTAATTCTCAGGTTTCCCCAAGTTTTAAGAAACTCAATTTTGTCTCAAGTATGTTAAAAAAAAATAATAAAGCACAGATCTTCCCATTTGTTTTCACATGTAGTTTTCCCAGTCAAATTCTATAAGGTGAGGCAGTTCATTTACACTACTGAGTGGGATCACTTATCTTCTTACCCAAAGTGTCTTTTGTTTCTTAAAAGTTAGTTAAAAAAAATAAAACCATGGTCTATCTAGACATATGAAGTGGTGTAGTTTAAGGGAGAGGAAAACAGTGGAGTTGTCCAGGACATTCCCCAACCTGAGAAGGAAACCATGGTAACAGCATCACTAAAGGCTCATTGAATTTCTTATTTCAGGACAGTAGCATCATAGCACTGCTTGTAAACTCAAATTAGGAAAGAGCAGTTCGTCTGTGACTCAGGCCTCTCCTGTGTTTTCCTGTTTGGTTTAACCTACCACGTAGCTTAGAAACACATGAAAAATTTTTTTTTCCTTTCTGAGAGGCTTGGCTTGACTTTGTGCCTGGTGTCCCAAGTGTTTCCCCTCATGCAAAATTTTAGCACTTCTGAAGAAAAGTATATCTGTGCTTCTTTCTTTAACTGATAATAACTATCATCACAATGAATATTTTTATATGGAAGCTTTCTAAGAACAGCAGAGCTCTGCAGAGTGTGGTCAAGGGATTGCTTTCTGAATTTTATTAACTTGGCCACTGAAATTCCCTTTGGAATAAAATGGAGGTGATATTAAATAAATAAAGAGATTGGCTAATAACAAAATCTCTCTCACCCATCTCTGAGTAATGATTATAGATGAATGTGTACCGGAATTATAGCAACTTTGGAGTGGGCCATGCAAATTACACACTCAGCATTCTCAATGACACAGGGAAATGATTGCATAGGGCCATGAAGAGTCCTTAATTAGCCCTATATGAAATTATTGAAGGGGGAAATCACCTACAAGGATTCTGAGATACTTGGAAAGCAGTTAATTTCACCAGTAGCTAAATTGTTGATAGAATTTGTATGACACCCCATCAGCTCCGGTCTTCCCAGTCACTTTGTTCTCATTTTTGGAAAAGGAAACCATGCCAGACAACAGAAAGCCAACCACTTTGATATCTTTGAAGTACTCTTTAATCATAAGTCATCGCTACAAGGGCTGCTTCAACAGG
The DNA here is from genome assembly GCA_907169655.1 of Acomys percivali. Taxonomy (NCBI): domain Eukaryota; kingdom Metazoa; phylum Chordata; class Mammalia; order Rodentia; family Muridae; genus Acomys; species Acomys percivali. The sequence goes on from OU015750.1 coordinate 32,203,692, forward strand.
GAGGCCACTGAGTATGCCGTCACTTCAGAAAACCAAGAAATAAAGCTCCAGTGGTCCACACTGTGGTTAAACACCTCTTGAGTTCTTAGCCTCCCAGATCACCAGGGCATCACAGCAGCCTCTTCATTTCTGTGATGAAGGACAATCAATCAAACTCCCACCAGAACTTCATCTCATCCCAAAAGCTTTCTGAGGCAGGGATGCTCTAAATGCTGCACATTTTCACCAAGACAATGGAAGTCTAAGGTGCTCATTTTTCCATTGCTTGCCTGTAGAGAAATTTCAATCCAGCTACATGGCTTCTCTGGCAAAGGATCACATCCAAAGACCATTTAGGTCTATGTGATCTGGCTGGAATGCAGACACACTCTGGATTACAGTATGATCTAGCTGAAATATAGACAGGCCCTTAGTACACACCTTTAATGCCAAACAATGAAGGAAAGGTTATCTTATAGAAGGACACAGCCATATTTGAGAGTGATGACTAATTGAGGAGTAGACAAAGCAACAAATCAGAGAAAAGTTTGTCAGAGTGAGTCAGAGACAGGATACACCCAACTCTCACAAGCACAGGAAAGGAAAGAGGTGCTACTTAAGAGCAACACAGGGAAAAAAGAGTTTTTAACTGAGAATTGTTTTTAATTAATTAATTTACTTATTTATTCACTTTACATACATATTGCAGCCCCCTCCCTCCTCTCCTCATGGTCCACCCTCTTTGCCCTTTTCCCTCTCCCCTTTTCCTCAGAAAAGGAGGACAACCCACCCTGACACATCAAGTGGGACTAAGCTCATCCTCTTCCACTGAGGCCCCACAAGGCAGCCCAGCTAGGGGACACTGATCTAAACACAGGCAACAGGGTTCATGTCAGAGACAGCCCCTACTGTAGTTGCTAGGGGACCCTCATGCCAGGACACTTTTACAGTGACAGATTGCAGAGTGAAAAATCTAGACACAAGTAAAGACAGAACAAGCCAGAGAATGAGAAGGAGATAGACACAGATGATGAGAAGATAATGTGAGAGTGAGTTTGAGGCCAAGCAGAGCAATTCAGTCCGAAGTCAAGAGAAGCCAGGTTGAACCAGTCAGCTTAGAGAGCAGTTTAGGCCAGTACATCTGAGTTGTATCAGCCAATGAGAATTCAGAAAGAACTAGAAAGGCCTGGGAATGACCCTCACCTCATCCGCTCATCTGAGGAAATAAAAACGGCATTTACACTTGCCAAAGCCTGGCCTGGTTGCTTTGGGTGATATGTGTTCTGTTGTGGTCAGAGCTTTTCTGGAATCCCAGCGCATCCCATGGAAGAGAGCTTAGAAGTGAAATGTCTCTCAGATTTAATCCCTTCTTCAAGTTCCAGATCACTGGACCAAGGAATGACCCCTGGCCACTCTTTCCAAAAGCGTCCTTCTTGCATGCTATATTCTGTCATAACACGGGTTTTCCTACTGTGCTTGGACAGCTCTCTGGTTGTTTATTCCCACTAGCCTTATATTCTTGGAGGGTCAAAATATCTCTTTCTTGGTTTTCACTCATAAGCCTCTCATACCTAAACATAGTGCCCAGAAATGTTTGCTTGTTCCCTGGCCCTCTGACCCTCTTTACTAAATGAATAAATGAATGCTAGAACTAGAAGCAACTGTGGCAGTGTAAACATTGGAAGTTGACAGTAGCAGGGGTTGACAAAAGGTAAAAAGACAGGGCTTATATGACGTGGTAAAATAATACTTGAGGTTGATACAACTCCTGGCTTGAAAACACACTTCAGAAACATCTAAGACTACCTAATCGTATTCCAGTTTTAATTAGAGTTTTGTAATTTTGATTGTTACTTTGATATTTACAAAACTGCAATCCAAATGCCAGTAGGAATATGGCCCGATGGCCACTCTGAGGGATGTGATGTTCCCAGAAATAAGCACAACACCATTCACGTTTGAAAAGTTGGTATTTGGGGTATTTTTTTTTTTTTTTTTTTTTTTGGTGGCAGCCAAAACTGCCTTCGGAGAGAAAGTGGAGATGAAGGATGAGAATGGAGGAGTGTGAACCCACAGGCATCATCTCCTTGGCTCAGCACAGCAAAGCAGAGCAATATTGTAGGTGCCATGATGATTAATGCCCTGGGACTCAATGACAGCTTGTTTGCATGAAGCAACTTCTCCTCCTGGGTGGGGAAACCAATACAGTATCTTGAGACTGGGTGGAAAGAAAATGTTCTCTTTATAAAAATAATTCAGCGATGACTCAACAGAAAAAAAAAATAGATTTGAAATGCTTTGTTTCTGTACAAGTTTATTAAGAGTAAATAATTGTGTTTTAATTTTTTTTAAAAAAAATGTATTGATGTCTTCTAAAAAGAAAAATGAAAGAAAGCACCGCTCTTCTCCATGTGACCTACGCAAGTGTTCGCTCACTGTTGGACTTTGTGTTTTGAGTGGCGGCAATCAGCTTCCTACAAAGGAACAGGAGTGGGCCCCAGAGCAACTTGAAAAGATAAGTAGAAAGCAAAGGTAGACATTTCGATGTGTTAACTACGGGTGTGTTCTCACGAGAGCATGTATATAAAGGGCCTGGCTCTGGGAAGGTTTGCTGAGAGCCAAATAAGCAGGAGAGACCTGAAAATAAGGACCCGAACTTCTAGGGATGGAGCCATGCCTGTAGGCAAGAAGACATGAGTGCAATGTTAGAAGGAAATAGCAAAGCTTTCTCTCAGTCCTATAAGGTGTTTTAGAAAGTTCAACAGAAAATATAGCTGAAAGCTTCCAAACATCTAGACCGTGGGAAACAAAGCAGCAGCAGCAAAAGGACAAATCGCATTTGCTTTTGCTCTTTACCTCTGACTCTAATTTACAATTTACCGTAAACAAGAAAGCTTGTCAATGGCAAAAGCAGAGAGAAAATGCTACACCCTTCCTCTGAAACATCTAATCTAGAATATTTCCGGGACAAAGTTGAAAAGTTACATAATCTATTTTTTTTTTAAATGTCTGTCTGAGAGCTGACTTGTTTTTAAAAAAAAAACACTCTGTGTCTTTTCTCAACATACTCCAACACAGAGACGTTCTGGTCATTCCTGCAGTCATGCTGTGTGCTGGTCATTCCTGGGGTCATGCTGTGTGCTGCCCTGCTTTGACCGGCTAGCCAACAGCTTCGGTGTTCCAAGAAGCTTATTAATGGAAGCACCTGCCAGCTCTGCCTTGGCTTCAGACGTGTGTGCACCTGCTGCACCTCTCACCACGCCTGGCATCTGACCTTTCTTCTCTACCTGAATGACTACTGTGTTTCTCCTCCCACCCTCACCTTAAATAAGCCCAACCTCCCATGTTTATTATCTCTGTGTTTGCTATAGACAATTTGCAAAATACATGAGATCCCACCTCCACTCTGTCTAACTTGCCAGCTTTAATTTCCTTTTTTTTTTTTTTTTTTTTTTTTTTTTTTTTTCTGGTTCCCCTAACCTACTTTAAAAAGCCAGCTCAAGTAATGAAAAAAAAAAGTTTTCAAAGAAAATGGGATTCCAGGTACTGTCGGTTTTTTCTGAGTAACAGTCATTGTAGAATTGCATCACTCAGAACAGTTAAATGTAATGCACGGTTCTTTGTAACGTTGACAGTACAGTGTGCTCATTGTCTGGGGCCAGGTTTCCAGGAAAGAAAGGGTGGGCTCTATGCACCTCCTGCGCTACTTCCCAGTCACCTCAGAAGGAAATACAGGTGAAGCCAGGTGTGGTGGTGGTTTTTAATCATCTCAGCACTCAGGGAACAGAGACAGATGAATCTCTGTGAGTGCAAAGCCAATGTGATCTACACGCCGAGACCCTGACTCCAACAACAACCAACAACAAAAGTAAACAGAATATAGGCAGGAGGTGGAGGATCAAATTATGCCTATGATTTTACAAACAACCTCTGCCCAAGGAGTGGAGTCATACAACATGATTGTGTCCCACACAAATGATGAGCTATGTCTGGATAGACATGACTATAGTAGTATTACCTACATAAAGTAAGTTTTACTATATTTTACTTTTTAAGTCAGACTTACATGCACATACACACACACACACACACACAAAATGAGAGTTCTCAGGCATCCAGTTACCACTGGCACACTGCCTCCTCTACCAATATCCTGCATCTCAGAGGTGTAGAGGTTACACCTGACACACCACCATCACTCAAAGTCCAGAGTTCACATTAACATTTGCTTCCTGCTGTTCTACAGTCTATGGATTTGACAAGTATATAATTATGGACAATTGACATGTAACATTGTACAAAATGGTTTCACTAACCTAAAAGTCCTCTAAGTTCCATCCCATCGATTTCTGCTTCCTGCTTAACCCTGACCTTTACTGTGCTCTAGCATTTTCTCTACTGCAACATCATGTTGCTGTGAGGTGTGTGTGTGTGTGTGTGTGTGTGTGTGTGTGTGTGTGTGTGGTGTAACCCTTTCATATTGGCTCATTTCATATAGTAATATGCCATTAAGTTTACTCTGTGTTTTCTCACATCCCAACAAACAATAGTTGTTCATCTCAGCTATGAATTGTATGTGTCTATTATCATTTGTTTATCCATTTACTTGCTGAAGGATATTCTGGTTTCTTCTGTGTTTTTGCAATTCTGGATAAAACCACTAAAAGCATTTGTATGTGTGTATTCATGGATACATGTGTGAAGGGCATGACCGTCAACTGAAAACCACCAAGCAACACAATTGCTGCATTTTATACTAAGGCTATATCTAGTTTTGCAAGAAGCTGCCAGAGTCTCTTCCAAAGTGGCTGTGCCATTCTGCATTGCCGCCAGCAAGCAACAGAGGTTTCTTTTGTTCTAACTCAGTGTCTGAGAACGTTTTGGATCAGTGTTTGGGGACTCTACCAAGGTAGGGATGGGGGGAGGGTGCATTATCTCTATGTTTCAATGGCAATTGTGTGGTGGTGATCGCTTTTCATTAGTATCCTTCCCGGGGGACATGTTTCCAGTTCTCTTGGAACCAACCAAGTTGTATTCTTAATATTGAGTTCTATGGGTTCTCAGAATAGATTTCAACATATAACTTACTTTTCCCTACTCTTTTAATTTTGGAAGGGGGGGCATTCATTTTTCACTATGTAGCTTAGGCATGGTTCAAAAATCTCAACCCTCCTGGTTCTGTCTCCATATGCAGAGGTGCGCCTCCATGTTTATCTGCAGTATCATTCTCTTGACAGTGTTTTATAGAGATAAGAAAGGTTCAGTTTTATATCAAAGTTCACAATGCAATGGGTTATCGAGTCCATGTTTTCCTGTTACCAGGGCTGGCAAATAGACTCCAAGTATCAAAATTAAAATGATAGACAAATGATAGTACCTGGAGCTAGACATGTTCTACAAAGCTTGCCAAAGGACAGGCCAATGGCTCTTCTGCCCTCAACTGCCCTTCCCTTTAATCAAATCTAAAAGAAAGAGCAAAGCAGCCTGGGTGAGGAAAGGAAGGAAGGGATGCCTAAGATTTTTCATCTGCTCCCAAGGGCTCTCCTCTCACCACTGAGCCAAGTACATGGACCAATAAGAGAAGCATTCGTAAACCTGTAAGAAAGAAAAGCCAGCACAGGCTTCCACATCTGCATCTAAAATAGCCTGGACAGTCCTTCTCCACAGCTGTGAAGGAAGAAAAAGCCTTGGAGCCGAGTGTGGTGTTGCACGCCTTTAATCCCAGCACTCGGGAGGCAGAGACAAGCGGGTCGCTGTGAGTTCGAGGCTAGCCTGGTCTACAAAGTGACTCCAGGACAGCCAAGGCTAACACAGAGAGACCTTGTCTCAAAAAAAAAAAAAAAAAAAAAAAAAAAAAAAAAAAAAAAAAAAAAAAACCCAAAAAAGAAAAAGCCTTGGAAAGAAGAGCAGTCCCCGGCCTGGGTTAGCCACATATTTGCATCCTAGAAGGTGTGCACATCCCTGTCTCTACCCAGAAGCCTGTGTTTGGCAGGGTTGGAGGGGATACTTTTAAGTTGTCTGAGTTTGAAATGCTCACAGTCCTTAATTGTGTTGTGGTTTGGTTTTGTTTATAGAAAAACAAAACCTCAAGTATCTGCCAAAGGAAAAGATAAACTTGGCAAAGTTTAAGTAATTGGAAAAGAAAACATTACTGGCAATACCTATGCTCCTGGCAACTTGACTATTCAGCGAACTCATTAATAAAAGTAGAAACAACATGAGATGTCCATCTCTTCAACTGAGGAGATCACAAGCAAACACTGAATCAGTCCCTTCGCTATGAACATCACATTTATACAACAGGATGAAGCAGAAACTCTGAAGTAAAGATCTAGTTGTGCAGGATTAATAATGATGAGGCTCAAAAGAACAGACTTGCAATGGACCATCAGAGGGAAAACCGGTTAATAGACTAGAAAAGCAATGGATCCAAATTTTAACTCTAATTTGAGGTAGAAAGGAATAATATATATATTCCAATTAGTATAATAATGTGATTCACTTAGCAGCTCTGGTAAGCCAGAATGATGTCTAATACCAAGGCAGGTTTCTAGTTTGGGGGGCAGGACTTGACATGAAGAAATGTGCTAACTTAGGAACTTTGCAGCTCTGTATCCACCAGCAAAGTATCTAGCTTAGAAATATTTAGAGAGTTGGGACACAGGGTGGCTTGAAGAGCATTGCCCAGATTTCAAATGCTTTCACAAATACTATATGCTAAGAACACAGCATGGCATGATGGCCACAGCCTTGCTTTTTCTGATGAAGCTGGCTGAGCCAAAAAGAAATGGGACTGTCTTGCTTATTAGTCACTGTAAACTATACACAGAGAGTCAAATATAGAAAGAATGCCCATTTTATTGCATCTTTATTATATTGTAGGGTTCTATAGAAATAATTTTAATTGATGATGCATTAAAATTATTCATCTAAGAATACTGAATTGTTTTCTAGTTCTGTGATACTTCATAATTCATGTGGTAACAGCCACAGCAATACCTTCTAGGTGGAGTTACTACTGCAGTAAAACCCAGTAAATGACAGATGTTCATGAGTGATGCCTACTGTAGTAAGCCCCCTTTTATTTCATTACGTTCAAAGATTGTGGAAATGAGAATATACTAATAATATCCACAGATAAAATGGCAATGTGCTGTTGAAGAACTATATTTAATTTAAAATTTTTGTTTCTGGAAAAAGAAACTAAAAGATTAATAATTCAAGCAAAATTCCTCAAAATAGCTAGCTGGTAGTTTGAGGACTATTCTGTAAGTGGGAAAGCATACAATAAGATGTTAACTTTTACCCAATATGCCATGTTACAAAGAATGGAGACTGAAAGGGAAGACATATTCTGACTAGTCTGAGGGATGAGAAGCCGTGACAGTGTCACACTTCACCCCACTGCCCTTCCTATTCTGGAGGAGTCAGTGTGTTGGTGTTCCGATCAGATCCTGTGATCTCCCTCAATTCCATCTTTGTCTTTAAGAGAAGGACCTGAGGTATCAGTGTTCTTTTGCTTTCACTTCCAAAACTGCGATTTGGAGAGAGTATGTGGGACCAACCAAATGGGAGCTGACCAGCTGGTTCCGCAGGCCCTACCGTGCACAGCATCGCTAGCAGAGTTAACAAGGTCTCTGCACACTTCCTTTATTTCACCGCATTTCTCTTCATGCATCAGCTCCATACATGGTGAGCAGCAGATGTGAACGTGTCACAGAATTGGATGCACTGCACGTTGTTCTCTTTTAGCGCCGCTCATAATGATCTTCCCAAGGAAAATCAATTGAACTATTGACTGAAACACCATTGTGGGATCAATTATAATTGCAGTTATTGGTGTCATCTTGGATACTCCTTATTAGTCTTAGAAAGAAACATATGTGAATGCGCATGTGCACGCGCACGCACACGAGCACACGCGCGCGCACACACACACATAATTGGTAAGGAAAGGTGTCTCCTCTTTATATCATAGTTTGCAGTGGATCGAACCCAGAACCTCAAGTACACTAGGCAAGCTAACACTGGCCTGCATCCCCAGGGCTATCCTTATTCACTGTCCAGAGAAAGATCTACCTGTAAGCATTGGCATTTGACCCTCAAAACCTAAGACCTGGTCCCCTCCAGTTGTTGATACCCTACCTGTGACATTTTCCTGCCACCCAGGGCACCCATAACATTCCTCCTATAACATTTGATAATTGTTTTTATTATATGATGGCTAGAGAATCTGCAATTTTTTTTCAAAGCAAGGCTGTCTAACAGAGCGTGTGGTGGTTCATTCCCCATACTCTGGCAGCCGAAGCATGAGGAGCAGAGGTGGTCAGCCAGCCTAGACTACAGTGAGAATCTAACGCAAACCACACTAAAAAGTGGAGCCTGGCGAGACAGCTCGGTGTATAAAGTAATCACAGTGCAAGAATGAGGACCCGAGTTCTGATCCCAATACCTACCCAAAATGGAAAGTTCAGTGGGGGACATTGTTTCAAAAATAATGAAGTGGAGAAGGCACTGAGAAAGACTTCCCCATGTCAACCCCAGGCACAAATATATATATATGTATAATCTCATCTAGACAGACATGCACATCACACACACACACACACACACACACACACACACACACACATGCTACAATGAAAAGGAAGCACATTTCCTAATGCTTGTGTACATTACAAAATAAAGATTCTCAGAGGCATATGGCCTCTACCTCAGATTTGCAGACTCTGTTAGCAGGACTGAGACCCAGGGTCAATGCTTGTTTAATTGCTCTCCTGGGGCCTACGGGCGGGCGTCAAAGTTGGAGATCCACTGTGCTGTGTCTTTTTTTCTATGCCACATAACAAAGGCTCTTTGGGCACAAGGGCCTGACCCCTGGTGGTCTAATTCTAAAGTGTAACTCAGACACAACAGGACTTGAAGGAATACTTTGTGTCTGGCTCAAAGCTCACTGTTTTGCTGGCAACTTGATTGCCAGTTGTTCCTGACTGGGCTCTGAGCATCTTAGTCAGGCCTGTCTCAAAGGGCACATCTAAAAGCATGGAATTCACTGACTTGTTCTTCTAGCAGCTACAAAAAAGTGATAGTCTGTCAATTATGTTTAATTGTCCGTTCCTTGAAGATGATACAGAGCAGAAAGGACAAGAAGAGTTGATGCTTAATTTCCCCAAGCACACATTCTGTCTCGCGCGCGCGCACACACACACACACACACGTACATGTGCACATATGTACAAAAGGTTGTGATTTTCCACTAGTTGCCTTGTCCTGTCTAAATCACCAGAACACCATGTTGAGGCCTAGTGTGCAGTCAGTTTAAAACTGACTTCTTACCAGCTTTCTAGACATATGTGTGTGTTGTTATATATATAAACAGATGTGTATATGTGGTCATATATATAAACAGATCTTCAAGCAAAATATAGAAGTCCAAAATATTTAGAAAAGAAACCCCAAATATCTAGTTGCCTTACTTACTAAACACACGAATGAAATAAATCCCAGCATAATTTGTTTAGCTTAATATACAATACTTCAATAAAACGTGTTCACTTTCTCCCTTCCTTCAAATTAATTAGAATAATGCATGACAAGAATCCTCACCAAACTTACCATAGGACTGTAGCTGGCAAACGTCAGTAAGAACCCCTCGTGCTCTCCGTGCCTGAGGTCTTATCTAGTCCACTCTTGGACCTTCACAGCACCCTGCAATGCCACAAGACACTTACAGACAGAAAAGGGAACTCCGTCTGGCCCTAGCTCATTCTACCCACCTCATTCTGCTGAAAGGATCTCCCATCCCTATTATTTTTCAAAAGGTAGTGAGAAAATAAATAAATATAAATTTCAATGCTGCATATGTGAATCCACAACCCTGTCCAAAAGGGAGATGCATTCACTAATGAACCAAGGGGGGAAAGAAAGCATTTCTTATCTGGAGCCCTTCTCAGATGTTTTTCTTGTGGCTTTCTTTCCTGTGGACTGCGAGCATTTCAGCTGCCAAAAGCTGTCATTATCCTCTAACTACAAATTTTACTCTCCTTGCTTTTGCTTTAGGTATGTAATGGAGGCATCTGAGAGAGAAGGGAAGCTTTTGTTTATAACTTTTGTTTGAAAATCTATGGACTTGCTTCTAGTTAACTTCTTGGCATTCAGTTAAAGCCAGATTACCTGAGTTTGTCTGTGAAGACCAGGCATCATTTTCTGTGTGCCCTGTCACTTTAAGAGAATACCATGTTGGTTTTTGCCCACACGACAATCATTTCCAGTCCCTAGAAACAGTTTTGAGAGAGCAAATGTGCCACATGGACAGCAGCTATGGTATAAATATGTATTATGGAAAATTTCCTCCCACACAGAAAACCTCACGGTCTGCGGTAAAAAACAAGTTCCTTCAATGCAGAAAATAGGCATTGCTGCTACCTTTAAAGCAACCTTGGTCGTGGGGAGCAGTGCTATTTATTTGCAGCCTGCATTACTTTGAAAGCTTTATTGTGTGTGGTTAGTTTAAAGTTAATATGTTGTAACCTCCCAAAATAAAAACCTCTTCTGTTTGAATTTACTCGGGTGGATGGGTGAACAAACCATAGCTTGCGCTCTTCAAACCACATTTCACCTGTTTAATCACCACATTCCTAAACGTAAAAACAGCATGTTCAGAGACGATGACAAGCAGGCTACAAAACACCACAGCTTTGGCTGACCATATGCGGACTTTGACAAGGCTGTTTGCCATCATGAAATATGAAAAAGAAAAAACTACAAGGAAAGAAATCATAATAGATACAAGCCTTGCTAATCTAAAAAGAAATCCACCTAATGAGTACTTTATAACAGAACTATAAGATAGACATTAGTCAAGGTCTGCATTAAAATCCACAGAGGCAACTTCAGTATATACTACAGACCATCTCTACACCTCTGTGCACCCATGAGGACCGAGATTAATGTTGTCTCATTGAAGAGATTGAAGAGTGTATGTCCCATGATTTTTCCCATGGCTGACCAGGCTCCTGCACCCTTTTTGACACCAATCACTTTAAGAAGCATTAATGCAGACCCTATTTTCACTTCCCCAGACTTTCTCTGGAGCCCTTAAAGAAATCTGTCGACAGTTTGTTCCGTCCCTACCTGTGCTGGAGCAGGCTAGAGGAGGCAGGAAAGACTGGACTAGTGAGAGAGCACAGCCTTGCGTGGAAAAAGGACACAGGCCTGGCAGCTGAAGAATAAATGCTGGAAGAATCCGTGTACCTTGGCAAGTATGCTACAGTGCCAACAAAAACATTCTTTTTTTTTTTTCAAGAAGTTCAAAGCACTTTGTAAACATTAACTCATGAGGCTAAGTAGCCATGACTTCACTATTACTTGAACACCCTTAAGAAAGCAACTGCAAGCCAAATCCTTTAAAAGGCCACACGCTATTATTTCTTTACTTCTCAACATTTACTGAGCACCTACTGTGTGCAGAGCACTGGAGGTAAATAGACTCTTGTGGGGCTGCCCAGTTATTTGGGTTGTCTGCAAGGGTCACTATGTACCAAGCTACAACTACGTATTATGCTTCTTTGCATTTTATTTTGGCTAAGTTGTTTAAAGCAATTTGCTCCTTTCTTTAAACTGTTCCTAATGTGTGGGGGTGCGGAACAAGCACAGGAGAAAAGCATTTAAATTGTCTATAAGTCTTGTTACAGCTACAGCAACTGAGAAATATAAATTCAAAGTGCTTCCTTTCAAGCAGCCATAAACAAAGGCTTAAAATAGATGCTCTTTGTTTCTTCCAGTGCTTGTAGAGTTGCTATAGGCTACAAGGAGAAGTAAGGTCCCTGTTGTTATGTTGAGATGGTCATAAATAATTTATGTTTATGTTGAACAGGTGAGCCAACCTGGCTGGTGAAGCATGGCCTTTGTCCTCAGGACTTCCCTAGCTGTTTTATGTCATAAAATAGCTAGCTACATATGGAAAACAGCTGAGGCAATTTCTAAACCTTCCTGATGCAATGACCTGTGCATAGAGTCTATGCTTATGTGAGATGAGGAGGGTAAAGGCGCCTGGTGGTTCCTTTTTAGAACACATGCCTTTCTAATCAATCCAAAGGGATTCTCCCTTCTGTCTTCTCCTGATCAAACAAGGCTAGGATGGTCTTGGCTTCAGAGAGTCAACAACACAACCTAGTTCACAGCTGATAGAAACTTACACATAATTTAAAAGTCAAAAGGCAGCATGATACCATTTACAGCTGATCCTTCCCCCCTACTCAACATGTGCTTGACTGGATAACATATCAAGGAAGTAAAAGAGAAATCTGTCATTTAAGACACAGACACAGCACACAACACACACACACACACACACACACACACACACACACACACACACTTTTTTGACATAGAAACCATCATTCTTCAAGTTCAACTGACATACCAAAAAGATTTTGAAATCAAATGCTGGTCAGGAAGAGGAGAGAGGAGAACTCTCTTACACTGTTGATGGGAAAGTAAATTTGCACAGCTACTGTGGAAAACATTGTGGAACTTCCTCAGAAAAGCCAGAAATAGAACTCTTGCATGACCCAGCAATCTTACTACTGGGTATATACCCAAAGAAAATAAGGAAATGAGGTCAGCATGCTAAGGAGCCAAGAAATGGAATCGGCCACGGTTGCTATCAACAGACAAATGAATTAAGAAAGTATGGCATATATATACATAATGAAATACAATTCAACAGTATCAAAAAGAACAAAGCTCTGTCATCTGCAGAAGCAGTGATGAATCTAGAGGACTTTATATTAAGGGAAATAAGCCAGAGATAGATGATAAGTGTAATTTTACTTATATGTAAAAGGTCAAAATGATCTGAAAAACAAAACAAAATAAAAGCCTCGCAGTTGGAGCAAGCCTGGAATAGAGGCAGGGGTATATGGGTGCAGGAGGTCAGTTGGACAGGAGGGGTAACTTCAAATGTTCAATACCACAGCAGGATAACCGGTTGCTGACTTCTGATGACATCATTCAAAAGGGCTAATGGAAAAGGGTTCGAATGTTACCCACCCAAAGAAATAATAAGTGAGTTGATGAACGCATTAGTCATTCCAATCACATCATTAAACATTATAAAGATATATTAAAATTCTACACTGCATCTCATAAATATATACTCTGCATAAACAAATACATATATGTACAATTAGTAAAACAGAAGTCAGAAGAAAAAAATCAGAAGACACCTTCTGTCTGTCTCCATTCTAATCCCTGCATCATCAGCCTTTTGCATATTTATTTATTTAGACAGATATCTACATGAGCCCTCAGTGTTTTGTGTGTTGACATCAGATCATTTCTTTGTGTCTCCAGCAACTACTGTTAAAAGTTTGTTGAACTTGGACTTTCTGGAACACATTAATACAGCACAAACTGAGGCTGGTAAGGTAATCCCAGCTGGATGTCCAGATGGGAGTTAAAGAGAGAAGCAGAGCTGCTAATGAAGACAACAAAATCAATTAAACAAATTAAGTTGTAAACATATCTGTTGCTATTATCAAAGTATGACTGTATTAATATCATCATCACTGCCAGTCTCTCATCTCTCTCAGCCCTAAGGTGGCCAAGAGCTAGATGATGTACTGTCTACCTGCATTAGAGCAACAGTAACAAAGAAAACACACCTGTGGAGCTGGTACTGTGAAGAATAACTGAGTGCTCTGCAGTTTGGGAAGTGGCAGCTAAAACTACCTCTTTCTGGTTTTAAAGTAAACAAGAAAGTAGAGAAAAAGCTCAAGAGGGATCCAGAAAGAAAAGGGAAAGAACAGCTTTGGGAGAGATTGGCTGCTGTAAATATTATGCTTAGAATTAATTTCACCAAGTTTTTAAACATATTTTTACATATACATTTGTCTTATTACACATACATAAAATAAACTACCTACAATAAGGAGGGGAACCATGAAACAATCAGGAATTATATTAATGTTACACTTGTACTGTTTTGGCTGTTAGTATTTGGCAGCCTTGCAGAAAACATCTTTCCTATCTTGATGAGTCTAAAATTCTGAATGAAAATCAATAGCTATCATAACTCATCCCTATCAACTTAAAACATCTATCTAGACCTAAAAACATCTTAACCCCTAAACAACTAATATTAAGTGTAAAACAAAACTATCTGGTTTTCAACCCTAACAGAGACTTGAGAAGGAATAAAATTAACTTCCTGAGTAAAAAGGAAGTGCAGGTTAGCAGCTTCCAAAGTGAAAAAAAAAAAATGACAGAGACAGTTTGCTGCCTGAAAAGACACCCAAAACGCTCTATAATGTTGGAGCATCACCTTCAGCCTTCTGGCACTGTATATCTGACAGACATTTGTAAGGCAGGAACTATTAAGAACTTGCTTACCCTGTCTTGGCAGAGTTTGGCCGTCGACTCTGTCTGCATCCAAGCTTGCCTATTTTTAGGCAGAATTCTATCTGTAGCTGAAATGAGGACATTTTGCCCAGTGGCTGATTTGCCACATTTGAAACCATCTCCATAAGGAGGTTCTTTGATGTTCTTCATCTTCTTTTAGGTAGACTGGGTGTTGCCAGGAGTTAACCTTTATTATTGTCGAAGAATCCTTAAAGCAATAAAAAAAAAATTTAAATGCCATATTCTGTAGGACTCTGAGGTTTTTGAAAACCTTATCTAACAATTTTACTTTACCTATCTATAGAATCATATCTATCTGTTACCCTTAGGATTATATTTTGTGATAAAAATAGACTAGTAATTGACATGACCATGATTTGATTAACTAACAGTTAACATGTTTAATTTACTATCCTAAACAGCCTGCAATAGCACTTTCAAAGTATTGAAGCTAAACCTTGTATTCTAATTGGTTTGTATGGATACAATACCTCATATTAGAGTAAAAATATATATAATGTGTGTGGAGAATAATCTTAAATTTGAATTATATACCAATGTATCAAAATTAAGCTTATTTTGCATCAGTGTAATATTCTACACCAATAAATCAATATTCTATGCCAATAAATTAAAAATAAACTTGTGGGTAATAATTAAGGCCTTAAGTTGAGGAGTAGACTCAATAATATACTTTTTTCCTATCATCCCTGTATATTTAATGTAGATATTCATTCATGTATATGAAGAATGGCATCTACTCCTAAATCGCAGAGATGCTGTAACTGTCAAGAAGCATTGTCTATGTTTATGTCTCAGACCTTCTCAGAGCTATTCCCATGTACCGGGATTAGCAATATAAGTTACCTGCTTGTTTGTCAGTTTAAATTCTTTACATCCCTATTGTAGCCCCATGCCTCATCAAATTTCACCAATTTTTAATAAAAGTGAGAAGTACAGACATGTGTATATATTGATCAGGACACAAGAATCAACACTAAATAGCAAGGCTTTCTGTCTCCTCATTCTTTATCAGAAAGTTATTTTAGGGCATCCTCCTTTCTGTATATGTGCCTAGGAAGAGTTATTTTAGCCTCTTCTAGACATATATTAGTACCTCAGTTTCTCTTTTACCCAAACTGACACCACTAGTTCCACACTGTTGATAACATGGAACACTTAACACACAGTGTGAAATGTACATTGTGGGTATGTTTTAACTCCACACTTGCCTTGAGTGTGGAGATCTTCTAAGTTGCTTCCTGTGGCTCCATGGTAGCCCTTTTAATTTTTTTAAATTCTCTCACATATCCTGACCACAGTTTCCTCTTCTCCTCTCAGTCCCTCGCTGCCACTTCTCCTCTCTCCCAGATCCACTCCTCCTCCATTTTCCTTTAGGAAAAGGCCTCTGAGGGATATCAATGAAACATGGCCTGTCAAGTTACAATAACTCTAGCACTTGCCCTCATAGTAAGGCTGGACAAGGCAAGCCAGAGTGAGGAAAAGGGTCCCAGAAGCAGGCAAAAGAATCAGAGGCAGTCCTGGCTTCAACTGTTAGCAGTTCCACAAGAAAGCCAAGCTACATAGCCATATTGTATATGCTGAGGGCCTAGGTCAGACCCATGTGGACTGATTGTCAGGTCAGCCTCTGTGAGCCCCCATGAGCCCAGGCGAATTGATTCTTGGGTTTTCTTGTGGTATCTTTGACCCTCTGTCTCCTTCCGTCCTTTCTCCTGCCTCTTCTTCAGGATTTCCTAAGCTCTGCCTAATTTTTGGGCTGTGGTAGAGCGATTGAGTGCACAGCACCCTTTTAAGGCAACTCCATCTTTTATTCCAAACAAACTGAGCCTGAGAGAGCTTTAGCACCTTGGAGAATTAGTTTATCAGCCCAGGGTCTTCTGCAAATTTTCCTACCAGACCAAAACAGTATGTGACTACTTTAAAAACTATTAGAGATTCAGTTATGATTGCATATATTTCTCTGGAAATGATGGCCTACAGTGTTTATTACGCAGGGGGAATACACTTGATGCCCAGCTCTGTTTCTCTCAAATACCTGGAAATCCTCTGAGAGTGAAGACGTCATGTAAGAAATGCATCCCTTGGTTAATTAAAACCTCATCGGCATGCAAGCAAATATTTATTTTCAGATAAACCTAAATACTTCCCGCCGTAATTAATTCTTCTTAAGGCAATACAGAGTCATTTTGCTAGCCGGATCCAGCAGAGGGCAGGATGCTCCCACCAAGGGCCAGCTGGCTACAGCCTCTAGTCAGAACACTGCAACTCTCTATCAGAGGAAAGAACATTTACCTGGTATCAGGATGGTCCTCACTTTCTTACAAGAACTGGAGTACGTCTGTCATTCACTTGAAAATAGAAATTGCAGGTCATGAACTTGGAGATGTAAGGAGAAGTTTACTTCAGAGCACGCTCACTTTCTTCTTGGAAACCTGATCTTTAAGAAACTTGGATAGTAGCCAATTCAAGTCTTGCTAAAGAAGGTATGTAGAGAATTAATTTAGGATTCTGACTGGATGCTGCCTCAGTTAAACCTGAGTTATTCTAGTCTCATGCCCTGTCTCGTTATCCCCACGTACCCTAAAGTGACTATCCCTCTGTCCTTGGAAACCCTCAACAGCTCCCCACTGTGGGGCTTCTTGTCTGCTGCCTCTCTACAACCCCCTTGGGTAGGACATGAGCCCCACTAATGCAAATCCCCCTCCGTCAACAAGTTAAATGCAGCTGTGATGGCATATATGGAGGTCCTTCCCCATGCTTTTGATGTAGGGCACTAGGTAGAAGTTTTGTGGCAGGCCTTGAGTCTCACAAGGGTTTTACCCATTCTTCTATGGAGGAGATCAAGTCTGAAAAGGAGGGAGTACAAGTCAAGAATGAAGGGAAGGAAGTAAACTTAAGGCCCTAGCTAGGCTTTAAAGCCAAGGCACAGCCACTGTAAGATTGACCTTATGTGCAGCTTAGAGGAGAGAGACACACAGAATAAAGAGATGCTGTCTCTGTGGAGAGAGCAGTCAAGTTGACCAGAGCATGGTGCTGCTCCCAGAGACTTGGTCAACAGAAGAGGAAGTTCTTTTCCTCAACTATTCTGTGCAAAGTAGTATATCAAGCACTTGCGTGATGTTGTAAACAAGACAGATGTGACATTCACCTGAGTTCGTGGCGTTTACATTCTAGGAAAAACAGACATAAATTATGTCTTGACAAATGTCATGTCAAATAGATAGAGTACTAGGAGAGGCACTTAAGTTCTGTGATCAATAAATCCCACCCCACCCCACCCCAGATTACTCAGTAGCTTGTGTTCAATTCACAGCTCCATCTGTTGCACCAAAACAAGACTGTAGCCTTGCTCTTTGACCCCTTCCCTGTCCTCCATACTGCATTCATTATTTGCCCTCCACAGTTACTGAAATGCACAAACACACACACTCATATACACAAACACTCTCACAAACACAAACACACATGTACATACACTATATATACATATATATGTATGTATATATACACACATATATACATGTATGTGTATGTATATATATGTGTGTGTATGAATATATATGTGTGTATATATTTTGACCTCAGGTACACTTGGTCTTTAATGACCTTGATAATTTTAAAGAGCATATTCAGTTGTTATGTTGTATATTCTTTAATTTGAGTTTGTCCAATGATCTATCATTGTTAGGTTAGAATTGCATATTTGTGGAAAGAACGTCACAAGAAAAAAAAACTATTTCTTGGTACATTACATCAAGAAGCATAGGGTGTCAGTGTCCATCAAGTTCTCCACATACTATGTGACCTGAGATAACACAACATCTTGTTTTGAACTGCATTATTGCATGTTGGTTTTAGCATCCACCCAGTCTTCCCTAAAGCAGTTGTTTCTCTGGCATCATCAAACATCAATGCTGTCTCCCTGTCACTCCTACCATGCTTATTCCTTCGAATTCTACTATGATTCCAAAGCTTTCATGTCCTTTCCCCCACATGTCCTTATTTATTCAACTATCTGTCTGTGTCAATAGGAACTCATGTATATTTATTTTCTATAGTCCACTTTGTTGTTGATACTGTCATCCTCTTCTTCCTCCTCCTCTTTCCCTGGTTTGGCCATCAAAAGGTCCCTCAGATTTCTAGTCCTTTCAATATGCTGCCATCACTCTGAGTACATATTCTGGCACAATAGTTTAATCAATCTGGGTTTATACTGTGTTTTTCTGTTTTTTCATTCATTCCATTGTTTGTCTGTTTGTGTGCATGTGTGTGCTTATGCATGCACTCAAGCCTGGTTTCAAACATTTATTGAAAATTGGTAGATAGAGTCCAAATTATGCATATGTTCTTTGCATCTGGGATGCCTTTCAAAGTGACAAAGCGTGGACGCATACACAAGTATTCATGTTTCTATGCCTATTTTTCTATTGACCACACATACAAATATATCTAGAATCAATGTATACTGAATTACAAGAAGGCTTCAGCCTAGTCCACTGCATTCAGTGTAGTTTTCTGCTTTCAACCATTACTACTCTGTTCTCAGACACTGAGAAACTGGCTTTCGCTATCTAACTTACTCATCTGCAGTCTTAGAACACACATCAAACTGTGTCAGGACTGTTAGCACACACCCCTGTCAAAGCATATTTACTCAGAAAAATGTGTACAACACAGTTCTTTAGGTTTGTGTCTTAACAATCCATTGACAGTCTCCCTTTCGTTCTAGCATGGAGGCTACCTAATAGTGTTTACTCCATTGTTCTTTTCTCTTCCAAAAGCAGGCCACTTCAGTAAAAAGTCACTCATCACAAAATTATTATATTGTCTTCCTCTGATTATTTTCATCTTATTCTTTTCCTTTTGGCTCATTTGTCATGGTTGGAGTATTCAATTTTAGTGCAACTAGAACACTGGATGTTGTTTGCATTCTGTGTGTGTTTCTCCTACA
Organism: Acomys percivali; assembly: GCA_907169655.1. Classification (NCBI taxonomy): domain Eukaryota; kingdom Metazoa; phylum Chordata; class Mammalia; order Rodentia; family Muridae; genus Acomys; species Acomys percivali. The sequence goes on from OU015750.1 coordinate 32,223,046, forward strand.
TTCTAATTTATAGTATTTTGTAAGAGTAAAACACTTCTTATTTATTAAGGTAAGAAAGGCACAGGCATTAGGGAAGTGTCCATATTCATACCTTCTACTCATTCTCAGCCCCAATTCTTTCCTCCTCATTTCTTCCATCCCTGTTGGTAACCACATCAATTCATAGTTTAATTACTCCCAGGGTTGTTTTTTCATAAGAAAAAATAGGTTTGTTGGAGATCCAAGATGGCTGCAAGCAGTGTGGACCGTGTTTGGAGGCTCCAGTGAACAATTCAGGGAATTGTACAGATTTCTGAGACAGGAACACCAAGGTCCCGACACCACGGCAGCAGGAGTGCTCCACGGCTCGGAGGGACCAGGGTGCAGAGGACCTGTGTGCCACTGCACACGGGAGGACTGCGGATTTTCTCAGATCACAGCAGCAGCAGCGGCACCAGTGGCACCAGCTGCAGCGGCTGAGGTTTGCAGCTCATAGCCGTCCGGTGGTGGCGGTTAGTGTTGTAGCTGGTGGGAGTTGCTGCGGGGGAGGGGACTCTGGACAGAAATTGGGTAGCGTGGTGCCTTGTGACACAAACTGGACTCAGTGGACAGTTCAGCCCCAGAGTCCTGGGTACAGCTCAGTGCGCAGTGCGTGGAGACGCTGGCTCGGAGCAGCAAGCAATTCTGCCCAAGGCAACAGCTCAGCACAGCCACAACTCCCCTGCTGTGACGCACGCTGGGTGTAGAGCTCAGGTCCACCAAAGGCGCTAGCTCACATCAACGAGCATCTCTGCCCAAGACACTAGCTCAGCTCAGCGGGCAATTCTGGGGCACTGACTCAGGCTGAGGTCAGCACGCAGGTTCAGCCCAGAGGCCCTAGCTGGACTTGCTGGGCACATTAGGCCTAGAGATTCTAGCTGAGCTGTGCACACAGGCTCGGCGGCACCAAGACTCTGGCTGGACTATCCACGCAGTATAGGCCCGGAGTCCCGGCGTCTCCAGTTTCCAGCTATCCCAAAGAAAACAACCCAGAGAATTCAAATACAATGGAAATACAAGAAAATGACCTCAAATCCTTAATAAGGAGCATATTAATGGAGGAAACAAATAAAATTCATATTCAAATACAGGAAGACGGAGCCAAACAGGTGAGAGACATAAAAGAAGCACATAGAGTGGAACTGGAAATTTTTCAGGAAAATGCAAACAACCAGATGAAAGAAAGAAATAAAACGTTTCAAGCTCTGAAGACCTATAAAGAGGCAATGGAAGAAACTCAGGAATATACAAACAATCAGATGAAATAAATAAATCAGTTCAAGATCTGAAGACGAAAATGGATTCAATGATAAACACACAGACAGAAGAAAAACAAGAATGTGAGACCTCAGAGAAGAAGGCGAGCAACACAGAGGTGAGCTTTTCTAACAGAATCCAAGAGACGGAAGAACAAATCTCAGGTCTAGAAGATACAATCACAGATCTTGAAGCAACCATTAAAGAAAATGCCAAATCTGGAAAACTCCTGACACAAAACATCCAAGAAATTAAGGACACCATGAAAAGAAGAAATCTGAGGATACTAGGCATTGAAGAAAGCGAAGATATCAGACTCCAAGGCCCAGAAACTATTCTCAACAAAATCATAGAAGAAAATTTCCCCAATCTAAAGAAAGAGATACCTATAAATATACAAGAGGCCTACAGAACGTCAAATAGAATTGACCAGAAAAGGAAAACTTCCTGTCACATAATAATCAAAACACAAAACATACAGAACAAAGAAAAAATATTAAAAGCTGCAAGGGAAAAGGGCCAAATAACATTTAATGGCAAACCTATCAGAATTACACCTGACTTCTCAGCAGAGACCATAAAAGTCAGAAGAGCTTGGACAGAGATCCTGCAAACCCTAAGAGACCACAGATGCCAGGCCAGACTACTTTACCCAGCAAAACTATCAATAACCATTGATGGAGAAAACAAAATATTCCATGACAAAAACAAATTCAAACAGTACCTATCCACAAATCCAGCTTTACAGAAGGTACTAGAAGGAAAACTCCATCCCAAAGAGTCAAGCTACTACCAAAACTACTCAGGAAATAGGTAACTATACCATGGCAAAAACACAGCTACACAAACACTCGATTGGAAACAACATCAAAATTAAGACTCTTAACAGTCACTGGCCGTTAATATCTCTCAACATCAATGGTCTCAATTCTCCAAGACACAGACTAACTTAATGGGTACATAAACAAGATCCAACATTCTTCTGCATTCAAGAAACACATCTCACCTATAACAATAGGCATTACCTCAGGGTAAAAGGTTGGAAAAAATTATTCCAAGCAAATGGTCACAAGAAGCAAGCAGGCGTAGCCATTTTAATATCAAACAAAATAGACTTTCAACCAAAATTAATCAAAAGGGATGCAGAAGGACACTTCATACTCATCAAAGGTAAAGTCAACCAAGATGACATCACAATTCTGAACATCTATGCTCCCAATACAAGGGCACCCACATTTGTAAAAGATCTTCTTAAAAAACT
>OU015750.1:32230581-32247357 GCA_907169655.1 Acomys percivali
ATCCATCAATGTAATCCACCATATAAACAAACTGAAAATAAAAAACCACATGATCATCTCTTTAGATGCAGAGAAAGCATTTGATAAAATACAACACCCATTCATGTTTAAAGTTTTAGAGAGATCGGGGATACAAGGCACTTTCTTCAATATAATAAAGGCTATATACAACAAGCCAATAGCCAAAATCAAAATAAATGGCGAGATACTCAAAGAAATTCCTCTAAAATCGGGAACAAGGCAAGGCTGCCCACTCTCTCCATATCTCTTCAATATAGTACTCGACGTTCTAGCCAGAGCAATAAGACAACAAAAGGAGATCAAGGGTATCCAAATGGGAAAGGAGGAAGTTAAACTATCCTTATTTGCAGATGATATGAGAGTGTACATAAGTGACCCTCAAAATTCCACCAGAGAACTCCTACAGCTGATAAACACTTTCAGCAATTTGGCTGGATACAAAATTAACTCAAAAAAGTCTGTAGCTTTCCTATACACAAATGACAGGCTTGCAGAGGAAGAAATTAGGAAAGCCATACCTTTCACATTAGCCACAAGCAATATAAAATATCTAGGAGTTACTCTAACTAAGCAAGTGAAAGACTTGTTTGAAAAAAATTTCAAAACTCTGAAGAAAGAGATTGAAGATGGCATGAGAAGATTGAAGGATCTTCCTTGCTCATGGATTGGGAGAATTAACATAGTAAAAATGGCCATCCTACCAAAAGCAATCTACAGATTCAATGCAATCCCTATCAAAATACCTACACAATTGTTTAAAGACATTGAAAGTTCAATTCTGAACTTCATATGGAAAAACAAAAAACCCAGAATAGCAAAAATGATCTTGTACAATAAAAGGTGCTCCGGTGGAATCTCCATACCTGATCTCAAATTGTACTATAAAGCAATTGTAATTAAAACAGCATGGTACTGGCACAGCAACAGGCTGGTTGATCAGTGGAATCGAATTGAAGACCCAGATATGAATCCACACACATATGGTCACTTGATTTTTGACAAAGAAGCCAAATCCATTCAATGGAAAAAGGATAGCATCTTCAACAAATGGTGCTGGTCTAACTGGAGGTCTATGTGTAAAAAAATGCAACTGGACCCATATTTGTCACCTTGCACAAAACTCAAATGCAAGTGGATTAAAGACCTCAACATAAAACCAGAAACACTAAATCACTTAGAAGAAAAAGTGGGGAAGAGCCTGGAACATATTGGCACAGGAGACAACTTCCTGAACAGAACACCAACAGCCCAGGCCTTAATGTCAACAATTAATAAATGGGACCTCATGAGGCTGAGAAGCTTCTGTAAGGCTGGAGACACTGTCAGGAGAACTAAGCGACAGCCTACAGACTGGGAAAAGATCTTCACCAACCCTACATCTGACAAAGGTGTAATATCCAAAATATATAAAGAAGTCAAGAATTTAAACACCACCAAACCAAATAACCCAATTGAGAAATGGGGCTTGGAACTAAACAGAGAATTCTCAGCAGAGGAATATCAAATGGCTGAGAAACACTTAAAGAAATGCTCAACCTCCTTAGTCATCAGGGAAATGCAAATCAAAACAACTCTGAGATTCCATCTTACACCCATCAGAATGGCTAAGATCAAAAACTCAAGCAACACCGCATGCTGGCGAGGATGTGGAGAGAGGGGAACACTCCTTCATTGCTGGTGGGAATGCAAACTAGTACAACCACTTTGGAAATCTATCTGGTGCTATCTCAGAAAACTGGGAATAGGGCTTCCTCAAGACCCAGCTATTCCACTCCTTGGAATATACCCAGAGATGCTCCAGCACACAACAAGAAAATTTGCTCAACCATGTTCATAGCAGCCTTATTCATAATAGCCAGATCATGGAAACAACCTAAATGTCCCTCAGTAGAAGAATGGATAAAGAAACTGTGGTACATATACACTATGGAATACTACTCAGCTATTAAAAACAAGGAATTCTCAAAATTTGTGGATAAATGGATTGAGCTAGAAATGATCATAATGAGTGAGTTAAGCAGAAGAAGAAAGACTCAAATGGTATATACTCACTTATATCTGCATACTAGCCCAATGGGCATGTCCCACAAAAGCCTTCACTTACCAGGAAACTGGGACAGAGGGGAGGACACCCTATTGGGACTCTAGATGAGAGAACCATGTGAGAATAGCAATGTAGAAGGATCCAGTGGGTCCTAGAAACCTACAAGTAGAACATTATGATAGGCAGATTTGGGCCAAGGGGTCCCGCTCAAACTAAGGCACCAGCCAAGGACAATACAGGCGGTAAAATTTAAACCCCTACCCAGATCTAGCCAATGGTCAGAACAGTCTCCACACTTGAGTGGAGAGTGAGATATGACTTTCTCATGTACTCTGGTGCCTCACATTTGACCATGGCCCCTGGAGGAGGAGACCTAGTGTCACTCAGAGGAAGGACAGCAGGTCACCAAGAAGAGACTTGATACCCTATGAGCATATACAGGGAGAGGTAATCCCTCTCAGGAACAGTCATAGGGGAGGGGAATAAGGGGAAAATGGGAGGGAGGGAAGAATGGGAGGATACAAGGGATGGGATAACCATTGAGATATAACAGAAATAAATTAATTAAATAAAAAAATAAAATTAAAAAAATTAGGTTTGTTTTCTTATATCTCATTTTATTCCCAATAGTAACACGCATTATAGATAAACTTAAAGATATAGTCTTGAGAGACAGAGTGAAAGAGCAAGAGCAGGAGCAAGAGATGGAGAGAGAGAAAGAGAGAGAGAGAAGGAGAGACTAGATAGATGATGATGATGGCAGATAGATGGATTAATGATTGGTAGATGACAGATAGAGGATAGATGATAGATAGATAGATAGATAGATAGATAGATGGAAATAAACAATATGTAGGTGATAGATTATAGATAATAGGTGATAGATTAGATAGATACATACATACATACATATAAAAATAAACAATATGTAGATTATAGATTATAGATAATAAATAGATGATAGATTAGATAGATAGATAGATAGATAGATAGATAGATACATACATACATACATACATACATACATACATACATACATAATACATACATAGATCTGGGGACCCAGATAGAGCAAAAATCAGGAAAAGGAAGCTCTCAGCCATGTTTTGCTTGCCTCTTCATGAACTGATATTTGTTTTTGCTGCGGCTGCCACCATGTGTGGCCATCAGACTGCTACCTCTTCAGCTTTGACCTTGACTTGCACTAGAGATCCCTAGGGAGCTTCTGGGTGTTTCTCCTCTACTGCTCCATCATTGAATCCTCTTTTTCTGAGATGTGTAGCTTCATAGACTGAGCAGCTTTTAATTGTCTTGTTCCTTCGGGCTGTAGATAGTCTTTATGGTATGATTCAGCCTCTGCATGTTTAAGCCAATCTAAAATGTCCTTCATATGGAGCTATGTATGGGTGTGCACAGACACATGCACATATACACATGGTCTGGGAAGTGATGGGCCTAGCTTCCTTAGGCTGGGTATTTTTGAACTGAGCTTTAACTGAACACCATGCATTAAATTGTAGGGAGCAGGATATTATAGGAGAGGATGTTCCAGAGAAAGCACACTGCACAGACAGTGACCCTGAAGACTGAGTGAGAAGACCCGGGTTTGGAGCATATAAAAATGTGAGGGTGGAAATTATTGTTGGACGGGACTGAAATGGTGGACCCGAGGCCATATCATGTGGGTCCTCTTAAGCCATGGAAAAATTGAAGTGGTGGCTTTGAAGAGGAGAAAGGGACTTAAGAGACATGATGAAATTTACTGAGAAAAGTTCAGTAGCAGCAATGAAGAGTCTAACTGACAAAAATAGATACTGTGAGACCAATTAGAAAACTAATGTTCTAAAGTAGGGAGAGGTTATTAAAACAAAACAAACTTCTGCAATTAAAGTGTAACTAATTTTGAAAAAAGGAATAACTTTACAAGACTCAATGACTCCCTGACTCACACCTAGACTACACAAAGAATTGGAAACATTAAGCAAGGGGCTAGAGGGATGATTCGGTGGTTAAGATAATTTGTTGCTCCTACAGAGGACCTGGGTTCAGTATCCAGCACCCACATGGCCATTCACAACCATCTGTAACTTCATTTTCAGGGATATCTGATGCCCTCTTCTGGCCTTCACAGGTACTGCACACGTGTGGTCCACATATGCACATGCAGATAGAATATCACACCACACACAGACACACACATTTTTTAAAAGAAAATATTAAGCACTAGAAATAAAAGATGTGGTTATGAAATAAGTAATTTTATATAAAAAATCTTAACACATTCCATTTTTATTGAAGAAAAAAAAAAAAAAAAAAAAGAATGGCTCACACTAACAGTAGGCCATGCTATCCACTTTTCATTGAAGGTACCCTAAGGCTCTCTCCAGAACTCTAGGCCCCATTGTTTTTGCAGAATTCAGAATCCAGTTCTATCTCTCATTTTCTCCATCATCCCATACTTCCTATTTTTCCTGGTGCTATGTGTACAGTTTTGTGTACATACCCACATGTGTGGATGTACAAACATGTATCATTGATTATATGTGAAGGCCAGAAGTAGACTTTAGGTATCATTCTTAAGTGACACTCACTTGTTTTTTGAAACCGGGTCTTTGTCACTGGGACCTGGAGCTCGCCAATTGAGATATGCTGACTGGCCAGGTTGCTCCAGGGATCTGTAGCTCTCTACTTCCCCAGCACTGCAATTACAAGCAAAGCCAACATTCCCAGCTTTTTAGATGAATGCTGAAGACCAAACTCAGGACATCCTACTTTCATGGCATTCATTTTTACTACTGATCTATCATCACAATTCTTTTTGGGTCATTGTTGATTTTGTAGCACAGGGGATTGAATCCAGTGTCACACAAGCTAGACAAATACTCCACCAAAGAGCTACATCCTCAGCTCCTTGTATAAATGAGTATTTATTATAGTGTATTATATATAAGTAAATAATTATATAATGCATCATATAGTAATCTGTATTTTATATATTAGGTATATATGTAAATATGCATGCAGATCTATGCTTCAGTCATCCTAATTGTTCAGTTCCTTAAGTTTGTATTTTTCAATCATTTTTTACTCCATGAATCTTACCATTTATTCCCTTGCATATGTGCCTTTGACATTTTGCTGTCATTAATTGAAAGCCCTCTGTAATCACAATGGCAAAACACCTTTCCTTATGCACAACTCCAGAAATCCTTTGATTCTTCCAGGCCTGATGTTTCACTAATTCTACCAAAATTGCACCATCCTTCCTGCCATCATAACTTCCTTGGCAACCAAGCAACACAAATTATAATTTGATAATTATTTCATTTCCTTTTCTATGTCCTCAGCTCACTTAGGTCACTCTCATGTGTAGACTCTCTTAGCCAAGTCACTCTTATTATAATTATAATTATAATTAAATACTTCTTTGTGAAGTTATATAAAAACCAAAGGTCTGTGATATGAGTCAATGGTAAAGTGCTTGTCTAGTAAATACATGGCTGTGAGTCTAATTCTGAACATGAAAAAATAATAGAATACGCTAAAGGAAAAATTGAGTTCTGGATATTTGATTCACTGGTTCTGTCTTACAATCTAGTTAAGAGTTATCTAGTTAAGTGTGGTGGTGCACACATTTAATCCATGCACTCATGGAGTCAGAGGCAAGTGGATCTCTATAAGTTTGAGGACAACTTGATCTACATGGAAAATTCTAGAACATCCAGGGATACATAGAGAAACCCTGTCTCAAGAAACAAATGAACCAAAAAGAATTGTCTTGGTTTGGCTGGAGAGGTGGTTCAGTAACTGGGAGCTCTCGCTGTTCCAGAGGAGCCAGGTTCTTTCTCATCACCTACATGCAACTAACAATTCTTTATCTCTAGTTCCAAGGGATCCATTGCTGTCTTCTGCCCTCCAAGGGCACTACATGCATGCAGAGCACCGATATATATGCAGACATACATTTATACACTCACTGGCCTCATTTTCCTTCTAAATTTTGGGGTACTCTACTACCATGTAAGCAGTACCTATCTGGAAATATTATCAGCTAGTGGCCTGAGATCCTGCCATACTAAGGTCCTTGCATAAATTCCCTTATAGTTTGAGTGTACTCCAAGCATAGCTTTTGGGTTATACTTACTATTACTGTATAACTGACATATGGCATGAATAGGAACCAGCTAATATATTTACCTAAGAAGTCCCATATTCTGATTAAGATGCACAGCACTGTTTTGATTTTTGTTACCATGAACTGTTACTTTTTAAACCATGAATTCATTTTACCCAGTTTCAATGTCTACTCTTTTGTGTCTTGCTTTTGCTTTCAGCATTATTTCTCTGAAATCTATGACACAATTCTTATGCAATGTCTTATTTTACTTCATGTATTTACTATACTGTATGAGCATAACTCACCAATTTCTAAGTCCAGGGGCATTTGTGAGAGGCCTAATTACTAGTTTATATCTGTGAAGATGGTATCATTCTGTGAAGGAATAGTTTTACCTTTTTGAATAATTAAATAGGAACTGAAATAATGAACAATAGATAAAATATAATTGTGTAATTACAAGGAAAAGACAAGGAGTTTTCAAAGTGGTTGAATTGCTGTATATTCTTTAATTAATGAATCACAGATCCCAGGATCTTGGGATATTAAATCACCTTCATCATATTCATTCTTTCATGACTCTGCGTAGGTTTTTCCATGGGTTTTCACTTGCATTTCTAGTGATGAGTGTCTTAGTTTGTTTGTCTATAGGTGTGATAAAACCCCATGCACAAGGCAACATATAAGGAAGGCTCTATTTGGCTTACAGTTCCAGGAGGATAAGAGTATGGCAACGAACAGCAGGTATAACAGCAGGATCTGCTGACCACAAGCAGGAAACAGAGAGCGTGAACTCAAAATGGCAAGTCTTTAAACTCTCAAAATCTACCCCTAGGTGGCTATGCCTCCTAAGCCTTATCAAAAGGTGTGCCACTAACCTTGGACCAAGTATTCAAATGCCAGAGTCTATAGGGGTATTTGTGTTCAAACCACTATACTGAGTACCTTCTGACATGCATATTAACCGTCAATTTCCTTTTGTGTACCAGTCTTTGGTCGAATGAAGAAAAGGGCATCTCTCCTCTTAAATTGAGCTGTCAATTACGTTATGTTAAGAATTCAAGGCCTTTGCAGGGACACACTTTTCCGGTGTCATTTCTCACCTGGTACTTTTTTTTTCCATGTTCCATGGATCAGATGACTGTGTTACGTCCATATTTATTACATATTTGGTCATTTCACTATGTATCTTAAGCCATGTGCCTCTGAATTTAAGAGACACTTATTGATAGAAGTGTAGAAGAGAAAGGGAGAGCAATGTAGTGAGTTTCAGCCCTAAGCAGTCTGTCTGAGCAAAGGGTGAGAATCAGGAATTGTTCACTCCAGCAATTTCTTTCTACCTATGAAATTATGTCAACATCGGTTCTTATTTGTTTGTTTTCTTTGTTTCCATCCCAGCTTTTGTGCCTTGAGACAGAGTCTTAGAATGTAGCTCAAGCTAGCCTTAAACCTGTAGTTTCTATACCTCAACCTCCCTAGTTTAACACAAGATTTAAAAAAGGAAAAAGGAGTTATATCGAACCAGTCATAGGAAGAAAGAGCTTGATCAGGAGGAATGTGGTAGGAACTCAACGATGCTTTCTCCTCATATGCACGTGGTGAACCCCTGACTTCTAGGTGCTGGCATTAGAAAGTGGGGCCCCTGAGGAATGACTAAATTATGATGAGATCATGATGGTGGAGAGCCATAATACAATGAGATCTCCCTTGCACCGTGAAGAGTACCTCAAGAAGGCAACAGACTACAGTCTGTTAGAACCTGGGCTGTATATCTGATCTGGCCCCAGATCTCACAGCCTGAAAGAATCAAGCCATCTGCCTCCCCAGCTCTGTATAGGACCGAAAATTAAAAAGTTGTCTGTGCTGTGAACCAGCAGCTGTGTCAAATTATAGTGCCTTATTCTTTCATGATTTTGGTCACATACGCTATATTGAACCAAATCATGATGTATGAAACTTTCAGCCACCCCAAAAAGGTTATTTTTAAAAAATCTAAATTTTCCTTTGTTTTCAGGTCGGGCCCAGAGACTCCTTGGGAAGATCTGCTCAAGGAGGTTCACTAAAGGAAGGCTGCTCTTTGAAGAGGCTCTTCTGGCTTCACTGCTAGTATCATCCTGTCATCTCCCACTCTATTACCCCATCTTTGTCCTTACTGAATCTCCTCTCCCAATTTGAAAGAGAAACCTCTCCTTCCCTTTAAGGCACCATCATGTTTGGGTCTCCATAGCCTGTATGATTTTTGTCTAATGTTCTTCCTTGCACCTCAAAGCCCAGTCATGGTCTCATAGGCCTTATGTCTAATAAACTGTGTCTTCTGGAGATGTCATGTGTCAGCTTCCTTTCCTGAGCTACCTCTGCTACTTGTCCTTTGTTATAAATAATACAAAACAGAAAAGGGATTCAAAGCAAAAAACGTGTCTTCTGGTAACATTTTCTTAGGCTTCTTAGCTTCCGGGACTGTGAGAAATAAATGTTTGCTGTTTGATCTGTACAGCCTATGATGCTTTACAGCAAAATCCTGGAACAAAACAGAAAGGTTTGTTAGTCTGTTGGTACTGGTGGGAAATTATATTAGAGAACTAAGCTATATTGGAAAAGTCTTCAATGGCCAGTCTGGATTCTAGAGTACAGATAATTGATTGTATTCTCAAGGAAATTAATGGTACATTAACAGTTGGTTAACAGTGGGACAACATATGTGATGTAGAAATTTAGAAAGATTAATTTGACAAAAGCATTCTTGAGAGAGTGAGTTGACACCAATTAATATATAATACTACTCTTCAATGTTAAAACTTTCTTTTTCTTTAGGATTTTGGAATTGAGCGTGAGGAGAACAGACAGTTCTGAAAAAGCACTCTGTGCAATTTCTCAGGATGGACCAGCAAAATTGATAACTTCCTCAAGCTCTCCAGAAAACATGGGAAGTTTGAGGTTGACATGGTGCTGACACCAGATGGTGACATAACAAAGACCTGACCCCAGGACAGAGATTAGTGGGGAAGGGGATGGCGACAGGAGCTAGAGAATGTGGGGAGATGGTTATCCTAAAACCAAACTTGACCAAAAGGAAGATCCACCCGATTGTTTCATTTCTCTTTGCAGAAGTGCCTTGAGGTGCTGCCTCATTCGAACACAAAGTGTTTTTCTGTGCTGGTCCATGAAAGACCATGAGGTAGATTCACGGCTCCCAAGAGAATGTCAGGAATGAGGCGACTGTAAGTTGCCTATAAATGGAGCCAAAAGACTCCGGTGGGGGCTGTTACATATTGTTTGTACAAAACATGTTTATAGTTTTATTAAATTGCAATGTATTTTACATTCCATTTCATATATTTTGAGGACAATATTAATGAATAAAAATGTGTGATACAACACAAGCTGTATCCACTCCTGTTCCCTTTCTTCTTCTCCCTGATAATTCTGAGCTGTGAAAATCGCCCATGCATGTTTCTTAACAAGGGAACTAAACGGCTTTCCCAGAGTCCTTCTAATTTTATACTTTATTCTGTGCAGTTTCTACCTCAGGATCTGTCATGGACCAGCACAGAGAAATGCTTATGCCTGAATATGAAACCACCTATAGTGAAATCACTTCTTCAAATGGAAGTAAATGAATCGCTAAAATGTGTGGTGTGGGTGTGTGCGCGCAGATGCTTACTACATGCTCATGGAGGTCAGAAGGAAACTTTCAATCACCAGTTCTCCCCTTCCGCCACGGGGGTTGGGGGTAGTGAAGCGTGGAATCCAAGGTTCTGACTCTCCCAGGAACATCTGTCACTGGCCAGGGAAGGATGAAAGACACTGAACTGGGTCTGCAGTTCCTGTTTAGCCGGAAGTGTGAGAGAAAAGATTTTCTCCACAAGTATTACTGCTCTTTTAAAATAGCCACTCTAGCAGTGGACGGTTATAGCTTTGTTTGTTTGTTTGTTTGTTTGTTTGTTTGTTTGTTTTGGCTTTTCAAGGCAGGGTTTCTCTGTGTAGTCTTGGCTGCCCTGGATTCACTTTGTAGACCAGGATGGTCTCGAACTCCCAGCGAGCCGCCTGCTTCTGCCTCCCGAGTGCTAGGATTACAGGAGCCATGCTCTTTTTGTAAAGCCACATTAGCAGCAGATGGTGAATGCCCACACCTGATTGGGTTACAGCTGAATGCAGGTTCCAGAGGTCAGGGCTCTGAGAGCGAGTCAGGCAGAGGCGACAGGGTGCCTGGCCTGACTTGGAGGAGTCAGACAGCTGCTTCCTGAACAGCAAGCAGCTTGCCCGGCGAAGATGGGTACTGCCGTGGGCAGAGCTGCAGCGGCAGTAATCTGTGCTGACTTGCCTATGAATGGTGGAAGCCCACAGTGGCCAGCAGCACGCTCTTACACACACATGAGCACTGAAACTCTCCAAGGTCAGGCCAGCTTCAGCAGTGACTGAGGCAGTTCCACTGTGGCTGCCTGACAGGAAGTCAAGCCCTGGGATCCAGCGGTGAATTTGGGGAGAAGTGGAGCCCTTTTTTCGCCAGAATAAACAGCGAGTCTCAGAGGTCAGTGATGAAGTAGGGACTTATGAACTTTGGGTAGTGGGAGGTTTTCAGGATAGATGCATGTCATTGGCTGGGACTAGGATGCTGGCAATGCTATATTTGCATGGAGAAAGATAACAGGAGACAAGCTTCTCATGACTGACCACCTGTAACCTTTAGTGCCCACCTACAACTTTGCAGTATATCATGTGCTCCTGAGGCAGGCACAGAAAACAGCAAGAGCTTTGTCCTACACCTTCTCTTCCCAGGATGACATTTTACATCTCAAATGTGAGACTCTTGGGGTTTGAACATTCTCATCTCAGCACTTCCATGCCAGTTCCCCTGGAGCCATGGTCTGGCAGTCCCACAGGGAGCAAGCTGTCAAATAGGTAAGCCTAGGAGGGGAGAGGAGGGGGATGTTAGTATTCAAACCACCACCCCTGTAATCTGAGGCGTGCCTGTGTTAGTGATTTTTCTACTGCTCTGATAAAACACCATGAGCAAGTCAACTTATAGAGGAAGGAGTTTATTTGGGCTTACGTTTCTGGAGGGGTGGGATTCATAATGATGTGGTGGGGGCAAGAAGAGACATGTCTGGGGCAGAAGCTGAGGGCTCACATATGGAACTGAAAGTGCAAAGCAGAAAGATGGAATTCAGAGTCTTCAAAGCCTGCCGCCAGTCAGCATGCCTCTTCCAATAAGGCCACACCTCCTAATCCTCCCCAAAATATCCAACCACCTGAGACTACAGGGGACATTTATCACTAAAACCACCAAAGGATGTTGGGGGTACCTCATTTCTGCTGTGCCAAAAGACTGTGAGAGTATTACCTCACATACTCTCTGTAACTGACTCTGGCTCAGTCTGAATTCCCAGCTGGCACCCCCAAACAAAGCATCTATGCTTGACCTCTTGTACCTCCTCACACTACAGATCCCCAATTCCAGAGGCAAACATTCCCAGGGAATGGAGGAGGGGGTGTTGATTCTCTCTGAGAACTAGACTCAAGCACCACACAACCTGGCTTTGGCAGGATTCTACTCTGGCAGTAATTTTAAAGATTTGTCCTGTATCAGGAAATATATCAACGGTTTATTAGTACAGATCTATCCAGGACTTGAGCATAGCTTTTGACACAAAACTAGTATGGTACCTACTGTGGGAAGCTAAAAATCTCACACAGTTTCACTTTCAGGCCACAATTCCCATTTTTCCACAAGTAAAATACTCACATTCCGGTACCCAGGCCACCTCCCAAACTCATCAAATTTAGACTTAAGATCCAAGGTGTTAATCTCCAAGTCGGATAAAATCCTCATAGCAACAGTTCTTAACCTATGGGTCACAACCCCTTTAGGGGGTCGTATGACCCTTTGACAGTGGTCACCTAAGACCGTTGGAAAACACAGATATTTAAATTATGATTTCTAACAATAGCAAAATTACAGTTATGAAGTAGCAATGAAAATTGTTTATGGTGTGGTGGGGAGAGAGGCGGGGAGGAGGGTTGACCACAACATGAGGAACTGTATGGAAGGGTCACAGCATTAGGAAGGTTGAGAACCACTGCCTTAGGTCATGGTCCTTTGAGGTTTCCACTCTGTTGATCTGAAGATACGTGAACTGAACAGATGATTTCCCTAATCCGCACATGCCTGACAAGTGGTGCTGCAGTGGATAGAGAAACAGGAAGTGTGCTCAGTTGAAAAGGAGCCAAAAGGTAAAACACAGTAGGCACTGGTCCATATACATTATATATTATAGCCAGGTACGCATTCCCAGATCCCTGACGAGGTCTCAGACCTACTACAAAGGATATCTGCATGGCTTTTGCTCTACATTTAGACTCTTGATCACTAACACATCCTTACTGTGTTGTAAGATGTAGGTCATTCTTGTCAGTGAATCATTCTCATTGTCTGCTTCCCCCTCCTCCAGAGATACTGTCTCTATTCTTGTCAGTACAAGGTGACGAAATTCCTTTATATATTTGTGAATTTCTTATGAATCAATTTATAAATTATCCCATCAGACAAAAGCCACATGCATAAGTCTCGTTGAGATAAACCTTTAAAAACAAAACAAAACAAAACAAAACATGGGCTCTCTTCAAGAATACTACTCTAAGATTCTCAGAAACCTTATTATCTCATGGAAGGAATCTGGAAGAAACACCACCAAATTGCCACGTGGTGATCTTTTGTCTACTCCAAATGACCTATAATGGAACTCTGTGAAGCCTTAACAAAAGGTATTTCTCTGTCATTCTTGTTTTCTTGACAGCACCCTGGATTTGATCTCTGCTCAGAAGCCATGTCTTAATTTAGCATCATTTGCCATCTGGAGAGGCTGGGAATGAGATACAGTTTTCTTTTCCAAACCAGCAAGCCCTGGAGACTTTATATATAACATTTCTTTCTTTAGCTCATCTCTCTTCCTTGGATTTTACTCCAGGCACTTAGAAACAGACGGTAGGCAAACCACTTTCGAGCCTCTTTCTGTGATACATACTCCTTTAGCTGGGAAAATAGGTACATTTCCTATTTTCACCTCACTGCAAGAGATATTGTTGCTAAACTTTGTGCCAGTGTGTATGAGAGTTCCTTCCCTCTTGCTTCCCGTAGCATCTTACTCATTTCTTTCTGTCAGCAGCAGCATGGGGCTTCTCGAGGTCTGTTAGATATGCTCTGACACTCCCTGAATTTCTATGGGCTTTTGTTAGCGCTCATGTGCAGACACTGCCCATCCCACCTGCCTCAACCCTAGACCCACTACTACATAGATTCATCTGGTTGGGCTGCACTTCACTTCCAGAACCAAAGTGTGTTCCAGCTATTTACTATTTCCTGTAAAGCTACCGAAACCTAACACCATTGATTTTTCTTCAAAATACGCAATCTGGGGACTAATCCATGAAAAGTGCGTATCTGTGCTCAGATCAGCCTTAACAGAGGAAACTGAAAAATCAAGACTCCATTCACGTTTACTGTTTGCTCCGTTCTGGTATATGGAAACCGATAGATAATTCCTTGGCTGCAGTTTAGACTCCTCCAAAGGCTTTCCAGGCTCATGTCTAATGCTTGATTCTGGATGTTGTGTGAGGAGCTCATGTGGGACTGTCATATAAAATGCCTACATTATAACATCCCCATGTGTTCTAGGCTTCTTTACAATGTAGTAGCTAGTTTCCAAGAGTAAGCCTGTGAGCCATCAAGATACAATGTCTCTCATGAGTTAGCCTTAGAAAAAATTGTAGCCACTTTTGCTTTGTGATTTTTTTCCAATTAAAAAATTGTACAAGTGCCAATATTCAAATGAAGGAAAATGGATTCCACATGTCTGCAAGTGGCACAATTCTAGAGGACCATGTAAGATCAACACTGTTGTTGCCCTATTCATGGAAAATACATTCCATCTACAAAGGTATAACAAAATAATTTACACATCAAAATTGATGCACAGTGAATGTCTGTTCCCTTCCTCAAGAAAAACTTGTGTTTCTTCTCCCAAAATATTTTTCAGTGTGGAGCTTTGGATAGTCTTTAAAGACCTTTGAGATGGATGGAAAAGTTACTGGGTAGATATGCACATGTAATTTCTTTTGTGATATGAAAGGGACTCATCTGATTCTTAAACTATCAGTAACCAGGAGGGGATAATTATTGTTATGATCTTTATCTTCAGAACATTTTTCTTAAATATATCTTTGAAGAAAAATCTAGTTTTCATAGTGCTGAAGATGAACTTTGAAGATGTTTGTGTCACGGAATTTAGTAGGAGGATGACAAGCTTGATATCAAAAATATTAACATTTATTCCATTGTCATTGCCCAAGTGCATCCTCCCTGTCCACTCCATCCTGCCTTTAGATATCTCAATGCAAACTGAAGTCAATTTCCAGTATTTAGAGTACATTAAAAATCGCACCAAAATGACACAGATAGAACTGAAATCTCTGGACCCTGTCAAACTGCCCCTGAAGCTGTCTTTCTCAAATTTGGATGAGAAGGCTGAGGTTTCTTGAGGGACTGTGTGTGAGGTTTTATATGGCTAATGATTCAGAGGTGGTTAAGCCACGGGAAGAAGGAAGTCTGTTCCCATTGAAACTGACCCTTACTGATCTCCCCCTTCCTCCACAGGAAGGCATCCAGAGCAAGCAAGTCCAGGAAAGGAAGACAATATGGAGTTGGCGGAAAAAGAAGTGGGAGTAAGACACGGAAGCACAGGTGTCACATGGAGGGCATTCCAGGCACCTGCCACTCTAGCCCCCAGCCTTCTAGAGAGGAAGGTGTAGCTGTCAGAAAAAAGAAGTGTCAGGAGTATATATAATCACCTACATTCTTTTAGAATAATAATCAATGGTTTTGTTCTGGAGGGCTATAAAACTGGAAACTTCATTAAGAACTAATGCTTAAAGAGCCGAGGAATGTAGGCACAGCACAAAATGCTACCTTCCATCAATGCCTACAACAAGGTTGAACATGACAAGGATAGTTCAGACAATGCCTAAACTGCTTATACGAGGTCCATTCTCAAAAATGATCACTCACCATCTCCAACTATCTGTCTATCCAGCCTTTCAACATGAAGAAATAAATCTGAAGCTCTTGTGATCTTTTTCTTTCATTTTAATCTCACCCTCTATTTCTTTTACCTCTCCATAATATAAACACACGTTAATGATTCGATTTGGTCCTTATCTGAAGCATTTGACTTGATATAGTCTAAAAAAAAATCTAGTATACTGGAATGCAACAGACTAGCATTTAGGTGAACAAAATACGTACAATATGCTAAGAATTATAACAATCAAAACAAGAGTTTCTGCTTCTACCCTGTTAGACTGTCTGTCACTATAATTGTTCTGTCATAAATACCTGAAAAGACAGGCAAGAATATGTGATTTAAGTATATATGTCACATATGTATAAAATATAGGAATAAAAGTTTGTAAATATATGTATGTGTGTTTGTGGCACATACACACATGTGTCATGTGTGCATACATAGATCATAAAACTTCTTCAGGAATCAACAACAGGTAGCAGCACAGTTATAGTTCCTAAAATAAAGCACAGAGCGTCCTTAGCTTGCTTTCCCAGAGACACCTCCTGGAACAGGGGAGAAGCATGATGAGTTTGGCTATCTTGCTGAATTTCAAGGGCCAATATTGAGAAGATAAAGACACCTGGTATTTAAAGAATAAGAGAATGCCTCACAGAAAAACAGCTTCTGGAGGAGGCTAAACAGTAGTATCCTTCTTATCCTGAATGCTACATGGTACCAACTTAGGTTGCTATTCATATGATGACAAAGAACAATTCCCGTGAAGCTGAAGACATGGCAAACTTAGGAGTTCACACTGCACTGAAGAGGTGCAACATTGGCAGGCAGCGCATCTGTGGCTGGTCTGGAGGAGCAATTACTCTACACCTTCCTCAACAAGGCATGAAAACTCAGTCTTAAAAGGAACAAGCTGTTCTTAATGCCCCTTAAAATGCTTACACATCAAAGCTTAACACTTCAGAAAGGGTGCAATGAAAGCCACACACTCAATGATGCAGATTTTACATTGTCAGCATCAAGTAAGAAATTACTAGTCATATAACAAATAAAGTTATGATCTACAAGAAAAGAAAGAAGAGTTATGAAGGACAGATACAAACTAAATGAGAAAAACAACACCAGCAAAGACCAAGACAAGATGACAACACTGTTAATATGTTTAAGCATAAAACAGATGTGAAAACAAGTGGACAGCATTGAAAAGCAAGAGTGAAATAATATTTCCATCTATAATTTTATTCCAGGCTGTTCACATCTGGAATACAATCTTATTGGAAGGGTATGTCACATTATCTAATGCACGAAGAGTCCAGCCACATGGTTCAGTGGGTAAAGGCTTGTGTAGCTAAGTCTAATGACTTGAGTTCAGTCACTAGATCCTGTAGAGTGGAAAGAGAAAACCAACTCCTAAAAAGTTGTCCTTTAACTGCCACATACACAGAGTAGAGCGTGGTGGTACATGAGCATGTTCACACACACACACACACACACACACACACACACACACACACACACAC
>OU015750.1:32247995-32274031 GCA_907169655.1 Acomys percivali
AGAGAAGAGAGAAGAGAGAAGAGAGAAGAGAGAAGAGAGAAGAGAGAGAGAGAGAGAGAGAGAGAGAGAGAGAGAGAGAGAGAGAGAGAGAGAGAGAGAGAGAGAGAACCACTGGTACTATAAATCAAAAGGCCATGGCTGAGATGTTATAGGCCCCAGGGCGGGTATTTCATACTATTACTTAGCTAAATTTACATTGTGTAAAAGTAGATGTTACATTTATGCTTACAGACAAGTGTTACTCTCACCTTTAATCAAAGGAATCTCCCCACTGTGTAACAAAGGATCCTAAGGCTCATGGCTCTGGTGGTGACCATAAATGATGGGTGACTACTCAGCTCTAAACAAGACATTTATACTACCCTGTTCTAAGGCTTTGGAAACACTGCAGAAGAGGAAACAGAAAGAATTCAAGCCAGAAGTTAGGGAGAAGGGCTCCAAAACACCATCTTCTGGGCAAGACACAGTTGCAATCATGAAATCATGTCAGCTGCAGTTAACTGCACTCTGTCCATACTAAAGCGGGCCCATCAATATTTGGTAAAACATGGGTGGAAGAGGTGTACTATGGGCCTACCCTTCTCTGTTGACTCTGGAAGAGAAAGAGTTATTACCTGAAGTTTGCTACCCACTGGTGAGCTCAACAGACTGCAGTGTGTACCTGTAAACAAATGGGCACACAAGTGGCCCTGCTTAAATTCAGCGTATTACATCGCAATTTTAAAAACATGAATGTGGGAAGGGACTAAGAGGGAGAAGGGAGATGTTGATAGGGACTTGAAGGAGATAAGACAGGGTACAGAGGAAGGGGTAATCAGAATGCACTAAATATATGTATAAAATTGTCAGTGGTTACGGGTAATTAATTTTCATTAAAATTTAAAATTAAAAAATTATGTCTGTAAATGTAACTTTATTCGACAGATATAATTGTTGTCTCAGAGGCTCTCTGATGAATAAGCTCACCCTTTCTAGTTCTTTCTGAGCTCCGGCTGGCTGGTTCAACTCAGCTGTTGTGGCTCAAACTCCTCTCCAAGCTGATTAATTCAGTCTGGCTTCTCTCATCTCACTGAATTGCTCTGCTTGGCCTCAATCTAACTGTGGCAATCTGGTGTAATCTTCTGGCTCCTTCTCATTCTCTGATTCATTCTGTCTTCACCTGTGTCTAGCTTGTTCTCTCTGCTACCTCGCTCTGTACAACTGTCCTGGTAAAACTGCCTCTGAATTCCACAAACTGAACTGCCGTGAACTCACCTCCACTGTACTGCCTCTCCACTGACTGCCAGTGGACAGACCTCAACTCAATTCAATTGTGAAATGGCTGGCTGACTCACTCCCAACTGACTTACTATCTCCCTGACCTGCTTTTAAGTAGACTCTCTTTCCCATCTGTTCTTGTGAGAGATGGAAGTATCCTATCTCTGACTCATTCTGTCACATCTTTCTCTGATTTTTTTACTTTGTCTGCCTCTCCATTAGATGTCACTTTCAAACATGGCTGCTTCCTTCTACTAGCTAGCCTTAACTACATTGTTAGGGATTAAATGTGTGTATAATGTATTCCAGCCAGATCATACTGCAATCCAGAATGTGTCTGCATTCAGGCCATATCATATAGACCTAGAAGGTCTTTGGATGTGACCCCTTGCCAGAACAGCCATATTGCTGGATTAAAGTTCCTCTACCTGAATCAATAGCAAAGGAAGAATTACCACTGACCTCAGAAATTATGAGAATTTGGAATTAATGAAATAGGTTTGGATCCTTTTAAAACAGTAAATAAGCAATCAAAACCTGGTTCAGGGCATGAAGATGGCTCAGTGGATAAAGTGCTTGTGGTACAACTGTAAGAACCAGAGTGTGGATGCCTATAATCCACTTAAAAGCTAGACAAGCATAATAGCCACTTGTAATCCCAGCTCTCAGAAGGCAGAGACAAGTGAGTCCCAGGATGATCTGGCTAGCTAGCCTAGCAGGAATTGATGAGCTCTGGATTCAGCAAGAAAGCCTGTCTTAATAAATGAAGTAAAAAGCAATGGAAGAAGACATGAAAGTCAACTCAGTTTTCTATTCATTGTGTATGTGCACGTGTGCGTGTGCGCGCCCAAGCGCACACACACACACACACACACACACACACACACCATTAATAGTCACATTCCAAAATCCTAGAAACAAGTCTATACCCAGTAAAAGAAACCTTTACAACTGAAGATGTTTGCAAACTAAAGATACGGAGAGAATTTAAGCCTGCTTAAATATTGTTAAAGCAAAAATATTATTGAGAAAAATAATATCATATCAAAACTCAGAACTATATTATAAAACGCAGAACTATATTATAAAATTACTTACATGTCGAGGTAGGGAAAAATAATCTTTATTTTAATTTTTAAAAATTAAGTATGTAAATATATTTTAAACAAAAATTATCAATGCCTCATAAATGTTATAGTAGGTACTGAAAGAAACATATAACCGCCTTTCCTCACCCCATTCCTTTATCTTACCCACCAACACCCAAGCCACTCTCTCCCTGGAAACACACCAGCCAGGGAATCAATAGGCCATCTAACCCTCCTTCCCAGCTTCCAATTCTCCAGTGTCACCCATGTCCCTGGCGCAGACCACCTGCAGGAGCCCATCTTCCTCTTTTTCTTTTTTCCCTCTTTTACTTTCATCCCTATGGACACAGAGCCTTAAGGCAAAACTAACTTTCCTTCCCTCCTGTGGACCCTTTCAACACCTCTAACTCTTCTACCCAACCCCCATCCTTTCCTGTCAGTTTCCAATAGGTAGAAATACAGTCTACCTAATAGTCACACCTGATGGAGACCAGAGCACACCTTAAAAAGCAACCCATGGCCACTACATGCGCCTAAGATACAGAAAGAGCAAAAGAAGCCAAGTACCAGAAAACATATGGAAAAAAAGACAAGACCAGATAGCAACACCAACCGTTATGATGTTTCCAAATCCAGAACATCACCATAAAAAAGCAAAAACAAAAACAAAAACAGAGTGCTGTAATCCCAGCACTCTGGGAGGCAGAGGCAGGTGGATATCTGTGAGTTCACAGCCAGCCTAGTCTACAAAGTGAGTTCAGGACAGCCAAGGCTACACAGAGAAACCTTGTCTCAAAAACAAAACAAAATAAATAAATAAATAAAAAACAAGAACAAAACAGTAACAGTCATGACAATGTGCTTCCACTTATGACCAGAAACCCCATACAGTAGAACGTGAAAATGCTATATAGCTAAAGTACAAGGCAAAAACTTCAAAATAGCTATTGTGAATATGTTCAAGAACTTAAAAAAAAAAAAAAGAAGTCTCTGCACTGAAAGGCATGATAGAAATGCTAAATCTAAAAAAAATCTAGGCATAAAATATCCAGGATATCTAGAACAAAATGAAAAGACCAAATCTAAGAATAATGGGAATAGAGGACACAGAAGAAACACAAAACCATAGAAGAAAATTTTCCTAACCTAAAGGAGATGGTACAAGAAGCATAGAGAACAACAAGTAGGTTGGAATAGAAAATTTTCCCACTCTCTAAATGTACAAAGCAAAGAAAAAATATTAAAAACTACAAAGGAAAAAACCCACTAGAGCATCACCTGACATTTTGCTGGAGAAGGGTTTTAAAGGTAGAAGAGTTTGCAAAGATATTCTACAAATTCTAAGAAACCATAAATACCAGTCCAGATTATTATACCCAACAAAATTTTCAATTACAATAAATGGAAAATTTTCAAATTAAACTTAATTATAAAAATATAAGTAATATCTATCCACAAATACAACTATACAGAAAGCACTAGAAGGAAAATTTCAACCTGAAGAGGTTAACCACACCCAAGAAAACATAGGGTCTAAATAATCCCAGACCAGCAAATGAAAAGAGAGGAAAGCCCCACACCACAACCACAAAATAACAGGAATCAACAAACACTACTCATTAATAACTCTCAGCATCAATGGCCTCAATTTCCCAATTAAAAAACACAGATTAACAGATTGGATTAGAAAACAGGATTCATCCTGCTGTAACCAGAAAATACACCTTAACACCAAGGATAGATATCACCTTAGAGTAAATGATATTTAAAGCAAATCAACCCAAGAAACAAGCTGATGTAGCCATTTTAGTATCTGACAAAATAAACTTCAAATGAAAACTAATCAAAATAGGGAAGGATACCACATAGTCATTAAAGGAGTCACCAAAAAGACATTACAATTCTAAACATCTATGCACCAAACCAAAAAGACACCCAAATTCATAAAAAGAGCATTAATACAACTAACATCACATACTGACCATCACACAGTGATTATGGCTGAATTCAATACCCGACTCTTGACAAAAGAAAAGCCAGCCAGATAAACACTAAACAGAAAAATGCTGGAGGTAAATGATATTATAAACTACACGGACCTAACAGATATTTACACATTTATAAAATATTTCACTTAAACACAAAAGGATACACATTCTTCTCAGCATCTCATGAAACTTCCTCCAAAACTGATTAGCACCCTGAATCTTATCTGATCATCGTGTGTTACAACTGGGTACCAATAACAAGTGAAACAATGACTTACAAACACATAGTAACTGATTAACTCACTAGTGAATGGGGGAAAAATGGGTCAAGAGAGAAATTAAGAGAAATTTAGAAGTTTTAGAATTGTGTCAGGCAATGATGGTGCGTGTCTTTAATTCCAGCACTCAGGAGGCAGAGGAAGGTAGATCTCCCTGAACTTGAGGCCAGCCTGGTCTACAGAATGAGTTCCAGACAGCTAAGGCTACACAGAGAAACTCTGTCTCAAAAAAAAAAAAAAAGAAAGAAAGAAAGAAAGAAAAAAAGAAAAAAAGAAAAGAAAAAACTTTTAGAATTTAATAAAAAGGAAACACAATATGGTCAAGTTTACAACTGACCTATCACATATACAGGGAGAGGGAAAATCAGGGTTTTTTTTTTCCCCCAATGGAGTGAAACTCAACCAGTCCAGAGAAGGCCTCATGTTCAGGAATAATTGACCAACATATGGGGTATTCCAGGCTTGTTTTGTTTTTTGTTTTGGGTTTTTTTTCTTTCTGTTTTTATTTGGTTATAGTTTGATGGGTTTTGGTTGCTTGTATTTTTCTTTTTTTGGGGGGGTGTTTTATTTTGTTTTCTTGGTTTGTTGTTGTTTTGTTTTCAAGAAAAAACTTAAAAATTGGATAAATAGAGAAGAAGAGAGGATTTAAAATGACTTGGGAAGGGGAATAATATGATCAAATATATTTAAATTTAAAATTGTGTTAAATAATAAAAATAACATTTTTAAAGCATAGAAGTAAAAAACTACAACAAAACCAAAGAGGATAAGAAGGGGAAAATTAATATATCCTTTTTAAGAATGTTAATTTGTATACAAACTGGTTTGGAAGTATTTCATAGTAGATTATCATGAATTAAACAATCCTATTTTAAATGTTAGAAGAACTTCTAAAATCTTCAAATTTGTTGTATAATTTTTCCTGGGATAATGTGAGGGAAAAAAAAAAAACATCTCTTCACCCCAGACAGAGCATGCTGAGCTAGTGACAAGTCAATCACACCCAAGTCTGTTTTGGTGAGCCAATGGGTTTATTTAGGTTACTCATAGGAACACAGATGATTCAAATGCAGCTACATCCCTGAAAACCCACTCTAGCATGGGTGACAACCCTTGAAAGCTGTATCCCTGGGGCTCACTGCATGACTTGCATGCAGTTTGGCAGAACCTTACTTCCCCCAGCCATTGGTACTGGTTTTATAATCCTGGACAGGGGCCTTATGAGTCCTATGAGTTTCAGGAACTTCTTGATTTGTTTGATTTATAACTATTGTAAGTTACATTTACTTTCTGAGAGTTAAAGTGCTTCCTTCTAGGATGGAAGGTTTTAATTTGGAGGATATCACTATAAAACACTGGCCCATCCATTATAACACACAATAGAGAGACAGTGCCAACTCCTAGGAAGGAATGCTGTTGTCTCTTGAGGAATGATTAATATATATTATTATATTATATTTGCAAAACCCAGACATGCCAAACATTCTTTGAACAGATGCTCAACATTTTGGTTACACAGTATTCGCCTTGTTTCATAGTTACAAATGAGGAGAATAGAATATTTTGCTAGCATCTCCACTCTATTTTTTTATAGGTTTGATAGTTTCCCCAGTTTTCAACCTTGGTCTTGTATTCCTTAGCAACCCTCAGCAAACAGTCAGCTGTGAAATTCTTCCTAAACATGGCTCTTTCCTCCATATTGCTTGGGTTTCTGAGCTCACAGATACCACTCTTACTGCCGATGACTGCCTATTTAACACTTGGCACAGCCTCCTCATTGTAAAACAAAAAAAGGTTGTTGTATTTAATTGTCCCATGACTTCTCATAAAAGGTCTTCTCAAGATTTTTAAAGTTTGGAAAGAACCTATGACCTCCCTATATCATTTTGGGGGAGCAGAAACTTCAGTGATTCACCAATTAAATTTAGATTCGAGCTAAAAATGATTCTCAAATGCAAATGTATTCAGTTTGAGACATTTACCATTTGCTTAATGTGTTTAAGTATCCATCACTGGAGCTGCAGTGAGTGAAAGATTGTTGCAATAAGAGCTAAGACTTGAGGAACTGATCTAGTGAAACTAATGACATTTTCAAATATTAACACTGTGAGAAAAAGTAAACAAAATAGGTGTAAGACTGATGCATACAGAAGACAATCCCTAAAACATTGCTGAAAGAAGTAAAGAAATCATACCAAGAAAGAAGAAATACAGTAATTAGATGTTCTAGTAGTTTCAAGGCAAAGCAAATTTGCTCAGAATGCTTTTGTAGTGTATATATATATACATAGTGAGCATTGTAATTGGGTTAGTACCTTTATTATTTTGCTTGCGGTGCATGGAGGTAACATTAGCCCAGACTTCCATTTTTTTCAGCTCTGCTGAGATTGTGGTGGTACCTCACTGTCATTATAAGTTACTCTTTGACAATCATCAACTATACTTGGCTTCTTTTCTTGTAGATGCAGATGCTGACTTCATCTAGTATTTGGCTGTTTGTTTTCTTATGGTTGAATTTTAAGTAAACATTGTATTCGGTATAGGATCAGCTTTTTTTCCAGTTGGAACTCAAGTGACAGACCTGCCTCTGGTCCCTCTTGTTCCACTCAATAACCATGTTGTGTTGTTCCTATTTCTTCAGTCTGTCTATTGCTCACTATGACTTTGTGTCTTTATTCTATAGT
The DNA here is from genome assembly GCA_907169655.1 of Acomys percivali. Taxonomy (NCBI): domain Eukaryota; kingdom Metazoa; phylum Chordata; class Mammalia; order Rodentia; family Muridae; genus Acomys; species Acomys percivali. The sequence goes on from OU015750.1 coordinate 32,255,291, forward strand.
CCACCACTACACTGGGGTTAGGGGTTGTCTATTTAAGTCTATGTTCTGGCCTATGGAAGGCATGAGAGCATGTGGAGCTGGGGTTACAGGCAGCTGTGAGTTATCTGACGTGGTTATTGAGAACTGAACTCAAGTCCTCTGCAAAACATTTGCTAAACAGTGCACATAAGGATTCTTGATTACAAGTATCACACCTGCTCTTTTAAAATCCTGTTTAAATCTTTCCATTCACTTCAAGACACTATAATTTGTATGAACTTTCTTTTTAATTTTTGTTTTTTAGTGTGTGTGTGTGTGTGTGTGTGTGTGTGTCAGAGAGAGAGAGAGAGAGAGAGAGAGAGAGAGAGAGAGAGAGAGAGAAACACATCATGTGGAGCTGGGGTTACAGGCAGCTGTAAGTCATCTGATGTGAGTATTGAGAACTGAACTCAAGTCCTCTGCAAAAGCAGCCAACTGCTCTTAACTGAATATTTTCTCTAGTCTCGACACTAATATTTTTAATAACTCACTTCTCTTCTTTTGTGTAGTGGAAGCTTTGATCTCAAACTCAGTCATGTTATGTAAACATGTTTTTGTTTTAATCCCAAGTGTGTGATATGGGACTGCCTTAGTTACCCAGAGATGTTAACTATAATTACCTTGTGTGAGGCATGGTCTTTGCCAGGCACAGTTAGTTGAATTTTGCAGACTCAGAGATGGTATAAAAATCAGAGCCCAGAGAGAGATAAAAGAATACTTCGAGGAGACAGTTGGAAGAGGGAGAAGGCTGCTGGTTCATCTTGCTACTGTGTGTGCTATTTGACTGGTTGGCAGGACTGCTGGATGTCCTCACTACAAAGATTAGAACTGCCCCCAAAGAACTAAGTCTAAACAGGTCTATGTCCCCTGTCCATTATAACCTCCTTCCTCTCCTACCTAGTGTTGAGAGTTGGTGGAAGGGAGGTAGAGGTATAAAAAAAAAAAAAAAACACTAAAATAGATCATAAAAAATACACCAACACTTTTGTCATGTCCAAGCTCAGACTCCATTTTTAATCCAGGACATCTGCCAACTGCAAATACTGGAAGTGGCACAAACACTCCATGTGTATTATCTATGATTTTGAGATTTGTTTTTTCTTACCATGTTTCTGGTATTTCTTTGTATAATTTAGCTAATTATCATATATTTTCCTTAGAAAATTCACTCTGTCAGTTTCATCTGAATATTCTACCACTATCCACTATTCAAGTAGCTACATCTCTTAAACTTAGAAAAGAGAGAGAGAGTAAGGAGTTAGATGCTGATGGTGTATTCGGGAGATACAAAGCTAGAGAAGTCAAAAAGTGCACTCACACTGTGGGCATTTTCCAAACAAAGGAAAACTGAAGAAAAATAAATAACTTTGTATGTGTGTTTTGATCCTTATCTTTATTTTTTAAAAAATACAGGCCTTTAATTCCAGCACTTGGAAAGCAGGAGCAGGCTGATCTCTGTGAGTTCAAGGACAGCCTACCCTACAAAGTGAGTTCCAGGACAGCCAGGAATCCACAAAGAAACCCTGTCTCAAAAACAAAAACAAAAACAAAAAAAACAAAGCAAAAACAAACAAACAAAAACCACCAAACAAACAAACAATAAAACAAAAAAGGTGAAACAAAACAAAAACAATAAAAACCAACAAAACTAAGGACCACCCACAACTGTCATATTTAATTGGAAACTGAATGCCTTTTCCCTAGATCAGGAGTGAGGAAAGGATGTTCATTTCTCAATTTCTATTCAGCATCTCATTTGATGAAAAATAACTCATTAAATAAAGTAAAACCTTAAGAGCAGTGCATTATGTTGCCCAATGAGAAGCCTGCATGGGTCTTACTACCCCCTACTGTCTATAACGACCTGGAGAGATTCTGGTGGTTCCCCATCATTGAACGAGGGTTATTTGGGAACAGTATCACAGTTTTGATGCTTTGAGGACTTGGCAAAATGAGCAGAACACTGTGCTGGTTTTACTTTTGAAAAAAAAAATCTGACATTCTTATACTAATTTTCAATTTTATTTTTGAAGGAACAGCTTTTTAAATAAGCACCCCAATGATCTTGCATGAAATTAGTACATATATACATATATATGCCAATCATTATATTCCTAAGTATTCACTCAAGAGAAATAAAAGCATAGCTTCTAAAATCTAGCACTTGAATGTTTGTAGCAGATATATTCATCATAGGTTCAAACTGGAAACAATCTAAGTATTCATCGGGTGAATATTTAGATTGTGAACACAATTTGTGACCACAAAGTGAAGGGTGTTCACAGAGCAGGATATACCCAGCAATGCCAAAGAATGAGGTAGTAAAACACACAACAGCCTGGTTGGGTCAGAGAAACAGTATACTAAGCAAAAGAACCTAAAAACCAAAAGGCTCCCTTTCCTCTGAAGTGACAGTGCAGGGATACACACATCATGTTAAAGATTCTTAAAGTTTGACTGGTTAGAACTTCATGTTTGTGGAAAGTTGTAATGTGGATGACCCAGAGTCAAATTAGCTTAGGCTTTGTTGAGCTCCCTTGATAAACATTTATTGATGTCTTATCTACTATCACATAACACCACCTGGGATATATTTCTAGACTGATAGCTTCCATTAAATTTAGAAAAGAGAAAAATGTCACCAAGGAGCATCAGAAACCCGTAGCAGAGATGCCCTGACTTTGCTATAATCAGTCCCCTGATATTTCTTCCATCAATATATTCTAAGTGCTTCGGTGTATGCTTTGCTTTGTTCTATAACTATACAAACTTCATGAAACTGTTGTCGCATTGAAATATATCATTGGTGGTAACAGCGTTGCGTGATTCTGAGCCACGGTCACTCATATGCGAATGAACCCTTCTTTCTTCACTTTGCGGTGAGCAGTGTCTTGCGTCAACAGCGCTGGATCTTAGGAAGGAAATCTGGAATAAACAAGTACGTTCAGGAGTCCCCAGCCTCGGTAAAGGACAGCAATTAAAGAAAGTCACTAAGAAGCGCTGAGAAGGAGAGAATGAATCCTGACTATCCATCAGACTTTAGAAACGCGGAGACACTCCTTAGTGAGCACAGAGAAAGCGTTCAGATGAATGAGCAAGGGGTCCATGCACAGGAGGGTGTGGGGAAAGGGAGCGACAGAAGCAGGAGAGCGTATGTGTCATCCCACAAAGAAAGGCCTGCTGTGGTAAAGAAAGGACATCATGTGTCCATTTCCGAACCTCACTTCTCTACCGGGCTGTACGCGCCTCGGGGCGGCAGGCTTCTCAGTGAGGTCTTTATGGTCCCTCATAAAAATCAGCCATGTGTTCTGGTAAAGGAAAAGCTGAGCTATGGAAACACACATTTCCTGCGTTCGCTCATGTATGTCCTGAAAGCAAAGACCTAAGTTTCTGCGTAAGGTTGCTTTTGTTGGATAGCGAACCTAGGCTGTATTCCCCCTTCCGGTTCACCATCTTACAAGATCATGCTACTCTGTGTTTCCTCGTTTAAAATAAAGCAAGCTCAGCAATTCCTGTTTCTTAAACTGCATCACTAACCACCTCTTGCCACATTAGAAGCTTTAGCTAGAAGACTATTAAAAATAGCGTAATACTCCCTAGCAGGTAACTTCATTGAAGCCAATTCTCCTTTCAGGAATGTAGCAAGGTCAAATGAAATGACCAGGGAAGGACAGGCTGTGGGAGAGCAAGGGGAAAGGCAGCTGGCATTCAAAGGGCAACCGTGCATTGCGCTGGCAACGTTTTGTGTAAATGTTAAATAGGGCCCACATTTAACCACCTGCTTCTTGTTTAGAAGGGTTCAAGCGAACAATTTCAAGCACAATTGAGTTACACTCAAAAGAGAATCAAGTGTAATTTCCTAAGTTGCTGAAGCAAGGGTTCTTCTATGGAACAGCCATTAGTAGTTCTAAATCCGATTTGGCTGTATTTAAATTTTAATGCGCACAGTTCAGTGGCACCTGGAAATTTCTCCATGCAGAGAGACAACGACAAGGTAGACTTATTTCAATTGTGTGTGTGTGTGTGTGTGTGTGTGTGTGCGCGCGCGTGTGTGTGCATGCGTGCATGTGTGTGTGTGTATGTGCTCGCGAGCGCACGCACTTTTAAAAAGCAACCTGTGTCATATTTATTACACTAAACTACTTGTGTATTTATTATGCTAAACTACCTTGTGTATTCCATTGCACTGCTTCTGAGGCATAGCAGGCCGTCTCGGAATGTTTCGCTGATGTAACAACATCTCTAGATATTTATTAATGGGGGAGACAGGACACTGAGGAGTCTTGGGGTTACTTTAATAAGACACTCAAGGCAATGCTCATCTGCTTTTATTGAATGCTAACGTCATGCGATTAGTGCTGCCTTAAAACCTTCAGGAGATCCCTCAGCAGCGGCAGTCAACAGGAAGATCTGTTCTTACACACTTCCGCCTCCCTCTATTCGTTCTGCGCGCTACTCTCAGGCTTCACAAACGCTGTCCTGCCTCTCTTTGGGGAATTTCCTACCAGGAGGTTTGTTGCTGGTTTTCCCCTCGGATTGGACTCTTGCAAATATTTCCTGTACCGGAAGCTTCAGCTTGTCAAGCTCCTTGATCTTTCATCTGAACGGACACGCAGGTCTTATGTCGTCTCTGACATTTAATATTTGTCCCCACAACAAGCGTGGTTATAAGTTTGGTTGTTTAGAAGAGCTCTATTTCTAGCCTCCAAAGTGAGGTTGCCCTCCGTGTTCCTGCCTTGTCTCCTTCCCAAATGCACAGCTTTGTTTTCTTGACCTTAAATATTTATTACTATCAAGATTTTAGGAGTTATTTAATTTGCTCCGAAAGTCTTTGGAAACCATTATCTTTAAAGAAATATTTTCTGTGTGATCCTTGTGGGTGTTGTATCATTTTTCAGATTATGTAATAAACAAAACGATATGTATTTTCCTGGGTTGACTTTCTAAATGGTATGTACTTAAATATCAGTCAGAACCGAAATAGTCTAACAATGACTTATATCACTGCGTATTTGGCAACCAGATCTGGTAAAGATTTATTGACTAACATTTGGAAGAAAAATAATATTAAAATATTTTAATTACAGAAGCGATCATAATTATATGCTAGATATAGTAGTAACAACCAAACATTGGGGGGGGCATGGAAATGTCTTGGAGGAAACTTTTATCATTAAACAGACTTTTTAAAAAGCTAGCCTATATTTTGAGCAGCATTGCTTGATTAGCTTTCTGCTGATGGTGTCCCATTGTGTGGTAGTTTTTTTGCTGACTCTGTCCTGTTTGTTCCCTGAAAATTGTATATAAAGTGCTGTGCTTGTTAATAAACTTGCTTGGCATTAGACAGAGCTTTCTTATCTTCATTTTTCCTCATCTTCTAGTCCTCCCTCTTAGGACTGTGTTACAGAAGAATCACCTGCTGCTCCAGGTCAGAGAAAGTGCAAATCTAACAGGAAGCGCCACAGCTTCAGACTGGCCACTCAAACTATGCAGAAGTCCACTAAGCTATGGAGACTTCGTGTCTGGTTAATTTTGGTGTGTGATTTTCTTCTTTCCTTCCTTCCTTCCTTCTTTCCTTCCTTTCGTTCTTTCATTTTTAATTTACAAGTTCTTTTTAATATATAAGTGGATAAAATAAAACTTTTTAAACATAATAATTGTTTAATACCAATTTAATGCAAGGTCATGGGCACTTATTTAAAAAGCTATGCCCTTGAAAATAAAATTAAAAAATAGTAAAAAAAAAATTCAGTATGTTTTGTTTTATTTTATTTTTCCTACCAAAAGTAAAACGAACACAGTGTTCTTCTTGTTTGGCCAAATCCTCAAAGCATCAAAATTGTGATATCATTCCCAAATAACCATCATTTGATGGTAGAGAATCATCAAAAGCTCTCCAGGTCATTACAGACAGTAGGGGGTAGTAAGACCCATACAGGCCTCTCATTGGGCAACATAATGCACTGTCCTTAAAGGTTTAAAACTGCACCTTCAAATGCCCTACACCGGTACTTGGAGAGTTAGACCCTGTGAGTCTATATCCACTAGGGATAGGCTGGAAAATAAAGCCTACTAGCGCTCAGTGCAATAAAGAAAAGTGAGAAGGAGCAGCTCATGGTGCATGATGAGGGACGCACAGGAAAGCTGGCACCTGCTAGTGCACACAGAACAAGGGAAAGGCCAATTGGACAAATTCCTGGGATAGGCTTATGTCTGCAAAGACCAAGGAATAGCAAGAAGGCAGAGTCTGGAGACGAAGGTGGGGGCTCCAGAAGTGAAGACCGTGGGTTTGTTCTGTCTTGGTGAAGCCTGTCGGTGACCTGAGCAGTTATGGCTTTTAACTATGATAGAAGCTTGTGCTTTAGGCTCTAGAGCACATCAAGCTGGTAGTTCTTCAATAAGTTATGTCTAGGGCTAGAGAAATGGCTCAGAGGGTAAGAGCACCGGTTCCTTCTTCCAAAGATCCTAAGTTCAATTCCCAGTGCCACATGGTGGCTCACAACCATCTATACTGAGATCTGGTCCCCTTTTCTGGTGTGCAGGCACACAGGCAGTCAGAACATTGTATACATAATAAATAAATAAATCTTTAAAAAGAAAAAGAATTGAAGTTTAAAAATATAAATATAAAAATATAAAATAAAAATAAAAATATACATAAAATTCAAATTGGGATGGGGACATAAAGAGATGGGTCAGCAGTTAAGGGCACTGACTTCTCTTCCAGAGAACCTGACTTCAATTCCCAGCACCCACATGGTGACTTACAACCATCTGTACTTCCAGTTCCACAGGATACAATGCCCTTTTCTGGCCTCTTGAACACTGCATGCACTTTGTGCACATATATACATGTAGGCAAAACATGCACATAAAAATTAAAAACTGGAAAAAAATTAATACAAAAGATTGAAAAGATAAAGCCCTTAAAAACGCACTGTCCTAAATGTCATTCAGAAAAACAGTTTTAAATAAGTGTGTCTTTTGGCCTCGAAATTCTAGAATTCTGTTATTAACTTGATGGAAAGAGAGGGAGAAAAGCAGGGAGGGAGGGAAGAGGGGAGTTACAATGCTACCAGAGCCAGTACCTAGTCCCCAGTACCCTGTCTGCACTCTGCATACAAATATAAACACAGTTGTGAAATAGAATACGAGCACATGGACACCAACATATGACACCGTTTCTTTTATTTAAAATAGAGCTCTTTATGCTTTACAGAAACAAGTGCAAGGAGTGCTTAATTTATTGTCTTTGCCACTTTCCAAAACAATATGCTTCCTGAAAATGCATACATAAAAATATAACATTTAGGCAGGGAAGTATGTACACCTGGAGGCAGCAGGAAGTTACGCAATAATATTAAAAAGCTTTAAAATAAATACTTCTATGACTTGCTGTTGGCAAAGTTAAACATTTTGGTATGAAGGCTATCACTGAGTTCTTACTAAATTCTAAAGTATGATTATTTCTTAACAATATAAGTATATATTACTACAAATGCATATGTTCACAGATTGAAAATTCATGAAACATCTGAATGTCATCCATGACTCTGTGGAACTCTATTCAACCTTCAACAATGAAAACACAGCTACACTCCACAATTCCCATCTGCACATTTTGGATACAAATTATCGCCCAGTTCTTATTTTAAAACCGAATTTATTTTTTCACAGTCCTTATATACATTCATTTGAGCCTGTCTGTGGAAGGCAACATCTTTTTACATACTTAAGAATATCAGAAAGCGTACAAAAAAAGATCTTTACAACAGTGATTCTGTTCACAGTAGTTCAAGAGTTCAAGGCATGTTTTTTGCAATGTCAAAATGCAATGGTTTTGACATGTGAAATGTGTTCATGGGTGCAAGAAGAGTCACACTACCCAAAGGGAAGTTTAATTAGTATTAGTGCTTTGAAAAATCAATCCAAAATCCCCTTTTTAAAAAAATATCTTAATCCAATTTTCTCTTTTTAGGCCATTTAAAAACCGCAAACACCAATCAAACGTGAATAATCTTATCCATTCTAGGGTCAGAAGAGTACAGGCGCTTGACATAAGTCATGCTAGAAACGAACTAGAGTCTAATATTTTACTCAGGTACTCTTGTTTGATAAAGAAAGCAGAAAACCGCCAGATTTTAAAAATTGAGTAGCTATTACTATTTTGCCAATGAGGAACTGAACATATTGATAAATCTCTGTCGATGATTGACTTTCTCACACCTTTGCCGGTGAAGGAAATGAGGTTTATCCATGGAATGAAACCTCAGTGGGCATCTAGAAATTGAGGTCCCTGTGCCCTGCTACGGGTGATTTGGGTTAAAGTGATCACCGGGATAAAGGGTCTACCTCGTTCAGTCTTGGGAAAACTGGGATGAAAAGTCACAGTGCTGATTCCTCTAAATTCTGTAGGCATAAGGTTATCGTGTACTTTACATTCTGATTTCTGTCTCAGTGTTGTGTAAACACGGCTCCTCAGTTGTTCCCTGCTGTGCCAATAAAGCAGTTTACAACCAATTGCTGAGCAGGGGACAGATTAGGGTTGGATTTCCTGCCAGGGGAGGAGGAGTTAGAGGAGGAAGGAGGAGAAGTGAGGGATTCAGCCGTGGGTAGATGTTCAAGGAAGAGCCAGAGGAAAGAGCTGTAGCCAAGGAAAGCTACAAAGTGCAAGTATCGCTGGGACGTTTGCTGGGAGCAAGACAAAATAGCGTAGAGGGTTAAGGACAGACTCAAACTGCTCAAGATTGTGTTCTGAAACCTTGTATCATAAAGGAGTCTCAATTATTTGTGTGGTAGCCAGGTTAAGAAATAAGCTTAGAGAAACAAACACTGTTTCACAAAAATAACTTCAACAAAAATCACTAATGATGGATAAGCCCAGGCATTTCCTATTGATGTAGAAACACATCATGTGTTTTTCTGAACATTAGAGAATTACGTCTGGAGGAAAGAACTTGTTGCAGCCATCACCTCAGTCTTCAGCTGCCCCAAGCTGTGAGTTCCCTGTGGAGAATTCATAATGGGATGCTAGAAAGAGGTGAATTTCCTACCATACTCCAGCTCCTAATTGCTGTGTTAACAGTCAGATTCCTAAAGCCCAGGATATAATTACATATTCCAATGAAAAGTGTCGGGTCCAAGAAGAAAACTTCTTGTAGCATAACATACACCAGAAAATGCATTTCTGGCACTATTAAAATGAGGATGAGCTGAAGCTCACATTCTCCCAAATGTTATCTTCATAACTGGAAAAGAATCCTGGCAGTTATCAATAACAAATTTTAAAGTGGAGATTGTTACCTAATTTCAGGATAATCTACATTCCAAACAGCAGGGTACATGGCTTAGCCTAAAACCATGGCAGAAGCAGGGCTGGAGAGGTGGCTTAGCAGTTAAGAGCACTGGCTGCTGCTCTTCCGGAGGAGAAAGGTTTGGTTTCCATGACCCACGTGGGCAGCTCACAACTTCCTGTAGTTCCAGCTCCCGGGGATCAGACTCTTTCTTCTGGTCTCCGACACACCCGACATGCACATAGTGCACAGACACACATTCAGTCAAAACACCCATAACACATTAGAAAATAAATAAATCAAGATTTTGGAAGGCTGGCAGAGGTAAAACAATTCAATGGCAGCCATCATCACAGAAGTAGCTCAAGCACTCACATTATGGGACATGGTACCTCACAGTCTCTGTTCAAGTCACTGCTTAAGTGGAATTCAGCATTAGGGCAGAATCAGGCATCCTTTATGCATTAGCTAGGAGCTAGACTGTAACCTGACAGTCTGACTAAAGTTTAAGAGAAAGTCATGCCTGTTATTAACAAAGTCCTCTCTCCTCCCCAGAGCCAAGAGAATAATCACCGGGGAACTGATGAGGCGAAACCTCTTTCACACAGTGGGGGAGATTAAAATCTTGTTAAGAAGTTCAGTGTGTAACAGTCTGGACAGGGCTCAAATACATGAAAGGACAGAGCTGTGGAGTGATGCGTGGCTCGGGAAATCTGCCACTGGAAGAAAGCAGTGCCAAAGTCAAAACTAACGAGAGAGAGAGACAGACAGAGAGAGAGAGAGAGACAGAGAGAGAGAGACAGAGAGACAGAGAGAGAGAGAGAGAGAGAGAGAGAGAGTATATAAATGGCGTGACACAGAGTCCCCAGTTCATGCACCAAATCACCTTGCATCCACTCCAAGACACAATGGGAAAAGAAGAATATGTGCAGAGAGGGAGAAGGGAAAGAGTCTGGAAGATTCTCTAATTATTACTCACACTAGTAATATTTTCTTTCCAGTGCTGAGGATCGAACCCAGGTCCTTATGCATGCTAGGCAAGTGCTCTGCCACTGCTCCACATCTACAGCCACCACCAAGAACCTCCACACACTACCATCTTTTCAATTGCATTTTCAGTTTTATCAGCACTCCCTGGCTTGTCTACCTAGCTTGATGACTACTTTGAAACTCTCGCTTTGTCTATTTTCGTTTTTCCTACTGACCTCGACCTGAGCAAATTATTTGGGTGGAAATGAACCAAGAACTAGGATTTGACCCTCAGCACTGAATGACTTACCATATTAACACACGCACATGGCAGTTTAAGATATGTTCTGATTGACCTTTTAATTTATAAAAGTGGGGGAGGTTTCAGGAGTAGGTTTCACCACCGTGTTTCCACAATCATTAGCAGTCACCCAATATCTGATCTCCAGTTTCTTTGTCTACAAAATATTGGAATCAACTTATGAGGTTCAGTGTCCCTTTAACTTTTAAGTTCTTATTTTTATTTTGCATCGTGGCACATTCAAAATAATTTAGCTCACTAAGAGATTTCTTTTTCATTTCAAATGTACAGTTCTATGATATTAAGTTAAATAATAGCTATGCTTAAAAATAATTAAGAAGTAACTATAATCTTGGAAGATAGTGAAAGAACAGTAAGTTTAGAAGTAGGTGAAAAATAATGAAAGAAAAGTGAAAGGGCAAGAAAAAAGCCAGGTGCTAGAATGTGTTAGAGTCCTTTGAAAAAATATGTAGACTATAGAAACTATGCTTAATATTAGATTTTTAATAATGCTTTACATTATAGATTTCCTTCTTTTCTTCCTTTATTTCCTTCTTTCTTTCTTTTTTTTCTTTTTCCTTTTTTTTTTTTTTTTTTTTTTTTTTTGGTTTAGTTTTAAAGAAACCTGAAAAAAATTAAAAGCCCTTAAAACTGTGACTGTCTCATTCATCGGTGCTATTCGCTGAAACGTTATGCTTCACAGATGACAAGAAAGAATAGATTCAAAAGCTACAGTGGCATCATTTTAGGATACCAAGCACAAACATTTCTGAGTAGTTGATAATACTGGTTTTTAAAGTTATATAAAAGAACTGATTATTGAAGACCTCAGCTATAGCAATATTGATGCATTTGTTAATGTTCCCTAACTGCTTGGTAGAAATCAAAATTTCCACATTTTAAATGAATCAATTTATCCATGTAAAATTTCATCTTCACTTTCAAGAATCAAAAAGCTATTCCCTGCCAAGTAATTTCAAGTTATTCTCCTGATCCTTGTCTGATGGCAGATGCCTGCTCCCTGCCTTCAGGAAATGCGCTAAGTACTCCGTTAGATTGCAAACTGGCCCTGAGTTTACTCTGCCCCAGTAAGTCACATGGTGGCAAAAATTGCAGGACAGTGGACTTTTCTTGTGTTTAATCATTCTGCAATAGTAGAAGCATTCAAAATAATAAGTTATTGTAGCACTTCTAATCTGATGAATGTATTGTAGATTTTTCATTTTTAAATAAAAGCAGATTTTTAAATTCTACAGACATTGCAATCAGGTTACTATTTTCATACAATTATGGAAATGTAAAATGCAAAGTTAATTGAAAGTATAAAGATGAAAAGCAAGTGCTATGCCTAAAATAGAGCACGCCAGTCATGTTTCACTTAGCTCTCAAGGCAGAACATAAATTAAGAATTCTAGATGTGACATGCCAAATATTTTAGACATGGAAGAATGCATACAACAGAATCGGTACTGATTACAAACTTAAACACACAACTTATAAGGCAACAAATTCATGCTCAAATGTTGACAGCAAATAACGCGTCTCATATTTCAAGAAGTGATGCCATGTATAAATCCCATCATTGCTGCATACAGTACTAAAAATGTATAATAGCATTCCTAAGCTCTAGGTTACACCCAAAGCCAAAATGTCCATAAGAAGCAAAACAACGATGTCACTCTGCACCTAACCTAAGAAGATATTTTTGCTCATAACAAAATAAAAAAGAAACAAGTATTGCATAAGATTCCATTAAAAACATGTATTGTAAATTGAGCTGCATAGGTATGTACAGTAAATCTGCCTTATGCTCCATGTATTACTTTTTTTTAATAAGTGAGCAGTTTCTATGTATAATTGCATTGAGAGTTAAGGAAAAACTACAATTCTATTGTTTCCCTTATTCTTTTGTTGCTATTTTCTTTAAGACTATTCACTTAGGAATTACAGTTCAATAACCGAACAACAGCACAATGTCTCAAAAACATACCAATATGCAGATTCCTCCACAGTGAAATCTGAATCAAAATATAAGTTACATTTCTATATTCTCAAATAAATTATAAAACATAATGTCAAAATATAAAGATGTTAAAACACCCTCTCTTTAAAAATCTAATAATCACCACCAAACAGTGGTGAATAGAACAGGATATAGTAGGATTTTTTTAGTTGGAGATTTGTATACAATCATCTAAGTAAATAACTTTATTTCCTTCATGTAGTAACTGTGTGAAATAAGGTAATAAACACAAGCCAGATCACCTGTCACACAGCTCTTTTTAACATCCATTCACAGAGGCGCACCTTTCGATGCTGATGGTATAATTAGACTTTAATATCTAAATAAAGATCTTTCTAAATGTGTTGCAAATTGGAAGTGAGCTTCAGACCTGTTCTAGAAACCACTGTCACAGAGAACTCAAGACATCCCACTGCATATTTTATCTGTCAATTTACTTTCTTCCCTCATGCTCACATGCCTTTTTCCACTCCCAAATTAGACTTTAAAATCCCTGAGGGCAGGACCTATCTATCTTTTTATTCCCTCTTGTACCCAATATTGTGGCAAGCAAGTTATGGGGTGCTCCCTGCTTATAAATGGATGAGTGTCTGACTGAGAATGGAAGTACACGCAAACCCCATAGCTGTCACGGCACTTTGTTTCTCTCATGTCAACTTAGTCAAATGAAATGGATCCAGTAGTATATTTCCACAGTAAAATGTACACATCAAGTTGCTCTCTTATGGACAACATAGGTGTATCCTTCAGAACGTTATGCCCCATGTTGGGCTTTGGAGAAAATCTAAATGCTCAATGGTGGAATTTCACCCTATCTATAATGAAAGGGCTGTACTATGAGTAATCAAATATTTGGCCTTAAAAACTATCCAGGTAACATGTCTTCAATTCGAGAACCATCAAAGACTAGAATATGCTATCATATCACTCACTGTTCATGTTGCTTGAGCAGTGCCTCCATTCTAAGAACATCTAGGCAGAAGAACAGTCTAAGGAATGGGGTCTGGGAAGTAGTGTTTGAGAACACTGAAAGACAACGTGTAAAATCACCTTCACTAAAGCATATAGTATATATATTTGAAGGGAATATCTGGAATCCTATTAAATATTCTGTACCTCAAAAAAAAAGGAGAAGAGAGGCAGAGCTGCCAAATCTCTTCATACATGGCCCCTCTTTAGAAGCCAGGAATATCTTCTAATAACCAGTGTGGCATCTCTGCTACCAGTAAGTGGTTAAACTCTTTTGGAAGAGTTCTCTTAATTTTTCTCAAACTTTTTCTTTGTTTACCTTTCTTTATAAATATGTACCTCCAAAGTAATGACATCTTAATACATACATCTTTAGACAATGTATGCTTATAATTGGTCAGTCTTTGGCAATGTTCAGGAAATATTTTCTTATTATTGAATGGAATAGCGATGACCTATCTACGGGGCCATACTAATAGATTGGTTTTGAAGTCCTAGCAAACCCATTATGGTCTTACAAAATACTCAATGCACTCTCTATATGACTAAATTTAAAATATTATAACTGAAGATGCTCCCACTTAGGAAGAAAAGCACTATGGGAATTCAAAGGAATGTAGTGGCCAGCAAATTTCACAGTGCTTATTGTCACAGGGTTTGTGACATCTCTGGCATGAGATCTGGGACTCGGGGCCATTTCACAGTGTTCATGACATCAGGGACCTCTGTTATATATCAGAAGTAATGGCTCAGTGGCTTTCAAACTACTTAGGGACTGCTTGAGTAGGGATGAAGAGCGATAAACAGTAAGAAGAGAGCAAGTGCTGAGAACATGGCCTCACTTTCATACGCCACTGACGACCTCCAGCTTTCCTGTCTTCAGATGTTAACATTCTGAGCAAAATTTACTTTTCAAGAATCCTACTAATTTTTAAAGTTCTGGTCCATTATAAAATGCTCTAGTGTGAATACCCAGTTACATTTTAATACATATCTCATTTCAGTTTGCTCTTGGTTCAAGCAAAACAAAGATTTAACTGTTTTTTTTTTAAACTGTTTTATGTAGCTTATTTTATATTCATAACATCTTCCTCCTTACATTTAAAAAATGAGTTGTGTCACCTTTAAAAAATAAAGTTAATGACAACACCAAGATTGGGAAATTCAAGACCTGCCTGTGCTTAACTTTAGAGTTGTCTTTTCATGCTGTCTTTAGGACACTTAAACACTGTAGTGAATCATCATTGAGGTAGAACTAAAACAAAACGCAGCAAAAATGAAGCCAAAACACATTCAGACAAAGAAGGAGACACAAAAGCGAGCTGTCAGCACTTTCTCTTTGCCTGTGTGTGGGGTCAGGCTTTGCAATCTTCCTTGACACACAGCTGAGAGACGGTCTTCTTCACGCGGAGGGCTGTCAAGCGTGCTGCCCCGTTGGCATACCAGCACTCACGCATTATTCTTCCCATGACTCGGAGCGCCTTCAGGAGAGAAAGACACCAAAGGCTTACTGTGGACAGAGCAAAGTACTGGAGAAGCAAAACCGCAAACCAAAAGGTGATTGAGGAAACTGGGCCAAACTACTGTAAAAAAAAAAAATCTCTTTTATAGGCACAAACATGAACCTTGTAAAGACTAGCTTACATGATATTGGTGACTCTTGAGATGGAAGAATAGCTGTTTTTGAACTCCTCTACGAAGAGCAACAATAGCTGAGTGCTGTGGTGCAAGCGCACAGTCCCAGTAATTGGGCAGCAGAGGCAGAAGCACCAGGAATTCAAGTTTTATGTAACCAGGCCAGTTATATGAAATCCTGTGTCAAACCAAACACCTAAAATGTGGCATGAGCCATAGAGGGGTGTGGAAGCGGTGTGAATATCAAGTTACATTTTAATCAAATGTGCACACACATGAAAAAAAAAGTCATCAAACTGAAAACTAAGATTTACACTTTCACAATTCATATTTGCATGTTGCAAATGATAATCTAAGGCAAGATAGAAAAAGTCAGTATAAATGAACTTTCAAAGAAAGAAGATATATACTTAGGGGAAAAATCTATGTAAAAGCACGAAGCATGAGACACCCAGGAAGTCACTGAAGCTGGGGAGGTCTAGTGGCATATGCTCATTTTCTGTTGTAGAGCCTGTGGGAAGGGGGACCGCATGTGAAAGTTAGGAAAGTCAGCCAAAAGGAAAGAGATGTTAAAGATGCTTTTTAAAAAGCCCTGAATTTATTTGACTTTCTCATGTACTCTGGTGCCTCACATTTGACTATGTCCCCTGGTGGGGGAGACCTAGTGGCACTCAGAGGACGGACAGCAGGTCACCGAGAAGAGACTTGATACCCTATGAGCATATACAGAGGGAGGTAATCCCTCTGAGGAACAGTCAAAGCGGAAGGGAATAAGGGGAAAATGGGAGGGAGGGGAGAATGGGAGGATACAAGGGATGGGATAACCATAGAGATGTAACAAGAATAAATTAATAAAAAAAAAACTAAAAAAAATAAAATAAAATAAAAAGCCCTGAATTTAAGCATGAATCTTGAGCTAGCATAATGGCTCAGCAAGTAAAGGGACTTGCAACTAAGCCTGGGAATATGAGTTTAATTATGGGACCCACATGTGGAAAGAGAAAAGAGACTTCTGCCAGCTGTCCTTTGGCCTCTGCAAGTGTTCCCTGGCACACACATGCATTTCCATATACATATAGGAAAATAAACATAATAGAATGTATGTATGTATAGGAATGAAGTTTGTAAGGAAAAACACTTACTTTGACTTTTGGTGAATAAAAAAAAAAAAAATCTGTCCAAATTTTTCAGTAAACCTGAACTCATAATGAAATCTTCACTCAGAAAGGGGAGGGTTACCAATAAATAAACAAGAATCAATCAAAACAATAACCATCAGAATCAGACCCATTAAAGAACATAAATTAATATTTAATTACAAGAAGTATACATTTAAAAAGAAATACAACTTGAACTACCTGTGGGGAAAAGAACAATACTTTCAGAACCAGTAAAAGTTCTTGATATGAAAATAAAGAATCTAGCAGATAAGTTAAATGGCAGGTTAGACATATCTGAGGCAGTAAGGAACTAGAAACCAAATCTACAAGATCAAGTATACGGATGCCAACGTCGGAAGCACAGGTGAAGCGAAGTAGAATCTGAAAGGTTTAATAGCAGCCACTGAGTTTTCCAAAAATAGAAATGGAGACAATGAGAGAAGAATTATCTGAAGACATATTATCACAGAAGTTTCTAGAACAGAGGCATGTCACAAATCCTTAGAATTAGAACAGTCTTTGTTTGAACAAGTTTAACCGTAAAGCTGGGTTTGGTGGTGCATGCAGTGATTTCAGCACTCAGAGGCTACAGCAGGAGGATTCCCATGAGTTTAGGCTTACATAGTGAGAGCTTCCTTCAAAAATAACAAGCAGAAAGACTGGCCATGATGTAGAGAAACAGAAGAACACTATAGGCCTCTGTCTTAAAGTTCTTAAACGCAATTAGAGGGGCTAGAGAGATGGCTCAGTTGTTAAGAGCACTTGTTTCTCTTTTAGAGGAGCTGGCTTCAGTGCCAAGCTTTCCCATGGTGACTCAAAGCCACCCAAGACCCCAGTTCCATCAGACGTGCACATGGTATACATACATGCATGCAGGCAAAATACTCATTCATATAAAAATAAAACAAATTTACAGTCAATGGAAAAGACATTAAGAGGAAAAGTTTTATTAAAATCAAAGTCCACTTTTTATTTAACCTAAATATGAAGCATTTGTAACCTTCAAAAAGTAAAGAAAATGTGTAGGTGACACTATTCCATAGGCTGATGCCCTGGGTTGAGAGAGAAAGAAAACAAGCTGAGCACCACAATTTTCCTTCGTGCTTTCTGATTCTGGACAGAGTAGGCGGTGCTCTGAGTGAGAAAGGCCCCATAGATTCATATGTTTCAATGCTTGGTCCACAGTTAATGGAACTCTTTGGGAAGGTTAGGAGGTGAGGCCTTATTGGAAGAATTGGAAGAAGTGTGTCATTGGGATTAGTTTTGATGTTTTAAATGCCTATACCATTCCTCCCTCCTTCTCTCCTTCTCCCTCTCTCCCTCTCTCCCTCTCTCCCTCTCTCCCCCCTCTCTCCCCCTCTCTCTCTCTCTCCCTCTCTCTCTCCCTCTCTCCCTCTCTCCCTCTCTCCCTCTCGTGGATCAGTTGTATTTGACCAGCTGCCTCATGTTACTACTGCAATGCCTCTTCCACCATGATGATACCTTCAAACTTAGAGCTATAATTAACCTTTCCTTCTCTAAGTACTTTTTGTCACATATTCTGTCACAGCAACAATAAAATTCACTAATACATTTGGCAACATTTTTAATATTGTATCTAAAAATCACATTTGATAACCAATACTAGAATAGTTAAAGAAATCCTATTATATCCACACAGGAGAATGCTATGTAGCAATGAAAATGGACAGATTTTATATATGTATACACACACACATATATATATGTATATATAGATAGATAGATAGAGAGAGAGAGAGAGTATCTATAATAAGTTTTCCTCACAATTTTCATAAATACATAAACGCAAATATTTTTCAGGATATACATATATGTGTGGCAAAAATATAAATGAAATTAGGGAATAATAAGAAAATTCCTCAAAAGATCTCCAAAAATGTTCTTCTTTTCAAATCGTATATTCACAAGTTTTCATTTAATTATTATGTTTTAAACTTTACCATTTATATATCCCCCGTGTGATTAATAATTTTAGAAAGTTAATTCTTTCAGAACGTTATACAAGCCATTAAATCTGCTTCTCAGGTAAACATAGAGTTGAAATAACTCCACAAAAGACAAAAACACTAACAAACGCCTTAAACAAAAGAGTTTGCATCATGGAATAGAGAAACAAAAAAGGTAAAGAGACAACTACATAAAATAATCCAAAAACAAAATAAAGAGCAATGGTGTCACCAAAAATGACTCATTATGTTAAAATAGGGCTGAAAATCAGCAGCAGTGATTGGAGTGGAGAGATGGAGGCACAGGATGGTGAAGACACAGGATGATGGTGGCATAGGATGGTAGAGGCACAGGATGGTGGAGACACAGGATGGTGGAGACACAGGATGGTGGAGACACAGGATG
>OU015750.1:32274041-32284278 GCA_907169655.1 Acomys percivali
ATCCCAGACCCCACATGGTAGAAGGAGAAAATCAAATCTCACAAGCTGTCCTCTGACCTCAACATGAGCTCAGTGTATGGCATGTGGGGATACACCACACACACACACACACACACACACACACACACCACGAAGTCCTAAACTCACTTGCATCGTAGGTGTGTCTCACCTTGGGGAATACTCTGTAAACTCCTTTATATGAGCATTTAACTGGTCCCCCCCACACACACACTGGTGCAATGATCTCATTAGATTGCATTAACAGGATCCCCTTACTAACTTCCAAGCTTGGGGAAGGTGTAGAGGGCAAAGGGTAAGCTGTCGTTCACTTTCCCACTCTACTTTATCTGCCCCAGTGCTTTACATCACAGGAGAGAAACGAGGGAAGGCCTGGGGAACAGAAGGCTTGCAGTCCTGCCACTTTGACAAGTCATTTAGCTTGTTTGGGATAAGAGTAAGGGATTTCAGCTGCTTCCAAAGTCCAATGAGATAATTTTCAAGTGAGTCAAAAATAATCTTTATGGGTATCAGAATGATCAGAACTGTCACCCACATCTAAGCATAATTCAAAAAACAACCCCCACACACTCTCCACAGGATGCTCTACTTTTGCCCCTGTAAAGAAATCACTGAATGGAATTCTCTTACCTATTCAGAAACTATTCAGTATACTGAGGGGGAAAATATAGAAAATTATATCTTGTGCTCAGAGTCAAGGAAAGGGGAACAAAGGGTATTTCCAAAAGCTTACCTCCAACTGAACACCTTCGAGCTATTTCCCAGTAAACTAGCCCCACAGAATAGATGTCAGCTCGCTTGAAGGACTCAAAGATGCTCACATTCATTGTATCGTCAAGCATTTCAGGAGCCATATACCTTCAAAAAATGTACACATTGAGATTCAGTCCAGTGAAACACAATTTTAACACATCACGATACAAAACATAAATTAAGATAGCTCCCATCAATTTTAAAGGAGCATCTCAGATACCATAATAGGGTGAAATTAAAAAGAAGACCCAGTTACTGGCTCAACCATCATTTTTAAAAAAAACATTTTAAATGAAACTAAAGGTTACGCAATTTCACATTATGACAGACTCAACAGCAGCCTAGTGCTTGGAAAGAATAAACCGAGAAGGTCAATAAGAGAAGAGCAACAGAGACGGAGCTTGGCGTCACAAGACTCTGTCACGTAGATAAGGTCCTTCTGAAAAACAGAGTGCATCACTCACCCCAGGCCACTCAATAGCCAACACAAGGCGTTCCACAAATACCTTCTCAGAATAAAGAATTTTATTATATACTGTGACCAAGAAAAATATGGCGTAGTTCAAACAAAGCTTAATGGAAGAAGTCCTAGAGTCAAAGGGCCTGACTGAGCCTAACTGGCCCATACAGAATTGGGTGTTTCTCCAGACTCTACACTCTTTGGGTTCTTTTCAAAGTGTTAGGTTCCCCCAAGGAAACCAGCACCCAAGCCTTGCCTGAGGGTCCCTGTTGTAGGAATAGTAAGAGGATTGTCCTTATTTGGAAAAGAAGGGCTTTTAGGGCTGTTCATTCGGAATACACTTGCCTGGAATCTCTCTGCCCACTTGATAATGTCTACCAAAAGACAGCAAATGGCTTGCAAGCACTGTCCTGAAATCTCAACTGGCTTAGATGCCAGCTCTATCTCCTTAGAAAAAGCTCTATCTCAAGCGCTTTAACATGTCCAGGAAACAATTTTGGTTGTTGTGATTTCAAGGCCAAGGGCTCTGGAATTATGAAAAAGTCGGGAACCCAGGTAAAGGAGATGGCCATAGAGTAGCTGCGGAGCCACCTGCTGGTCAACAAAAGAAACACACCAGACGGTCTGCGACTGATGAGCCTATCTTAGCCACAGCTGTGTGAGCTCCTTTTACTCCGTGCTTCCCCCTAGCGTTATTATATTCTGCTCCTTGAAAGTGGACATTGTATTCAAATGCATGTTACCTCAAAATGTATCCTTCTAGGAGACTAAGAACAGATGCAACTATAGGTAAAATATAAATTGACACGCAATATCTTTATGTGTTAAGGGCATAACTATGACACAAACGGCTGTATTATATATCATCCCTACCCTACCTATTCCAGTGCACTGATTTTTTATGTCTTCTTTATAGCCTGAGCCTGTACAGCAAGCCCTGAATTTTAGTTCACCGATGAGACACAAAGGTGCTGAAGTGTCTATATAGGACTGAAGTGGTTTCTTTCCTCCATCCAGAAAATGCGTCACATCAATATGGCATGCTATTATCTCTTCACCACTGCTCTGGACTAGATTCTGCATTCAAATGGCTACGTCACCAAACAAAAAGAAAACCCTCGCACTTTGTAATCATTGTGGCCACAGGCTTCTCAATGTCACCGGAAGGACTTCTTACTTTTCTAGGCCTACCCCTTTTCACATTTGGATGCACACAGACACTCATGGCATTCGACCCACCATATAAACTCTAGTAAGCCACCAATGAAAAGTTATCTTACCTCTTAGTTCCCACTTTCGGATTCTGGGGTATGTCTATAGTGTTCATGATTGAATCATGTTTCACAGCCAGCCCTAGATCAGCTATGGCACAAGTGTCACATTTCTTCACTAAGATATTCTTTGACTTTATATCTCGGTGAGCAATAGCAGGCTTACCTACAAAGCATAAGAAAAATGTATCCAGCTTTTGACCCTACTGAAGACTGGGGTCTCCTAAGGCTTAGCTCAAATGTCACCTCCTCAGATATATTGTCTCTGACTGCACCTCAAGTCCAGCAGAGCTTTGGAGAGATATGCAGGCTCCTATTCAGAGTCCGAGCTAAGTGAGGGCAGTCTCTTGCTTATGTTCAAGTAGTCCCAGTGTGCAGAACACCAGGTGACAGTTGCGAGCATTCATCACCAATTTGTTTAAATAAATTACTTAAAGTTACTAGTGGGTGTGATCCACAATAGGCAAATAGCTTCTAACCCAACAGGTCTCAAAATATGACTACGCTAGACTAGCACATCTCAAGTGGAACAGAAGATGACAGGGGAATCCTTAAAACTACCATACATCGACCTGTCAGGGTCATGTCACCATGTCTCCACTGACTTCAATTAAAACCGTATAATGAGGCAAATAGGACAAAGAGCATTGTGAAATTTCAGACAATAAGCTAGACATTAAAGGTACTTTTAAAATGTAGAAACAACATTATTGTCACTACACCGCATTAGAAAAAAGTTATAAAACATTTGGAAGCTGCTACTCATATTAATATTTAATTGGCTAATTAGTTTCTTGAAGTAAACACTTTTTAAATATATCAATGAAAATCATTCAATATTGACGTTATTAATAAATATAATCTACATTTACCAAAACTTGGGGAATCTCAATAATTTTTAAGAATATAAAGAGGTCATTGAACCTAGTGGCCTGTTTAGGCTAATGGCTTTTGAGAGTTAGTTTCCCGCCGGCTCAGCAAATCAACAAGGCAGGATCTATCATTCGGCTTTCAAGTATGACTTAGAGATTCCTTCTCATCTTTTTAAGATAGTCCCGGCTTGGTATGGAAGTCACCATGTAACCTGGGATGGCCTCAAACTCATGGGCAATCCTTCTGCCTCAGCCTCCCACACCCAGCTTCAGATATTCTCTCATGGTCACATCACCTTTCCCATTTATATTTTAATTCTCAGAATCAAGAATTTATATCATCTGCATATGTGAACATATGGCCTTTGCCACCAAAACAAGACCTCCAGGTACACAGGCTGATGGCAAGGATGGAGCCACTGAGGATAAAAATACACCATGAGTAACACGTGTGGTTCGGACAGTATGAGAAAGTCATTCGCACTGTGAGAAGAACCTCACTTTTGTGAAGTCGCTCCATTGTCCCCTCTGTATTTGATGATTATAAAGAACTAAAATAAACTCAATACAAAGGCCAGCTTTTGGAAGGGAGATGCATACCTTGAGTACCAACGATCTCCATGTGTAGGTGAGCCAGACCACTGGCTATGGAAAGCGCCAGCTTAACCATTCCAGCCACGGTGACTATGTTTCTATTCAGATAGTCATACAAGGAGCCCTGTTCGTGATACTCTGACACAAGCCAAAGTTGAGTCCAAGTTCCATTATCTGACAAGAAAACATGATTTGTTGTCGTCAGTATTTAAAGTTCATCCATGCCACTTATGAAACGAAGGTAGTTCTTTCAACAGGAAAGCTGAAGTTAGAGAAGTATAAAACTCTCAATGACTTATTGAAGATGTGAGTGTGGCAGAAGTTTCCATCGAAACAGGAAGTTGTGAAAGGTGGTTCTAACAAGTAAGTGATTCTGTCCCTGAGTGCTGTCATCAATAGTTGCTGGTGACAGTTAGTGTAGTGTTCGGGAACCTTCTGAGAGGTGCACTGTGGGAGAAACTTCTGAGAGGCACATTGGCTTCAGTACAGCCTTGTCCCTTACTCTTAAGCCTTTAAGAAAGATCAAAGCAATAAATACAATAAACTTACACCAACTACTATCATTGCAATAAGAACGTTGACATTTTAACAATGTCCATGGAATTTGTCTTTACAAATAGGAAGTTATGAGCTGGGCACAGTGGCACACACCTGTAATCCCAGCACTAAGGGAGGCAGAATCAGATGGATCTCTGTGAGTTCAAGGCCAGCCTGGTCTACAAAGTGAATCCAGGACAGTCAAGGCTACATAGAGAAACCCTGTCTCTAAAAACAAACAAACAACAAACAAAAAGAAATAGGAAGTTATGGACTCCAAACAGTTTTGTAAAGAGCCAAGTACTAGGATTGATTGCTACATAGTCACAGATAACGTGCTCATTTAAACAAAACTAACCCAACTTTTTTTCAAAAGACTTCTTAGCCGACTAGGAATTGGTCTGATGCTTCTCTGTGTGGCAGAACTTCATCAATTAACTGTAGCTTTCTAAGCAAAGTGCATATGACAGTATGGTTATCTCTGGCCAGTTCTGGAATTAAAATAGATGCTACAGTAAGCACTTTGCTTAGATGCTCTCCTGCCAAGTGCTACATGGTCAGGAGTCAATATAATACTATAAAGTTCACCAACAACCCACCACACACTAAGCCCACCCTCAGACTCCCTGAAATTGACACTCATGCCTAACTATGCTCTCTCACAAGAATGTCTTTTTCTGACCCCAGGTCACAATGTAAAACTGTGACTGTTACATGAATAAAGAATTTGCAAAGATGAAAGTGATATTAGAGACCATTTTGTATCTGAAAAAATGACTGATAAGTAAGGCTATGACTAAGAGAAGCCAGTTAAATGGAAGGAAACCAGAATGGCCTTCTCAGGGCACTGTCATTAAACTAGTTCATCTGGGTGCTGTGGCGACCTCACTGCTGGTAACCTAACGGAAACCTAACCTAACCTCAGCTCAGGACAGCAGAGTTTTGCAAAGTAGATTCTTAGCAGTGGAACAAAATGACTGTTTTTCAAAACTCTGGATATAGTATTAAAGTATATGCCCATAAGAAGTTGGAAAGCAGGATTGGGAAGATGGCTCAGCAGTTAAGAGCACTAGCTGCTCTTTCAGAGGACCCAGGTTCAATTCCCAGCATCTACATGGTGGCTCACAATAGTCTGTAACTCCAGTTCCAGGGGAGTCTAATGCCCTCTTCTGGCTTCATTTGGCACTAGACATAGACATGCATACGTGCATGGAAACTACCCAAACACATGTAATAATAATAATAATAATAACAACAACAACAACAATAACATAATGAAAATGATGATGATAGTGGTAATGATAGACGTTGTGAAGACCTTTGCCTCTCAGCTAATCACAACTTTATTCTCTTTTCTTACAAATCAGAAGTAGGAAACAAAAGTCTGGTCAGAATGTGCAATATCTACCAAACTTCCCTTTTGTCATCTTAACTAATAATAAATAAAAGCATGATCATGTTTCTATTAAACAAAATTAAAGTTTTTTTAAATTTTCCATGCAATAGGAGATGTGTAAAATTCATAGATAATTTAGTTTAAATTCTTGTTTTTTTATGAGATTATAACTGTGGCTTTACCAAAGTTCTTCATAGTATCTGATTAAAGATTTAATTTCATTCCTGAACTGATTTTTCTCACTTTGGTCTGCATTTCGTGTGTGTGTGTGTGTGTGTGTGTGTGTGTGTGTGTGTGTGTGTTTGTGGTGTGTGTGTGTTTGTGTGTGTTTGTGATGTGTGTGTTTGTGGTGTGTGTGTGTGTGTGTGTGTGTGTGTGTGTGTGTGTGTAAAATGATCCCAAGCATTTTAGGAAGAGGAAAGAGACAGAGGTGATCAACTAACTGTGTCTCTCCCTCACTATCCCAGCACATGTACAATAGTTTGAGAGACTTCAAATACCAGCTAGGTGATCATCTGTTTTGCTCCGGCACACTAAAGAACTAACAAGTAGTCACCTGTCAGTGTTAAACTTCAAATTCTGAGGCATGGGCAAACTACCAATGATAGCAAACTCCACTGATGATCTCTTGCCCCATTCGCATTCTCACACAGTCTAGTGGGGACATGTGCTGAGAAGTGGATACCTGCAGACAAAGCCCATGATATAACATAGATTCCATCCCCGGTGATAAACAGCAGCCGTTCAAAATTCAAATACCGACCATTCCACTGCCCAGCGCACACAAATGCTCTCCACATTCCAAAATGCCCCTGTCTAGATCTTTCTGTGAACCAGAGTGACTAAAGATAGAACAACTAGCCCAGTTGACTTTTTTCTCCCCAGACTGGCTCCAGTGGCAGATGGCTGATCTCTGCCCAGGACCAGTTATCCACTATGGTAAACATCAGCTTCACTGTGTCATCATAATTTCACACCTATCATTTGCTGCCGCACTCAACTGCTTAGCCATGGGCATTTACATGTGGGAAAGAAAAGAGGATATTTTTTAATAATAAAGAAGATAGGATTTTTATGTCTCTTCCTGAAACAGAGGGATGCCTCCTGCTGGCAAGCAATCTGACATTGCTGCTGCTTGCCAGCCCTGGTGACAGTGACCTCACCTTTATTGTCAGCCGCGATGAAACCAAGGATGTTTTCATGACGCAGCATCACCGTCTGATAAATTTCCGCCTCGCGAAACCAAGATCTTTCATCTCGGGAGGAGAATATTTTCACAGCCACGTCTTCCCCACACCATCTTCCATGCCACACTTCCCCAAACCGACCTTTTCCTACGATTTCTTGAAGTACAATCGTCCTTGCAATTGTTCTTTGAACCAAAAGAGGCAGACCTAGTCAAAGGAAGGGTGGACAGATCGTACAAACAAAAGTCACAATGACAGTCACTGTTACATGAACACCAAACACTCAAGCACTTTAGTGATTATATTAAATTTGAAGGAATAAGCATCATTACAACAAACTGTGGTGCCAGGACACGATCTGTAAACGTCTTAAATGATTAATGTCTTGTCTCTTATTCACAAACAAAACTTTGGAACACAACCTGCTGCTGCTGCAGGTATCTGATTTCTAAGAATTGTGGCAAATCCTCCTGAATTTTCCCATGAAGCCAGTCTGACTCAAAGGAAAACATCCGTGGCTCCAGACACTACTTCAAAAGGGAAAGAACTCTGATATTTTTTAAAAATAAAATTAACATGTGCATATAAGAAATCAAATTCAATGACTGAGTTGTTGTCTGAGAAATAAATAAATACAAGGAAAACATGTTCTGTGAATAGGTATAGTACTCTTAATTTTGTTGTTGTTGTTGTTGTTGTTGTTGTGGTGGTGGTGGTGGTGGTGGTGGTGGTGGTTGTGGTTGCCTTGAGACAGAGGCTATGTATCCCTTGATGGCTAGGAATTCACTATGCAGACCAAGCTGGCTTCAAATTCACAGAGACCTGCCTGCCTCTGCCTCTCAAGTGCTGGCACAAAGGTATATCCCACCATGCCCAGATTGGTTGTATATATTTTTAAACAGTATCTCTGCTTCTAAAATTCAATCCCATAGAATTAATGCAAAATGTAGATAATCCATGTAAAAATATTAAATACATTGTTACTTATAGAAAACAAAAAGGAAGCCTTTCAAGTTAAGAAGACAATTGTGAAATACGGTGCAGAGACAAGAAGCACAGATAAGTAAAGACTTGGGCTCCAGTTTCAACTGTGTCATGTAATCACCATGGACATGTTATTTAACTCCTAAGAGCTTTAGCACTGCTCTCCAGGAAATGGGACAACATAAGAGTTAATAAGGAAGTTAGGCAGCTAGCGCTGTACCTGACATAGTGCATGATCAATAATGGTTACCCTCTTAATATTACAGCAGTCTCAGAATACACTATATAACACTGATGGCGCTGCTAGCAAAGGGTATTCCAATGACACCAGAAGCTACTTTGCTACACTGTTAATTGAAAATAGTACAGTATGTTTTACCTATATAAATTTGTAGCTTTTCAAACTGTGCATGGAAGAGAAACTGAACCACAGGATGGAATCAGAATGAGTTATAATATTCTTTCTTCTCATTTGTTGAATTTTCAACATAAGGCCCATTGGAAGGTTTTGTTATTCCTATAGTTGTATCATTAGAAAACAAACGGTTAAAGAGGATGCAGGATGAGTGTATTCTAGAAAATCAACTTGGTCGTTGTCATTGTCCCCAGGTGGCTGGAGAAAACAATGTCCATGTGGCTCCTGGGAGCATTGTCCCCTGCTCCAAGAATGAGCCAGTGTTTACACAGATGTTCTCAGCTCCAATAGAACCACCCACAATGGTAAATAGGCAAAGACTATAAATTCACTGGTATGAGCCTCAACAATTAGTCACCAAACCCCACAGTCCAAAAGTTCTTTGGGGACCATCTGGTTCAGCCTCATCATCCATCGATGAGAAAAGTGGACGCTGACAGTAATCAGACCTGAAGAAGGTCTGCTGCTGTCCGAGGCTGCCTTAGAATGCTTTGCCCCCCCCCCCCCCCCCCCCATAGCAGGACAGGTCTGTGGGAAAAGAGACATCCCGCAACAAGCATCCAGGGTTATCTTTGTACGCTGTACCCAATGCGTTTGGCACAAAGTGACACTACTAATTACTAAGTCAAATCTTAGTGTCGGTCTCCCCGCATCATCATTGACAAAGAAAGAAAAGAACCCGTATGGCAGTGTTTTCACACTGCAGTGCATGGACAAAGAGTAATGTGAAAGTGGGTCAGTGGGGTGAGCAGGAAGAGACAGTGAAAATGAAGGCTGCTACACTATCTTCCGAGGCAAATAACAAATGGATCTGAGTAGTTTCTGTGCTATACAGCTTCAGGCTGCATTTGAACAGAAACTTCGCCTCTTGCTATGTGTTCATTTTAATCTTTTCACCAGGGATTGTAGAAAGCTGAGGTCTGGCTTGTGTCACCATCTGTCAGAATGCATACCATAAAACAAAGGAGCAGGCTTCCTACGTCCTTAAAAGCCGCCTGAGACAAAGCCCACTCTCAAACAGACTCCAATAAAACATCTTTTATTTTCACTTTGTAGGCTCTCCGTCTCTTTGAAATTTGTCCCTGACCTGGTCATGGATAAGCTTTGTAATCAGGGTTTTTCAATATCTGACAAAGCTGCCTCAGCTCCAAGGTCACCTACCAATTGAGAAAGGCTGAGAAGAAGCAGACAGGTCCAGTCCCCTCCCTATGGGCAAGCTATTATGGAAGAAGCTTTGCTGAAGGTTAACCTGTTCCCTGATGACCAAAGGCATGTGCTTTTAATTTTTTAAGTGGATTTTCTTTTCATACATATATTCTGATCCTAGTTTCCCCCTCTTTCCATGCCTCTTATATCCTTCCCACTTCCCTGTCCCCAACCCCATACCCTCCCCTCAGAATTTAAACAAGCAGGAAATAAAAAGACAATAATCAAGGGGGTCACTGCCAAACAAATTGGCTATACAGAGACAGAATACCTAAAACTTGTTCCAATTTGTCTTTAAGGAAAAGTATCCATAAGCAGAGCCTGGGGACATACCTCTGTGTTCTAAATAACTTGGGATGCTGAGGAAGGGCTAACTTGGACAAGTTAGTGACACCTTGTGACCATTGCCCTCACACAGACACACACACACACACACACACACACACACACACACACATACAAACAGACACACACACACAGACACACACACACAAACAGACACACACACACACACACACACACACACACACACACACACACACAC
>OU015750.1:32284288-32298524 GCA_907169655.1 Acomys percivali
ACACACACACACACACACACACACACACACACACACACACACACACCCCTCAGAGAAAGATAACCTGCCCAGCCTGTGATGTGTGAGACCCTGGATTCAGTCTTCATTGCAAAACAGAAAGAAATGATCCAGCTTGGGCATGCTTCTTTCTTCCTTTCATAAAATGTCTTAGAAGAATCTCAAAGAATCCAGAAGCCAACAAATTCATATCCATGCTTGAAGATAAACTTTTAAGAGTATTCAAAAGGTTAACGTCCATTTTTCTTTCATTTTGATTGTTACATGTATAATACGTATAAATACATAAAATACAACCCAATGAGTCCATTTGGTATTTGTTTAAACACAGAACTCCGTGAGATTGGGCAGCTCCATGAGATTTCCTCCTTCCTCATTAGCGTGGTTATTGGTATTGTCCTTGTTCTGTCTTGTTCAGGCAGCCATATAGTTGAGGCAGCCCAGGAGAAATTTCCCTGCCATTTCTAGGAGGCACAAACTCACAGCTGACTTCCCCGCTCCTCTGGCTCTTAATCTCTTTCTACTCCATCTTCCCTGAGCCTCAGGTGTAGAACTGTGTTTGTAGGTGTATGCCTTGAGGCTGGGTATGCCATGATCGGTGTTTTATGAAATTTGAACAGTTGTAGGCCACTTTAATGGTCTCCATCTACTGAAGAATAAAAACAAGCTTCCTACACTAATCTGGGTCAGTGCCACGTGATTTTGTTTTGCTCACGAACCCTTCCTACAAAAACAAATTGTAATTGCATTTATTTATTTGTATGTAGGATGAGAGAACCATAAGGATTTCATGGCCAAAGAACAACCTGTCAAGGTTGGCTCTCTCCTTCTACCGTGTGGGTCCTGGGAAATGAACTCAGGTCTTCAGGCTTGGTGGCAAGCACCTTTATCCAGTGAGCCATTTTGCCAGCTCATTACTCCTTTCTAAAATTACAAATCTAGTCTTCTGCTTCTTAATTTGCATGGGTTTGCTTGGAGGAGAAATCCTTGATCAGATTCAATACACTTAAAGAGCAGAAAAATGAACACCATCACCAAAAGCAACTTGCGGGGAAAGGGTTTATTTGTCTTACACTTCCAGGACACAATCTATCCTTGAAGAAAGTCAGGGGAGGAACCTAGAGACAGGAACTTTGGAGAAACATTGCTTGCTGGATGGCTCCCTGGCCTATTCTTTTCTAGCTTTCTTGTACAGCCCAGGACCATACGCCCAAGGATGCTCCTACCTACAGTGGCCTATGCCCAGCTACTTCAGTTAGCACTCAGGAGAGTTCCCCCATAGAAATGCCCAACAGCCAGCCTGGCCCAGGCAGCTTTTCACCTGAGGCTTCTCCTTTCAGATGACTCTAGATTGTGTCAAGTTGACAATAAAAACTACCTGGGACAGTACCTAATATCATCAAGTGAACTACAATGTTTCAGTGAGAAATACACAGAAGATTGTTTGGTCCTCGGAACATTGTAAAGAAATGTGTGGTTAAGGCACATGCCTTTAGTCCCAGCACTTGGGAGGCAGAGGCAGGAGGATGGCTAAGTCTGGAACCAGCCAAGTCTACAGAGTGAGCTTCAGGACAGCCAGAACTAAACAAACAAACCCTGTGTTGAAAAACCAAAAAGGAAAGGAAAAAAAAGAAAAGGAATGTGTTTCTAGAAATTGAGCATAAGCCAGAGAGATCTTTGGAGCTGGAATGTTACCAGTCCTCAAAAACTCGGGGTACAGTAGATCTCAACATGAAACATCCAAAGAAGCAGAATTTGAATACTAGGGAATATTGCTATTAAGAAAAAAATATGTAAGCCTGCTATACAATGACATAATTTGTATAACAGCTTTATATGCTTTGTAATTGCAAGATTTTCCTCTCTTGATTTCCTCCGTTTAAAAAAGAAAAAAGTCTCACTTGATGTTATAGTGATGGCATGGACCATTAGACTCTTTGAGTCAGCAAAATCTTGTTCCTTTCTGATGCATCCAGAGTGCTTCCTGTTAAATAAGGGTGCCCATATGAATGTGATGTTGTTTCCCTCTTGCCTCTATTAACTGTATCTTCCTGGCTACTGCTCACATACACCAGTGGGAGAGTTCCTCAAAGCTGTGCGATTTATTTTGTTTCCTTTCCTTTCCCTTTTTTTTTTTTCAAGGCAAGCTTTTGCCCAGGCTAGTCTCTAGCTGGAGAGGCTCCTACTATAGCCTCCCCACTACTGAGATTATAGACAGGTACCACCATCCCTGGCTGGATTAATGACACCACCAATGATCCTTCTAAAGCAAGGAGAGTTGTAAAAACTTCTGAAGTGTGTACTTTTGGTCATATTTCTGCAAAGCCAAAGGCTAAGGATTTCTGGAAATTGAGATGGGAAGAGAAGAGTCCCTATAACTTCAGGGAAATCCTGCTCTGCTCCTACTCCCCTTCCCTCCCCTTCCCTCCCTTTCCTTCCCCTCCCCGCCAATGTTTTATGTTATGAAAAAGACTCTTCTTCATCAGAGGTCCGAATCCATTAAAGAAGGAAATGTAAAGTTGGGATAACAGTGAGTAGATAACCTGGAGCC
This sequence comes from Acomys percivali, assembly GCA_907169655.1. NCBI lineage: Eukaryota > Metazoa > Chordata > Mammalia > Rodentia > Muridae > Acomys > Acomys percivali. The sequence goes on from OU015750.1 coordinate 32,286,858, forward strand.
ACAGAAGTCAGGCAGGAATGCTGTGAGCTTCCTTCAGGCTCCCATTTCTGGGTTTCCAGAACATAATACTGATTTAATTCCACAGCAGCTCCTTGTTAGCTTCAAATGCACATCTTGGTGGATGCCTACAGATCCAGAAGGCCTCGGCGACCACAAACAAATACGCACAAGAAAACTGCTTTGTTAACTACTTTCCCCACATTTCATAGACTTAAACCCAACCCCGCCGAACTGCTCTGTTTCCATTAAACAGACCAAGAACATGGCAGTGATGGCTCTGACAATGGGCAGGGGTGCAGGACAAACGGAAAGCCAAAACAAACAAAGAATCAAATCCCAAGGTGTAAAAGACACAAATTAGACCCAGGAAGCTGCAGTGGACATCTGAGAAAGCATTTTGACAGTTTTCTTCCTCATCCAACCACTGCCCCCCCCCACACACACTCACTTTAAAGCTTTGATACAATATATTTTTATCATATTTTCCCCTCCGCCAACTCCTCCCAACCTAGCTCAATGTGTTCCCTCTTCTTTTTCTATCTACCTCTTGGTCTGTGAGCATGCATACATACATATGAGTGTGCATGAGCGTGTGTGTGTGTGTGTGTATTTGTGTCTATCTGTATTTGTGTATCTGTGTGTATTTGTGTGTATGACTGCCTCTCTCTAAAAAGAAAAAAAGAAGGGAGAATGCAATGTAGTGTTATGGAGAGATAAAGGAGAAGCTAAAATCAGAAGATTTCATGTGGGTAGGAATGGGGTAAGGTAAAGAAGAGAATGTGTGGAGGGACAATTAATCCTAAAAGCCTTTTAAAAAGCTACTACTGTAGACAATTTGCTCATAATCCCTAAAGAGATTTATGTTCATGACTTTATTTATTCTGTTCCTCATGGAGCACTTCAGTTGATGAGTTTATGTTGGACACTCTTATCAAAAAAGGTGGCTCATTTCTTTTTAAACCAGAGTTTGGTTACTGAAAACACACACGTACCAGAGCCTGAGCCCGAGGCAGTGGCATCATAAATCAGATCTCTGAGTGTTTTCCCAGCGTTGACCAGGCTGTACTCCGCCAGGGGCTCCTCCACGTTGTGTCTCTTGGTCTTCCTGGATGTGCACTGGCGGTCCTGACACGCCCATATTGTGAGCATGGCTGCTATGGACAGGAGGCAAACAGGCACGGTGATAACAACTGTCAGCTCCGTGGGGCCCAGCCTGGGGACATTTGGCGATGCTGCAGTTTAAAAAGAAAGAGTGAGAGGAACCATAAATCAACTCATGTAAAATGTCTTTGACAATTTCTTTTTAAAAAATATTATTTTTCTGTTAGGGTTTATTTATAGTAAACATGGGAGAGTTTTGCAGTCAATCTAAACTCAAAGATTATTTTATTTTTGAGACAGGGTCTTATGTAGCCCAGGTTAGCCTGAAACTATGTAGACAAAGATAACCTTGAACTCTTAATCCTCCTGCTTCCAGCTCACCAGTACTGGGATTATAGGCATATGCTGCAAAGCATATATACATATATATATATGTAAAGCATATATACATATATATATGTAAATTTCACAACAGAACCCATTCATTACTTTGTATGTAGGTTTGAAAATAGTTTAAAAGTACTAAAATTAAAAATTATTTTGGAAGTCCAAGTAGAGTCACCAAAATAATATTGGTGACTACACCAGACTATGCAGCTACAAAAGTGTAGATCTAAGATCATTGGCAAAGACCACAATGAAACCAAAAATAAGAGGGAAAAAAAGTGGCAAGTAGCTGCAGCTAGGACAAGACAATGAGAAGGAGAGATAAACCTGTTTTTGTTATGATCCCAAGTGTGGGATGGGGACCAGTCTTGTGAGAACAGGTGAGGTTAATCCACTAGAAGACAAACCACCTCCTGCGGGAGCTTGATTGTTACCAGCTGAAAAGATCTGTGAACAGACTCTGGGAAGAGATACATAAGTGAGCCCAAAACTGGAGGTGGGGCCTTTGGAGACTTGGGATAGTTTTTGGCTGTTCATCTCTCCACTTCAAGACGCTCCTAACCGCTCGAGGGAAAGCTTCGGGGCTCTGGGCTCCTGCTGAGGTTCCGGGTTCTGGTTATTAAAGGTTCCAGCAGAAGAAATCCTGCTAATTATGCCAAGAGAATCATGCCTCGGAACTGATATCCTTACAGTTTTATTATTCTTTAATCCTCTTTTCCTATTGTTTCGGTTAGTCAGGTTATCAGTGACATACACTCAGTTAATAAGTTCGCAATAAAATGTATTAGTTTAAAAAAATTGAGCCTACAACAATGGGAGGCAGGGTAGGATTGTGGAGGCATCATCTTGGAAGGTTTGAAAATCCTCCAAAATATTTGATACTTTCATTTGTGCTGTTTTCTCCTTGTTACTTGGTAGTCCATCCATCCATTCATTTACTTCACAAATAATCCTTGGGCTCTCAGAATATGTTGCTATTATTCCAGGTGCTGGAAATAAAACAGTGAAGAGCCCAACCCTTACTCCCTGAGCACATGTACTCTTCTAACTATAGAGAGCTGAGCAGAGGGCTACACAGCACAAAGAGAAGACAGGATAAGGGCTAGAAGGATGGATCAGCAGAGGAAATATCATGATAGAAGATGTCACTTCAGTTGGTCCTAGAAAGCCCCACGGGGAAGTGTCATGGAGACAATGAGACCAAGACTGAATGGCAGGCAGAGAGGCATAGTGCTCGCAACCAGGAAAACCAGTGCAAAGGACCCAGAGGTGGGCAGCTATTTGGCCACTTCAGAAACATGTCCTAGAATGCAGGAAACAGGGAAAGAAAGGAGTGTGGGATCAAGGGATCGATGGAAAACCTTGTGTGGTGAGTTGCAGGCTAAGGGAAGGAATAGGAGTTTCATTTCACATGGAAGCTGTTGTGTGGTTCTGAGATCTAGTTGAAATTTCTTATGTGATTTATTTATTTATGCAATTTATGCATGAGAGCTCTATTTGCATGTGTGCTAATATGGCAGAAGAGGATATCAGATCCCATTATCGGTGGTTGTGAGCCACCATGTGGTTGCTGGGAATTGAACTCAGGACCTCTGGAAGAGTAGTCAATGCCTTTAACCACTGAGCCATCTCTCCAGCCCCAGATATAACCAAATTTTTATTCTAAGTGGTCACTGTGTCAGTAGGGACTGGAGCAATAAGAATGGAACATGACCAGCCAGAAGCCCAGGTCAATATGCCTGGTGGAAGGTGATGACCTCAACTAACAGCCCTACCAATAAGTACTGTCATGAAGCTGGGCACAGTGCAACACACCTACAATACCAGAGATAGTAGGATGGAAAACTCAAGGCCAGCCTAGACGATATAATTTAATCATCTCAAAGTTTTTAAAATGAAAATTAAGTTTTAAGGATTTTAAAAGAATTTCTTCCCAGTCTCCACTTACTCCCTTGGCACCTTGCTATGCTTCAGTTCCTGGCTAATACTGCCCCATGACAATCATTTGCTCATTCATCTACCATCTGATTTTCCTCTGAGGACCGAGAGCTTTGTGAGAGGAAGAAGCTGCCTGTGGTATTCCTCACTGAATTTCCAGTGTTTTCCCACAGTGCTTGCTTGATTCATAGCAGGTCATCAGTAAGAAGTTCTTAACCATGGGGTCACTTAAATTTTGACTATTTTTATTCCTGATAAGTAAGAGATCTCTTCTTCAGAAATGTCAATGTGATCATTGAAACCAAATAGTAAGACATAATTACAGGAAGGGGAGATGGTTTAGTGTGGTGGTTCTCAACCTGTGGGTCGCTACCCCCTTGGAGGGGGGGGGGGTTGAATGACCCTTCTATAGGGTTGACTACGACCATCCAAAAACATAGATATTTACATTATGAGTCATAACAGTACCAAAATCCCAGATACAAAGTGACAAAAAAAAAATACATTTATGGTTGGGTGTCACCACAACATGAAACTGTATTAAAGGATCGCAGCATTAGGAAGGTTGAGAACCACTGGCTTAGTGGATCACGTACTCATTGTGCAAGGTTGGATCTCCAGAGCCCACATAGAATCTGAGAAGACATGGAGGCCTGCCTGTAATCCCAGCATTTAGAGGCAGAAGCAGGATCCTCAGAACAGACTGCCTAACTAGATAGCCAAATAACCAAGATCTGACTTTAGTGGGAGACCTTGCCTCAATATATAAAGTGGAGATAGAGCAAACAAGACACCTGACACCAACCTCTGACCTTCATAAACACACACACACACACACACACACACACACAATCTTTGAACAAGCATAAATATACATATGTACACCAAACATACATACAGATTAGAAAAAACCCATAACTATATTTGTAGCCATCTTTTAAATAGAAAATTAATCTTGCACTTCAGACATTTCTTTTAAATTTGCAAAAGCAGTGACACATAAAGTTCATAACAGACACAGTCTGTAGTTAAGAAACCGTGAAACTGGTGTGGTGTTTGCTTCCTTTTGACTCACTGAGGTTACCTCTGAAACTATTTAATTTTACAGCCATGCCTTATCTCCAGTAGCACTGGCTTCTGTTGTTTGTTTTGTTTTGTTTTTACTTTAAATTTATGTTTATATGTCGCTGAATCCTTTATCTATATGTGTACCATATATAAACAGGTGCTTGTGAGACCAGAAAAGGGTGTAGAAACACCTGAAACAGAAGTACCGACAGTTGTAAACAGTCTGATGTGGGTGCTGGGATCTGAACCCATGTCCTCTGCAGAAGCATTACACATTCTTAACCACTAATCAACCTCTCCATCCCCCTAATCTTTGTTTTTAATAAACTTTGAAATCTGTTTGACAAACTGTCACAACAGAATTTAGAAGATTTGAGTTCTGAAACACCTCAAACATCAAGGAGTTTATCCCAAATCTCTGAGGAAAGAAAAGGCCTCAGAGGAGTTTGTGAAAATATAAAAAGCAAACCCAGGAACAACCCACCACCCTTTCACCAGCACCCTTCCTGGAAAAGTATGATCACACACAGGCTGATAGTTAAATAAACAATGGACCACTTGGATGATGGGGATCCCACTCTATACATTGCAGCAGAAAATGACCTATCACCAAGTGAAAGTGCAATAGAAGATCAACAGAATCTAGCATGCACATGCACATGCACATATCCCACAAAATACACTGACCCCACATAATTAAAATTAAAACAGAGCGTTAAGGAAATAGTTTTTGTTTGTTTGTTTGTTTTTGTTTGTTTGTTTGTTTTTGTGTTTTGTTGGTTTGTTGGTTTTTTTGTTTTTGTTTTTGTTTTTGGCATTTCATCTTGAAGTACTGCCTTCTAAGGAAATTATCCAGAGCTGCTAAATATTGTAAGAGCAATGAGATTCATTTAGAACTTTTTGGTTTTGGTGTGTGTGTGTGTATTGTGATAAGTGAAGCCTGGAAGGCAACTTCGTGCTTTGTGGCATCTACTTTGGGCCATCTTTATCTGGTAATCAAGGTCAGGTTGCCAGCCTTGCACACCACCGCACTCCCCACTGAGCTCTGTCAATGAGGCTCAGATAATATTAGGTGAAACATTACTACAGTGGAATATTGTCTTCTTTTCAGTTTGTAAGCATATTGTCATCCAAAGATGGAGGAAAACAAGAGAATTTGGACAATAAATCCTATTTGCAAATGAAAGAAAGAAAGAGAAAGAGAAAGAGAAAGAGAAAGAGAAAGAGAAAGAGAAATGAAGAAAGAAAGGAAAGTCCTCCCTGGTTGGGCATTGCCTCCCTCTTATGCTGAGCCCTGCACACACAGGGCTAACTCCATCCTGCTAGGAAAGGTCCAGCAGCCATCCCACTGAGAACACATCTGCTCTTTAGAGGCCAAATAAGTGGCTGACAATGGGCTTTGTGAGTTATGCTGCCCTCGGATGGCTCCCATTGTACTGTTAAAACTAGACAACTTAGTGCACTAATGATTCTTACATTTCTCTCAGGATATGGTAAAAAGAAATATATGAAAAAACCTTTGAAAATAATTAGGTTTGAAAGAAAAAAATACCCAATTCCTCCCCAGTCTGTTGCTAGGTGTTTCATCATAGTCCCCAGAGCTGCCAGTCGGCTATCTGTGTGTAAAGGGCTGTGGAGCGCAGTCCCGGCTTTTCTGCTTCCACCGTAGACTTTAACTGGCCACCGCATACATACCTTGTGTGTTTCAGGACTCCTCTGGGATCATTGGCTGTTACACAGATAGATGGCGAGAGCTTGGCCTGGAGTATTTTTCAAGGAGTGCTAAGAGCGTTCTCTGACAATTTGGCTTCAGAAATCCTTAACCAAGCTCTTGTGACTTTTGAAGTTTGCAGTTGTAAAAAGAAAAAAAAAATCACTGTCCACTCCACAGTGATCATTCTGTTTTTCTGTACCCTCACAAAGGATCCTGGGTGTTTAACAAAAGCCCCCAAGTATATTCACCATGTGAATTCAGTCTTTTCTTAAATACCTGTTTCTATATGCTGGCAACTTCTAACTTCACTTCTATCATTGGAGACATCCATAGAGCTACATTTAATTTTGATATTGCCTATCAGGAGCCCCCAACAGAAACATTCACCTTAAAAAGCTATTGATTGTCTTCACTTTGGTAAAGGTCTATTAAGCAGAGCTCAGCTCATCACTATGGCAACTAATAGAGATAAAAGGTCAGCAAACCTGAAATTAGAGTCACCTGTCATGGTGCCAGCAACTGCTCTCAGGGATGTTTACCGTAGATGGCCAATGTTTCTCCCTTTGTGAACAGATCTACTGATACAAGTTAGCAAGGGACAAAAAAGGATTACTCAGCTAGAAAGTGGCTAGCAACCCCATTCAGAAAGGACTCCTTAAACACTGAGCAATCCTAAAAGCAAACGTGTATAAAACCTTCCCTTAAGCCAAATGTTCCCTTGTAATCCTAATAGGAAAGATGGGGGGAAAAAAGTATACCTACAGCCAATGAGTTGGGATAGAAGATGGCAGTAGAAGACAGCTTTGATACAAATACTACTTTTGGAGCAAGTTCTAAGTTCTTGATCACAGGAGAACTTGTTATTTGACGATTTCTAATTATGACGATTCTTTGGTGCCTGGGGGGATGCACTGAGCATGAAAAACGTAACGGCAGGACACGTGACAGCCCACAAGTGAGGTTTGGGAAGCACTGCATCAGGAATTCAAAGCATGTCCTTCCTAAACCAATTAAATGGAAAGGAGTGGAAATGACAAGAGTACTAGGTCAGCTGTGTGAGAAACCAACTCACAAGCATCTCTACAGAGCTCTGGAATCTGTTGAACTGGGAAAATAAACACAAGTGTCTTTTGTTATTTATGGGGACTAATTTAAGATTATATAAGTTTATATAAGTCCCTTATATAAAATGGAATAGGACTTTTACATAACCCACACACCACTCCTCCACACACTTTAATTTGCCTCTAGATTACTTCTAAAAACTAATACAATGTAAATGTTATGTCATGGTCACATTGTGTAAGGAATAAGGATAAAGAAAAAGTCCTGTAAAGATGTGTATAAACACATTTTCCCCCTAAATGCTTTCGGTAGGCAGCTGCCTGAATCTGTGGAGACAGAACTTACTGATATGAAGGGCTAGATGTATTAGCAAGGTAGAGAAAAGGGAAGGAAAAACAGAGAAGGATGGAGAAAGAGAGGTAGTGAAGAAGAAATGACAACAGAAGGAAGGGAGGAAGGGAGGGAGGGAGGGAGGGAGGGAGGGAGGGAGGGAGGAAGGGAGGAAGGAAGGAAGGAAGGAAGGAAGGAAGGAAGGAAGGAAGGAAGGAAGGAAGGAGTTTAATTTGTGAATTTGCAACTTTCCCTCAATGGCTAGTTGAGCTGGTGGTGAAAGTCACCGCGACCTGGAGCACAGAGTTCAGATCTACCATCATGGCCCAGGACTGCGGTCCATGTCAGCTCCCTCCCCACCACATCCCACATCTTGCTTTGGGAAGCAAACTCGACAGGTTGCAAAGAAACAGAGGAGACAACATGGGCATGATTCCCGTGCTTTCTCAACTGTTGCTGACATTTTATCCTTTATCAAAGGGGACAAAAAGGTTATCGATGCTCGTTAGAACTATATGGCTCCAGCTTAAGAATTTTACGTTTCCTTGGTATGTATTGAAATTTGTGAGTGAATATTGCTGTAAGAGATTGGTGAGGGTTAAGTAGAATTATGATTAAGTTAGTGTGGTTAAATGTACTTGATCAAATAATTTTTTTTTTAAAAAATCCATATTGCTATTGCCTTGAATACCTTAGTCTAAATCTGTTACACACTCATTTCTATCCCTCCTTGAAATGGTATTAGCCGGACTTAAATGAAGCAATATAGAGAGAAACTTGGAGACTAGATAGCCTAAAAAGGGCATGTACTAGCCAAGTGGCTATTTTTAAAGTAATTCAGGGAGACAAACAAGAGTAGACCAGACTAGAAGGTTTCCGGCAAAGAGTGTTTTCTTCAAAACTTCTCAAAACTTCTTCAAAACTTGGTGCTTTCTTGCCAACCATTATGGTAACAAATGGTTACAGAAAATTAACAGTCCAAAATAACCCTTAAAGAGACCCAGGTTAATTCCCACCCCCACCCCCACCCCCATATTAAAGGTGCCCATCATTAGGTGCAGCTGCATTTGGGCTGGAATGTGAAGAGGAAGTAGTTAGGGGACTAGTCCATAATACTGGACTTCCATGTGACTTCACTGGGGTCATGCACTCATTTGCTGCAGGCAGATGCTCACATCCCCACGCTCCCTCCGCCTCCTGGTTGTCACAGCCCACCACTCCTTGTTCACAGCAGTCACTGTGATAAGATTCAGGAGACATATGCTGCACATGAGCTCATTTGGCCAGACGCCTTCATAATGCTTCACTGTACACATCAGCAAATGGTCTTCCTTCGGCACACACTGCTAGTCATGTTTAAAAAGCACTGGTGATCAACATGTGTCATGTACCGGGCTGTGAATATAAATATTCCACCAAGCCTGGCCAGGGACAAGACTAATAAGTATTTCTGCCTTTGAACTGAACCTGTGAGCTACTGACACAAGTTTCATTGCTCTGGTGCTCTTTCTAGAAAAGAAAAAGCCTTTTGTGTACATCATTGTCATCAGACCAAATTTCATAATCTTTGAGCAAGCAGGTGGCATCACACATAAAAATATTTCCTGGATGACAGCTTTACCTGGCAGTAGGCTGAAGAATATAATTGTTGACCTAACAGTGTTTAAAAAAAAGTAAAACCTCCACTCAAGGAGTGATAAGATTAATAAAATAATGTTGGAAGAAGGGGAGAGAGATGCTCACTGTTTCACAGTGCTTCCTGCTATTCCAGAGAACCAGCAGTCATGATGGGGGATGGGCACAGCTCACAACACCTATGACACCATATTCAGGGGCTCCAGAGCCCTTTTCTGACCTCTATGGGTACCCGTTTATATACACAGATACACACATAAACAAAAAAATTTAATTGTTAAAAATATAAAATGTTGAAAGAAAACCCAAGTAGGTTTCACAACTCATTTTCCTTGATTTCAGGGCAGCAAAGAGCAATACTCTCTCTCTTCTGTCCTCCACTAAAAGAAGTCCTTTCTGTGAAGAAAAAAAAAAAATGAAAGCTTCCCTAGCTCATGCCAGGAAGCCTTGCTCAGCAAAAGGTACTTAAAATATTGATGACAAGGGAAAAGACACATGTCTTTGTCCGAAATCTTTACTGGTGTAAGCTCTAATGTATTCCACAAAGCAGCTTGCTCACTTGGAAAAGATTGATAAGCACATTTTGACCTCGCTCAAGGTCCCATCATAGTCACAAACACAGATTTGGGTGAGGCATTAAAGTTATTTACATGCATAGCACCTTGCATAATATAGAATGTTCAATTTCAAATTGGCTATAAATTTATTTTCAATTTCCCATTCCATCCTTATGAAGAAACATTTCTAATCTGAATCAGTGTACTTGTTTCTGGAGACCAGAAATGTTTCTCCCATTAAACTTTCAAAACACAGGTTTGATTTCTTTGAATGTTACAGTTAATTGAACTTACAAAAATCTTAAAAATATAGCACCTTTCACTTTATGGGCTGAGGTGGGGAAATCCTGTCTGGCAAACCTGGCAGGTGTGCACCGAGTCCTTCAGGAGAGCTGTGAACGGATTTGTTTCTATGATGGAGGAGCAATCCCACAAGGGGCCAGGAGCACTTTTTTCAACATGCACATGTCGCCTCATTCTGACTATAGCAATGAATTTGTGTCTCAAACAGAAAGCCAAAGTCAAAAGATAATGATGGATGTTTTAAAAGGAATAAAGAAAACAAGACCTATTCACTCCAAAGAATATGCTCTCTAGTGGAGTCTTCATTTTTCAGAAATTGCATTATATTTTCAAATTATTAATATTTGATCAATTTGATCCTCTGGGAACTTCCTCTTTCTTCAGATGAAAATCTTTCATTTGACTGAAAGTCTTCCTCAGACATGTCCCTTATGAGTGGGCTTTGCACACGTCACACAATGGATGCAGATAAATGACTCTTCCTTTTTCTATTCACCCAATTGAGAACAGAACAGGAAATAAGCATTGTGCAAAAGTTAGCCAAGAGTCCACCTTTCAATGTTGTACCTCCTTTAAAATTTAAAATGACTCTTAAATTAGTGAAAAATAAGATGGTTGTCTTAAGATAGGGTGTTGTAATATAGAATGGAAAAAAAATGAGACGTTACAGTTTGACTTACCATTATCCTGCACTGTATTTTGGTAGCAGAATAGAAACAGAGATTGTGTAGCTTGAAGGTTGTGGTTGAATAGTCTGTTTCCATATGAAGAGCTGTAATTAGTGTAAGCATGCACCAAATAGCAATGCCTTTCACAATTAACCCTATAAATTATGGTTCTTCCTGCCCAAGCTTCCCTCCCTTGTGCTACATGGATTTTGTGGATTTTGGAGTGGTTTTGATGTGGTTAATGACTATTTCTCTAGGTGTGCTCTGATATATTACTGAGAGACACCAGAAAGCATTTCTGTTAGAAAGTGAAATGCAGGCTAGCCACCAAAGAACAAAGTGTCTTTGTTCACATGGGAGATTTTTTTTGATATTAAAGAGGAAAAGGTAAAATATGAAATTGTACTAAATTAAACAATTCAATTATATAAAAATGAATATATTACTATCCTGCTGATTGTGGGAATTATGGATGGCTTATAAACAGCATAAATTTTTTCTCCTGATTAGTCCTGGAGGCTAAGAAGTCCAAGCTAAGGTGCCATCAGATCTTGTTTGGTGAAGGCCCGTGTTCTGGCACATGAGGTACCTTCATCTGTTTTCAAATGGTCAAAGGAGCTACCTTTGACATCTTTTATAAGGACATTAATCCCACTCCTGAGGACTCCACCCTCCTGATTTCATCACTTCCTAGAAGGCCCCATATCCCAATACCAACACATTGCAGATTAGGCTCTTAAAGCAAGCATAAAATGAGTTACAGGATTATTTCCTGTGTATCCATTCTTTGAAAAGTCCAGGTAGGAACCACCTGTTCTTGGAAGCTTGGCAAGGTCTTCTGGTGGATCCTCTAGGGCAGTGAAATTTTCTTGAAAAGAATGTTTTAAAATCATGGACTCAA
>OU015750.1:32315894-32335666 GCA_907169655.1 Acomys percivali
TTCCCCTTGGTGGGGAGACTTGGTGACACTCAGAAGAAGAGTAAGCAGGCTACCAGGAAGAGCCCTGATAGACTGAAGGGGACAAGGTCCCCTTCTGTCACAGACCTAGGGGAGGGGAATAGGATGAAAGAGGGAGGGAAGGGGAACAGGAAGATACAAGTGAGGGGATAACAAATGAGATGTAAGCTCAATAAATTACTTAAATATTTTTTTAAATAGTAACATTATATGAGAAGATTCTGTTCTTTGTAGTATAGGGAGGTTTTGAGGAAATGAAGAGAGAATGGGATGGAAACCTGAAGGTATCTCCAGCTCTGTGAATGACATTAGATATTAAGAGACCATCACTTAATCTGTCAATCATATAACCACTATCATAGGACAAGTATACAGTACCAAAGGCAACTCGAGAGTGCCTCACCCAGCAATCTGATGAGTCTACATTCCTTCATACAGAAATAAATATGTTTCTAAATAATGTTTGAGAGATAATGCTTAAATGTGGCCAAAACTGTGTTGTTTGCTTAGAGCTTCTACGTTGTCATGAAGCACAGAAAAGATAACTATGGTGACATGAGGTCACAGTGCAATTCAAAACCCGGAAGCTATCACTTGGATGTGTTTGCTTGTCAGCATAGTTCGCTTTCACTGATTTTTCCTTAAAATGCTACAATATTAGTCTCAAAGATCCTCTAACACGCCACATACAGAAACCAGCAATTAAGGGGTATTGCCTAATTAGCTGATTTCTGACAAAATTTTTGTGTAGACTCTATTAAAATAAGTGGAAAAAAACAAGAAAAAATGTATGTGGGGAGATGGAAGCCCATTCTTTCATATCACTGAAAGTTAGGAACCAACTGGGCAACAGGCTAAGTAGCATGGGCAGGTGGGACCTGCATGGAGACTGCTTGGGCACAGACCAGAATAATCTAAATTCTTTCCTCCTTAGAGAGGCCACAGACTGTCTTGAGCCTCTTGGCCAAATCTTGATCTTACAGTTTTTGTATTACAGGAAATGTTCGATCTGGAGTATCTCCTCCCAAAGCAAAGGCATCCCTCTCATCATGGGACACAGTTCCTCTGACACACTCTTAGGTAGTACACCTCCCCCCGCCCATCCCTTACAAAGTGCTTTCCTCTGCTCAGAAGACACCTAAGGCTCAGTAGACTCTAGCTGTGTTTAGACTAAAGCGAATCTTTAATTGCTAGAGGTCTACAGGGCTTGAAAGTCTGAGCTCTTCCTACCTTTTGAATGTCACCTTTAAATTCACATTCGCTGGTTTCCTTTCTATGACCCATAAAAGTCACACACACACACACACACACACACCCCTTGGTTTGTATTCCCTTCTCCTGAAGCACTCTCCCCTTCCTTCTAATTCTTCAAGCCTCAGCTCAGATGTCTCCACCTCAGTAAAATCTCCACAGACTTCCCCCATGATCAGGAATCTGCTCCTGATCTCTTTTGGTTCTTCCCACAAGTCTGCAATCAGCTCATTGGTTGTATTCATTATCCTGGTAAAATGAAAAAGTTACAAGATGAGATGCCTCCTCCTCTGTTTCCATCCGATCACATCCCCAACACACACCGCAGGCCTCCCAGTGTGGCACAGGTGCAACAAAGGTGAATTAGGCTGGAATTTGCAGGGAACTGCAAACTACAGACGCATTCAAAGCTAAATAAACTGTGGCTATTCTTGTTATGGTGCATTTTATTCCAGTCTTAAATAGGAACTGTCCATACTTGACTTCATTAGCACAGTGTAGGTGCTGCCTCCACATTCATTCCCTCAGGATGATGTCATGAACACAATGGTATCACTGTAACCAGTTGATGGAACTCACAGGGCTGTCATCAGTGAAAATGGACGATAGACAGCATTTTCTTATTTTTAGGCATTTTATTGACCCTTTCCTAGGCAAGAGTCCCAGACCGGGATTACAACATCAGATACTCTTGACAGCTATTGTGAAAGCACTTTCCAGAACTGTTCCAGTTAAGATTTCCACCGGTGTCGTATGAAAGCACCACAGGGCACGTGTCATCATCCAGTGTGCCTACAATCTAAATAAGATGACATGTGAAAGTTGTAGCTTATGTTAATCTCCATTTCCCAGCTAAAGGAATTAAACACTTTTTGTTTTTCCAAATATTTCATTTGCTTTTCGTCTTGGATGAGGTTGTTTGTTGTTGTTGTTGTTGTTGTTGTTGTTGTTGTTGTTGTGTTTTGGTTTTGGTCTATTGTGTTCATCTCCTATGTGACTCTTAATTTTTTTTTTTTACTCAAGAGCTTTTTGTAAAGATGGAAGCCCTTTATCACTTCCCCACATTCATACATATTGCTTTTCTCTCAACCATTATCTTCATTTTGTTGTTTGGTTGCTTCTTTCTGTGCTGACGGTGAAAGCCACATCATCAAGAATTCTAGCGACTGCATGAGTAGTTGGGTTTTATTAATGATATTTTCTCCTTGTCAAGTAATGCATGCTATTGAAATGAAACAAAATTAGTTGTATCCCTCATATTCCTCAAATGACTGCTGTTATTGGTTTCTCCAAATCTCTCTAAACAGAGTTCTTATCTAGCTATGTGTAATGTACTATTATAAATGTAAACTCATGTTTTACTTGAAACTTCTTCCTTCTCTTAAACCCTGCCAAATGTCTTATCCAGATATATTCTAAATAGTCAGTATTTTCTTCCAATTTACTAATAGGCAAAAAGAGTTAAACTTTACATGTATATGGAATTTTCATGTGTGCTGAACATATTGCTAATACACATTTCTTTTTAACAGATTCTGAGTGTTTGGGGTTGTTTGTTTGTTTGTTTGTTTTTGTTTTAATTCTTTAAGCATTAAGAATGTTTTTAAAAGTATTGTTTGCCATAGGCCAAGCCCTGAGTTAAGGAAGACAGTGGGGGAAGTTGGGGGGGTGGGTTAACGACATGCCCTAAAGGATGTTTGCCCAGTAGGTATAAGGGTTGGTGTGTTACACCAAGCACGCTCCAATACAGGATGTTGGGACACTGAGGTGGGGCATTGCCTCACCCAACTAGGGCTGGGGACAAGAGACTCAAGGCAACTGGGCGGGGACCCGGAGAAGCTTCTTTGTAGCCAGCCCTGCCACTGTCAGACAGCCAGGAAAACCACAGAAGCTGGGGAAACCGCAGCAGCCCTCGCCCACCAGAGGGGCCTGGAGTGTCTCGCCTGCCCCCTCCCTGTCAACGGTTTCTGTCACTCCCACTCTCCAGCTGGAAGAGACTCCCAACCCTCCGCCTACCCCATCGCTACCTCCGGTGTGGTGTCCCAACCCTCGCAGGGGCCCCAAGCCTGTGCCACAGGGAATGTTCAGTCTCTCCTCCTAGCCTGCAAAGAGGGGCCGAGCCGCCTTCACCTCTGGTTGCTGGGCTTTTTTACACTGCAGAAGGGTTCCTTGACCACACTTCACCAACTCCAGGCTGAGCTTTGTCACCTACCTCAGAGCCCTGGCCAAGGGGAAGCATTGCAGGGATGGGCCAGTTTCAGGAGCATCTAGGTACCACCTAGTCTCTGCAGAGGCAGTAGGCAGCCCACTAGGCCACTTTTTACCCAGTACCCTCTACCCACATAAGCTTGTCATCATCTTTTGCTTTGAGCTTCCTCTGCCTTATAAAGAAACCACCGTAAGCAAGTGTGCTGACAGTGAGCTGGGCTACATCTTCAGCCCCTGTATATTCTCTTAAACCCGTTTCTTTAACAGGAACGATAAAACCTCACACCTCCTGCTTTCCCTTGGTTGAAACTTGAGAATCCCACCAGCGCAGTGTGAGCTGCTGCTTTGGAAAATCGCCCCTCCTCCCTCCCTTATTTCCTCAGCCAGACAAGGATGGTCTTTTCCAAGGTCAAGGACGCTCTTTGGAAATTTTCAAATGCCAAAAATTAAGTATATTTTAGAATGTTAGATTTATTTCAATTGTCTTTTTCTAATACAAGTTGATGCCACAACATATCCAAGTAATGACTCTGTAAGAAACCAGACACAAATCCTAACAGTGTCTTTAATCAACCTACACATTTAAATTGCTTTACCAGGACTCAGAGGATAGTATACATTTTTAAAATTATTACAGGCTAGTAATAATTTGATGATATCTGTTTTAATTGGTGATGTTATCAATTATGAGTATACCAATATCCAATTTTAATATTTTTCCATGGAAAATGATCAGCAATTAATGTTAACTCTGGCAGAATGCAATTTTGAGCAATACTATGTAATGTTGCATGGGGAAGTAAGCATGCATTTAAAAAAAAATAGGGGGGAGCATTTCAGGATTCCTGAGCCAGCCAGGGTAGTTAAGAGTCAAGTTAGCACATCTAACTATGTCTCTACCAGTCAGTCTAAGAAAATAATCTGTTAGGTGATCATGAATGTGCCCTTCAGGCATGGCTCCCTTAAAAAGATGTGTCTGAATGCTCGACCCAAAGGGAGTAGTAGTTTTAAGAGGTGTGGCCTTGTGAGGAAGTGTGTTCCTATGAAGGTAGGCTTTGAGGTCTCACATATGCTCAAGGCTGCCCAGTGGAACAGTCTCCTTCTGCTGCCTGGGGATCAAAACGTAGGCCTCTTGGTTCCTCCAGCATCATGTCCACATGCAATGCCGCCATGCTTCCTGCCATGATGATAATGGACTAAACCTCTGAAACTGTAAGCCATCCCCAGTTAAGTGTTTTCTTTCGTAAGAGTTGCCGTGGTCATGGTGTTTGCTCATAGCAGTAGAAACCCTGCTATGAATTGTAGACAAGGCCCAGTATTCTGCAATTCTTAAGAGATGCCTGCTTCAATGACCACCAGACAATGAGAGCAGTGTGTGTGAGGATACACGCAGAGAATCAAGGACTTTGCATCTTGGATCCACAGGTTAGGAAGAAACATGTTCCAGAGGGTTTAGCCTAAGAAGGCTAAAGTCAATCATCAGAGTTCATCATTTGGAGGCCTCTAAAGACAAGGTGGTCTCTGCCCGATGCTTTCTCTCTCTCTGCTGAATTAGAGAACCCAAGAACCAAATGGGAGAGGATTGAAAGAATATGGTGATGACATGAGAACAGGAGTGTGGGGCATATGCAGTAGGTTTGAGAAAGTTGGGCTCAAATACTAAGTTAGTGATAAAGACAGTAAAAAAAAAAATAAAAAATAAAAAAGAATGAATGTTTGTTTGCCGTGCTTCAAAGAAGCAATTAAAATTGTAAAGGAGAGGAAAGCAATCAATTGGTAATTAATTGGTACATTCCAGGGCTGGTGGAAGTGAAGTCCTCGAGAGTTCTCAGGGACACACTTATCAATTTTGTTTCCATCACAAACCACATGTCTACGTCTATAATGATCAGATATGGTAAAGAATAGATGATTCTAGAAATAACTGGGAACTATCTGAAGGAAGACGTTGATCTAGCTAATAAGAATAAGGGGGGAGTTGAAAAGGGAAAGAGGAGGGCAAGTGATCAGAAGGAAAAGGAAAAGGAAAAGTGTGTGTGTGTGTGTGTGTGTGTGTGTGTGTGTGTGTACTGATCCTGTGTCTCTTTCCAATATTGACCCCAACACTAAAGGATCTAGCCAGGATGCTCACAAGAATGCATTCAATGCAAGAAGAAAGGGCAGCAGCTCCTGGTCCTGTGCAAAGAAGATGGGTAGGAGTGGGAGCTGATGAGTGGGTGGTGAACTTCTTAAATTCATAATTTAAAAAATACTTCTAAAAAATGTAATCCGCAGACTTCTAGGGATGATCACAGCCACTTGAGAAGATGAGGTTACAAGGCCTCTCCTCGTTCTTCTGCCTACAAAGTATCATTCCACACAGTAACTGTCCTTGCCTAGAGATGCACAGATGATGAGAACAGAGAGAGAAAACGGAACTCTGGGAAGTCTCAGACTTCATCTTAGCCAGAGAAAACAGAAAGGCTACAGGAGCTTAGCCTGCATTGTTCTGCTTCTTTGGTGTAAATCAATGAGAAACAAAAGTAATTAGAAGGGAAAAAACAAACAAACAAAATCTCCTGTCTCCCTGACTGCTTTGAATTCAACTTGGTCAGAATTTCACCAGGCTTATTGCTAAAAGGATTGTGTGCTTTGAAAAGCTGTCTGCCCATGATTGAGATCCTGGACTCCTCTTAGACCAGCCCTGTGGCCTGAGCGGGTACTGCTCTCTAAATAGGTCTTCTCACTGCTGTTAAAGGAGTAATTCATCACATAGGGTTGTTCTGAAGATTAAAAGATAGAGACAACACATATGATGTGCCTCAGATTATTAAAATTACAACTCTAGCTCCCGCCATTACAGATTATGAATTCCCAGCTCTGTGGTCAAGTCCCAAGCCTCATGCCTTAAATTACAACTTGCAAAGTTCTCGCAAATCTTTCTAGTTTTGATCAACTCTTCCTTTTAGTGCCACAGTCCCATAAGGGAAATAAAATCAATGGTTCCAAAACAACATAGACATTGCAAAATAGTAACACCTGACTATAATCAGAGAGTAGAAATATCTAGAACACTTGCTCTCATGCTCACTACTATATTAAAATTTCTATTTCTCAATTAATTGGCTTTTTTAATTTTAGATTTTACAAACATTTCCACAGAATGATGAATTATATGAACAAAAAATAAAAAATGTCAATAATATGGAAAAATTAATCCTATTAATAGTCAAGGAAGAAATCAAATTCAAAGATATAATCTTTTTTTCAAAGATATAATCTTAATGTCAAATTGAAAATGATTTTATAAATTATCATACTTATAAATTGTTGGGAACCTAAGGCTCAGAGCTCATTACAGAAGGGAAGAGAAAAATACTGTAAAAGACAATAGAACAGGGAGTTTGCTGTGAGACTGTCACCTAGAGATGTCAAAGTAGCTACACTCATAAAGTCGCACCAGCATGGCTGCCTAAACAAGACTTGAACAATGGCAACATCAATAAACAGGCTAACATGAAACAGTGAAGACTCAGGAGGACTCTGCCCTAGACAAAGAACTTCAGAAAACAAGGGATTCTGAGAGCAGGAAATAGTCTTCCCCAGGGAAAAGACACCAATTGCTTATTCAATACCAAACAGTCAGGCCTGAAAACACCTATGCAACTAAAATTTTGGGGATATATATATATATATATATATATATATATATATATATATATATATGATAGATAGATAGATACATAAATAGATAAATAGGTACATAGATAGATAGATAGATAGATAGATAGATAGATATAGATAGAGTGTGTATGAGAAAGTTATATTTATATGTTTTGGGATATATAGATTAAATGATATAGAAATAGATGATTGGTAGAGAGATAGACATGTTATGTGTGTGTATGTATGTATGCGTATATGTGTGTATATATGTGTATGTGTGTGTGTGTGTGTGTGTGTGTGTGTGTGTGTGTGTGTGTGTATATATATATATATATATATATATATGGGTATATGTATATGTTACAACAACTAAAGAAAAAGAGGCCATAAATTTGGAAGAGACCATGGTGGATGGTACATGGAAGGGCTGGAGAAACAAAAGAGAAGGGAGTGTTAATGTAATTATATCATAATCTCAAAATATATGTACATTAAATTGGGGACAGGGTGATGAATAAAATATAATCCTCATATCCAGTTCAGTTAGTAAAACTGCAGAGTCCTAAAGTGTTTGTTGATTTTCAGATTGCAGGTAGAGTTCTTCTTTTAGATGAAATAATCACTAAGCTTATTTGGAATTTCTAGTTATTTATGAGACTAAAACATGAAAATAGGTGAAATATTCCCAAGTCAAAATATTTGAAAAGGTTTTGAAATGTAAATATTGTAACATATCTTACTTCTTAGTAGTCTTTAATTATCATGTGACTTGATGGCTATAAATGCTTAAAAAGTAAAATCATAAAACATGTACAC
The DNA here is from genome assembly GCA_907169655.1 of Acomys percivali. Classification (NCBI taxonomy): domain Eukaryota; kingdom Metazoa; phylum Chordata; class Mammalia; order Rodentia; family Muridae; genus Acomys; species Acomys percivali. Next base: position 32,323,833 of record OU015750.1, read on the forward strand.
TGAAATGGACACTATGAAAAAAATTCATCATAATAGTGGTGCTCACTGAAGTATAAATCTGAAGATGACCTTTACATATTTTCAATACATTCCCCTAATTTTCCATGCTGGACACATATCAAAGCTATAATCAGAAATAAATATTATTTTGTTAAAGTCATCCCTTGATCTGCCAAAGTATTTAGTTCGCACGGAGTACCTAACGATGCCATGGGGGTGTCTTCCCTCAGCTGTGTTGCAAGTCATTTAAAATAGCACTGGTGGCAGTCTGGGTAAACACCCACAGGCCCTGCTGCCATGCTGTACCAACCCACGATGATTGCAACTCTGCATTCAAGTCCCAAAACTGGAATTTGTACTCCAAAATTAGAGTAGCCCTATTGAGAACAGGGCTATCCATGAACTATCCAGATCGATAGCATTCCCGATTTCTCCTCTTCTCTATGGAAATGTCTTTAACAATGCAGCCAGCAAGTCAACAGCCAAGGTAACCTGACAGGTCATCTTGAAAACAGTAGGACAGACCTGGTCAGTTTCCCGATTCCAGAAGATAATCAAGAAAACGCTGACTGCCTACTGTATACATGATAATATGCTGAACAAGAGGGCCAGTAACCTGACCCAGCAAAATCAGGCTTGTTAAACGCATTCATAAGATGGCAGATACAAGCAAAATTCTCCATAAGTAAGCCTTATGGTAGACTGAATGGGGCAAGGGAACCCAAGAGCTCATAGTGTTCCCTGGTAAGTGCCCTCTCCTGTTAAATCAAATGCTTTCCTTTGTAAAAGAGCACGGGAGCAAGACCATGATCACAAGGAGCTTGGCCTACGTCTGGATAAGATCCCTGAGTTGCAGTATCCTTTCCTAAGGGAGCATACTACTATATGCTAACAAATTAAACATATTGTAATAAATCCAAATTTGATTTCATTTTGTCTACTTTATGTTGTTTTACAGAGTGGAGAAGATAAATGCAAAAAGTAGTAATATCTATGGAAATTATTTACTTACAAAGAAACTTACATGGCAAAACTAAATAAATTATTTATGATTTTAAAAATATTTTCTTTCTTTAATTAGTGTCATAAATGCATATGGAAAAAATAATAATGTAGAAAGAATTAAAATGAGAATTACATCGCCCTGGTCTCTTTCCCAGAGGCATCATTTGGACCAGTTGCCTGTTGTTCTCTGAGATATTAGCTCAGGACCTTGCTGTTGAGCGCATACCACTGTTTCTGATGAAGCAATTTGAAACATTGTCCACAAGCTCCTGATTTGTATACAATCTAAGTTTATGTGCACCCTCACTTAGGAAGGAGAGTCGGGTATATGGGGATGGAATTCACATTTGGAGCACTCATCCTCTCTAGGGATCTCCTAGATCTCCTCCCCAGATCTCCTCATTCCTTCCAAATAACGCATCTTTCTGCACAGCTTCTGGCAAGTGATGATCTGTTCTGGTCCCATGTCTGCCTTCTCCACAGCACCAAGTGAATGCAACCTTCAAAGACTGTTTTCACATTGCCTCAAGTGTTTTACACCTTGAAGGCCTTAGGTTTTTTGTGAATGTATGTGTCTGTTTATTCACTCAATAGTTAAAGGATATCTGATTTTTCTCCTGGTTGTTATGGATTAAAAATTTTTACAACAAGCGTTAACATAAAGATCTTCATATGAAACAAGTTCTCTTTCTCTGGGACAAATATAAGACAGTGGGATTGCTATACTGTATGGAAAGTGAATGTTTATATAAATTATAAAAATGTTTTCCAAAACAGTTATAACATTTTATATTCTAATTAATAATATATGAAAATTCTAGCTATTTTTATCTTTAGGAAAGTTCTTATTGGACTGTGACCTATTAAATTGTGAGATATATATATACTAAATACAAGTGCTTTACCAAGTGACTACGTATTTAGTTTGCATGACATATGATTTTTTTAGTGGATGGTACTTTTATTGCCTGTGCTAAGGCTGGAAGACATCAGTGTTTTTTTAAGAGTTTGTCTATAGTTCAGATTTGATTGTTATAACCTTGATGTATTCTGACACCTTTACACATAAAGCATGCTTTGAGGATTTGGTTTGGTTTGGTTTACTGATAACCAGCATTGTTTGTTTGTTTTTTTAATCCTTTTTTCATTAACTTATCTTCTTTAGAAACATTATTATTATATTTATATATTCACTGTGTGTGTGTCTGTGTGTGTGTCTGTGTGTGTGTCTGTGTGTGTGTGTGTGTGTGTGTGTGTGTGAAGTCAGAGGACAATTTGCTGAAGTCTGTTCTCTCCTTTGACCATTTGGGTCCTAGGAATTAAATCAGGTCATATAGGATCAGTATAGATGCTTATATCCATGGATACATCCAAGAAGACTCTACATTAAATTATATGTCTACTTTTAACTCTTAACATAAGACAGTTGACATGTATATGACGATCTACCTCTCCTCTAGCCAATTACACATTCTATTTTTTCCCTTCAGACAGGGTTTCTCTTTGTAAACTTTGCTGTCCTGGACTCATTTTGCAGACCAGGCTGGCCTCAAACTCACAGAGATCCACCTGCCTCTGCCTCCCTGAGTGCTGGGATTACAGGCATGCACCACCACACCTGGCTCAATTACACATTCTTAAATATTGCACTTTGTTGTTGCTTGTTTTTACAGTGCTGGGATCACACCCAGGGCCACACATAGGCAAGTGACCTACTACTGAACAGCACCTCTGTCAGCCTTTATTATATATTTTGAAGCCTTGAATTTGGCTATAAATGCTTCAACTTTGTTCTTTCCTTAAAAATTAGATATTGTGGCACTTTGAATGAATATAAATCCCATAACCTTATATATTTGGATGCTTAGTCCCCAGAATTATTTGGGAAGGATTAGAAGGCATGGCCTTGTTGGAGGAAGAGGGTCATTGCAGGTAGTCTTTGAGGCTTCAAAAGCCCTTGCTATTCCCAGTTAGCTCTGTGTGTCTCGTTCTTGTGCATCAGATGTAAACTCTCAGCTACTTCTTGCTCTGTAGGAGAAAATGAAGGCATGACCTGATGCCCAGCCTCCCATGCTCCTGAAGTCAAAATACTGAATTCTCAAGTAGCATGAGTAGCCAACAGCTGGCTTGCCAATGAGTCTACAGTCTCCACTGCTCCTTTAATGTGCTTCTTCCACACAGAGACCCTGGTGGTTATGAGTACTCGTTATCCAATCTGTGGATATGTGCTGACCAATCACAGCCAAAAGGCTCCCATGAAATAAAGCAGATGTTGTTCCCTGAAAGCGTCTCTGGAGTGGTTTATCTCCACTCCCTCTACTGACCCTCGGGCATCCAGTGCATGCCTGCTGCCTTGCTCACTGATGAGCTGGTCAACCCCCTGAAACTCGCTGTTCTCCAAGTTGCCTTTGGTCATAGCATCTTATCAAAGCAATAGAAAAGTAGGTAAGATGAGGCTCCGCTATCTTTATATAAATGTTAGAAAACCAATCTCTCAAATTCTGTTAAAATTCCAGCTAGGATTTTGTTTAGGATATGACCGGGATTATGTTAAATCTATGCAACGATCTAGGGTTAGCTAACATATTAATGATGTGGACAGCCAGGCCTAGTGGTTCACACCCATAGTCTCAGCACCTGCAAGGCTGAAACAGGGCATGACTAGTTTAGCTACATACAGAGCACCTCTCTCATCAAAAAAATTGTTTTATAACAAGCCACACATTATGGAAATACAGCGTATAACTTTATTTATCTAGCTCTTTAAATCCTCTCAGTAGTGTTTAGGAGTTAAGCACTGTCATCTGGGGTTTAGCTATTTTATTGATATCACATAGTTTTTCTTCTATCGTCTACCAAAATGGTAATTCACAATATTATTTTTTAATGTAGCACTAGACAGTTCATTTCCAGGCTAAACCCCACTTGATTATAGCTTACTGTCCTATTATTATACTGTCATAAACCTTGATAGTTAAGACCTTGCATTTTCATGAGAAGTGTCTGTCATTTTCTTTTGTTTTAGCTTCCAGCAATGTTGGTTCTATAAGTAGAAAGCACTTTTGACACTTCTGTATTGGAAGCATTTATAGAGAACAAACATCTTCCTAAAATTTGGGAGGTTAAAGTCTTCTTTGATAGAAAAATTTGAGAATCGTGGGTTTGTGTTCTTCCCCCTTTAATTCTATCAGTGCTTTCCTGCCCTTTGAAGTACCATAGCTGGGTCCACACACATTTAAGATTGTTACACCATCTTGACAAAGATATCCCTTCATTATTATGGAACTGGCCTTTGTAACATCCCAGTTAATGAAGTGTACAGTATGTGTTACAATAGCTCCTTCAGCTTTCTTATGATCAGTATTCATATGAAACAAGTTTCCCCCACACTTTAAACCTATTTGTTTTTATATTAAAGTGTATTTCTTATATTCAGAGAGGATTTTATAGAAAATAAACAGCTGATGTTGCACTTTTATACACTGATGCTCTCAATCTTTAATTGTTTTATTTTAACCATTTACACTTAATGGTTGCTGATATGACTGAATTAAGAGCTAACATCTTGCTAATTGATATCTCCATTTATATCTGGTATTGGTGTCTTCTGTTTATTTCTGATTATATAACTTTATTATCATCTAATAATGAGTGCAAAAAGTAAAAAAGTTTACTAGCATTTAGAGTGTATTAGTCTAATGGTCATAGATTGGCTACTTGACCTTTAAAAATCCTAAAATCAGAATTAAGTGTAATGATTATATCACAGATTTATGGGCCAAATGTATTCTCAATTAGTTGTGTGTCAGGGTACGTTTAGCTGCCTTATTTGACCTCCAGCATTTGATTAGTTCAGTATTTTTTATTTTATTTGTTTGCATTAGTGGTTCTTTATTTATATTTCCTTTAAAATATTTTAAGTTATCTGTGTAAACAGACTACATCCTAATTCACAGTACACTAAACTTAGCATATGCTCAAATAATATTGCAACATTTCACATGTCGTTTAGAAAATGTAAATTTATAAACTCCAAGTTCCCCTTCCTATCTGATCTAACGCTACCATACATTTACCTATGGAGTGCTTAAATTCACAGAGACTTGCTACTATTTTTGCATGAAAGACTGAGTGACTTACATTTAAGAAAAATGTATGTTATATTATGTTTTATTATTTCTGTAGATCTTTATTTGTTAGTACATATCGATATTCTATCTGATATAATATTTATTTTATCTTTAAAATACTTACAAAAACCTGATAAAGAGAAGGTCTGTGGACAATGAATTCTATTTATTTGTTTACTTTTTTAAATTTCTTCTCTGTTTTTAGCAGATAACATCATATGTTACTAATGCTGAACTGTGCTTCATTTCAAGATTAGTCATGCTGACACTTTGAGCATCCTAGGTTTCTATGTTTCCCCTTTCAATTCTGTCAATGTTGCTTCATGCATTTGAAGGTCCACAGTTGAGCACATATACCTTGAAGACTGTCATATCTTCATGTATACTAATAATATAACCCACTTAAATGAGGAATGGTTTACTTTTCTCATCGTTTCAGAGGTTTTTGTTCATAGTCATCTGGATCCACTGTTTAGGTCTACTGCAAGGCAAAAAAAAAAAAAAAAAAAAAAAAAAAAACATGGCAGAAAGGCAGGGCCGTTCTTGTCAGCCAGGAAGAGAGAATGAACAAAGCCAGAAAAAGCACAAGCCTTTCAACAACACACTCCTATGATGCATAATAATTCTTCTATGTGTTTTATTTTACTCAGATTTTTCTGAGTCCTACCAATTAAAATATGAGACACCTAACGGTTTAGGTTAAGGCAGGAGAGACACTTGTCACTCCCTTTGGTTTTCTGAGTTTCTGTGATTAGTAATTTGACGTCTTTCATTACATCTGAGAAAATATTAACCAATATTCCTTCTATTTCACTTACACATGTGTGATACTGAGTCCTGCCTTGCAAATTGGGTGTCCTGTTCTGTTTCTTGGTACCTTTTCTTCTCTATCCCTTGATACCTTTTGTTTTAGTATAATTACTTAAAAATTAGTACAGCTGTATCGGTTTATGGACATTTCTGTCTTCAAATTTATGATACTTTCTTTAGCTGTGTCAAATCTGCTGATTACACACATCAAAAATATTACCTCCTGTTCTTCACGTCTACTATTTCTGCTGAACTATTACATCAGCTCATCCATTTTTCACCATAGACTTTCACTGCACTTATCTTAAATATCTATATGCTATTTATACTATTGGCATCATATCTAAATCTGTTTCACAAAATTATTTTAGTTGATGTAAATATACTCTCTATAAATTTAGCCATGCCATCATAAGGTCTTTGCGTTTCAAGTGGGATCTGTTGGGGGTGAAGAGGGATGTCTGAAGTAGAAGATGGATGTGTGAACGTGAGAAGTGAGTGGGAAGGAACAGCGTATTGACTAAGAATGAACATCGAGTTAAGATGGAACAGAATCACAACAACCACACACACACACACACAAAAAAAAAAAAAAAAAAAAAAAAAAAAAAAAAAAAAAAACAAAAAAAAAAAAAAAAAAAAAAAAAAAAAAAAAAAAAAAAAAAAAAAACCTAAAAGGTAGAACTGAGAAATCATTGGCTAAAACTGAAACACTAAAAATAGTATCCCCTCCACAAAAAAAAAAAAAGAAAAAGAAAAACAACAAAGAAAGATAGAATGATTGATACCTAGGTCAGTTAGTATGCTAAGTGTCAATGGGCTAACCACTCTAATTAAAATCAGATAGATTCACTCACCAAAGGGTTAAAATCAAGAACCAAGTGCATGCTGAAGGATGCACAATTGTCATAGCTCACAGAATTCACAGCTATGATAAAACCACAGATAAGTTATAAGTAAAATGGTATCATGGCTGTGTGTAGACATCAAGATAATATTACTGGGAGACTCTACCACTGAGCCACATAAAGGAAGCTATCTTACAATAAGAAAATGGGCAGTCCATCAAGAAGACATAAATACTAGATGCATATATGTACAACTAAAAGAATTTCAAAATTACAGAAAACAAATTGACAAAACTGAAGCCAGGCAAAATGATGGCAGAGTGAACAAAGGTGTGTGCTGAGTTTTATCAGGACCCAGAGAGAACCAACCAACTCCCACAAGTTGCCCACTGACCTCCACTTACAATCCATGGCGCATGAGTGCACACCCCACACAAACATAATAACAATAATAATAACAACAACAACAACAACAATAACAATAATGAAAGAACTAAAGAAAAATCAGACAAATACTCAACATAATGGGAAAGCTTTAACATAATTCTCTCAGTAAAAATATTCACAATTTGAACAACACTACCAACAAACTTAACCTAACTGGTAGTTACAAAGCAGAATTTTAAAAACCAAAACTCATGTACAGAAAAAAATAAGATAACAGATGTCTTTGGGAGTCTGGCACCAAGGAATAGCTGGGAAGGGACATGAGGCAGTCAGTCCACCATGGCAAAGTAAATCATTAATATCTTTTAAAGACTAGGTGACTGCGTTTCTAAAAATGAATATACAAGAATATCATATATAAATATTTAATCACAGGAGAAAATGTGAACAAATATTGAACTCTGCATAATACACATCCTGAAGTATTTAGAAGGGGTCATGCTACCATCTATAAGTTACTTAGAAACACACAAAAACACGCATTAATAGAAAGAAGGGTGAACAAATTGGTTAGCGTGTGACAAAAATAACAAAACAACCCAGAATAAAAATGGGGTTAGAAAGTAGGTAAGCAATAACTACAAAGCTACTTAAGTTTTGATATCTTAATATTGGAAACTCAGGTAATAAGCTGGAGGGGGAAGAGAAAATAAAATAAAACTTTATAAAAATAAAGGCAAGCTAGAATTCATTGCCATCAAAGTGCACTACTAAACAATGGGGAAGGAAATTGTTCAGACTAAAACAAAAATATAATCCAGTTGATTGATTAAAAAAAAAATAAAGAACACTGGCAAAGATAAATAGACAAATAAATGGAGACCGCTGCTCATTTCATTAATTTATTTAAACATAATTAAATGTTTAAAGCCACAATAAGTGAATATATTCAATAGTTTATAGGATGTTTAGAAATAGGATGGCATTTACATCACAAAGACAGAGAGAGCTGAAGTCCATGGTGAAGTTCTTAAACGATGATAGTTTAATGATGGATGGAAAAATTTTCAAGCAACAGCCAGAGCAAGATGTGATTTATAAATTAATAGTGGAAATAATATGTAATACCTGTACTTGGTCCAATATACCAGTTGAAGGCAAAGAAAGAAAGGAAATAAGCAGTTATAAAAATGGCTCCAGCTGCTATAAAAAAATACAGCTTTAAATACAACCGTACTGATGTATACGTTCAATGTATGTGTCATCTACACCCCAGTTAAAAGGCAAGTAGATAGTAGTCTATGAGAAAAACTCAGATATATGCTTGCTACAAAAAAAAGCCAACTTATATACAAAGCCATATGTAAGATAATAAGAAAATAGAAAATACGTAAAACACAGACACTTGCCGTGGACCTAGGAGGTTATAATAGCTATCCTAATATTTTTAATAGATCCAAAAATATTAACTAAAAGAATACTAAAAGGACTATGTTGACAGGAGAAACTTCCAAGAAAATAACATTATTACAAGTGATGAAAAGCAATGTATCATTTTAATAAATATCTCCATAGATAAAGCAAATTTCACAATGTGTATTATAAAAGACAGCTCCGTGGTTCAGAGCATTGGCTACTCTTCCAGACAACCTGGGTTCAATTGCCGGCACCCACATGGTGGTTCACAATCATTCATAACTCCAGTGCCAAGCGATCTGATGGCCTCATCTGGCCTCTATGGGCATCAGGCACACATATGGTCCATGAAGACAAACACTGGCAGGACACCCATAAGCATAAAACTATTAAATACCTTTGGAAAGAAGACATAATAATCCTGTGTGTTCATAGATGAAATTTTTTTTAAAAAAGAAAGAAAATAAAACAAAACCCTGAAATCCAGAAAGCAAAATCTGGGAAAGCCAGAAATATAAATAGACAAACTCACAGGTAAATTAAAGAATTCCACACTCCTTTATTAGTTGATGGAGGATGGGACAAAAAATTCAGTAAGATAAACAAATGTGAATAGCAGTGTCAAGCAGCCGGAGCCAACAGGTATTCACAGAACAGCAAGTCCATGCCGAACAGAGTACTTTCTTGCACACCCACTAAGTCAGACACATGCTGAGCTATAAAACAAATGCCAACTCAAAATAACTGAAACCATACAAGTTGTGGGTTTTTTTTTTAAACCAACAATGAAGTTAAATTAGAATTTAATTTTTTTAAATTTCTAATTAAACTACAGACATCTATATTCCATATTGGCCTCACAAAATTACCAAGCAAAATGAGAAAGTATTTGGAATTCAGTCAAGATATAAGCACAACAGATTGCACTGCGTGGATGGGCTGAAGCAGCTGTAGAGATGGAAACGTAGAACCTCAAATATGTAGGTCAGAAAAGAGCAAAGGTCATAAGTGAATGAGTGAAGAAAGCATCAGCAAATTACGACCCTATAGTCTTGGGCCATTTATAAATAAAGTTTTGTTAAAACGCAGCAACGCCTGTCCATTTACACATTGTCTGTGGATGCTTTTTATTGCCACAAATTATGAATTAGAGAGTTGCAACAGAGACTTTAGGACATGGATCCCAAAGCCAGAATTGCATGTGCTACTGGATCCTTTGGGGAAAAGCTGCCAAACCTGATCTAAGGTACCATTTCAAGAAAATAAATCAAAATAAATAAGCCAACCCAAAGTAAGTAGCAAGAGAAAATAGTGAAGACAGGCATGGGACTGAAGTGAAAAACAAATCAATAAAACCAAGAGCTATACATTTGAAATAAATCAATAAATTTGATAGACTTCTAGTCAAATTCACCAAGGCAAAAAGAGATGGAGTCCGAATTCCCCATGTCAGAAATACAAAATAGGAGCACCCTAACAATGTGACAGGTGATGAACTATACAAAACAAAAACAAAACAAGACAAGAAACAAAACCTCTATGCTGGTGACAAAACACAAAACTGACTTCAGCTTGATTCACAGCTCTCAACTCTTTTTTTTTTCCCAAGACAGGCTTTCCTGTGTGTCTGCCCTTGATGTCCTAGAACTAATTCTGTAGACCAGGCTGGCCCCAAACTGACAGAAATCTGCCTGCCTCTGCCTCTGCCTCTCAAGTGCTGGGATTAAAGGTGAGTGCCACCAACAACCCGCAACTCTCAATTCTTTGTAAAGGGTCCACTTGTTTTACTGGTCAACTTGCTGCACTCTGTGAAAAAGCAAGGCCTTCTAGTAAAATATAGCTAGAGACCAGCCCTGGGAAAGGCTTCTTAAAAAGTAATTTCATTCAAATAACATTTCTTATCCTACAAGGCATCTTCTAATTCTACAACTATTCTTTCAATCTTCCAGGTTTAGTTCATTGTCTATTTCCTGGAAATACATACTGCAGACTGTAAGTGGAGTTTAAGTGAGAACGCAGCCTTACTATAACTCTGAGAACAGGCAAATGTTCAGAGTTGAATTTTTACTCTTGAAGAGTGATAATGGGGGTGGTAGAGAAGAGGAAAAAAACACACACACACACATATCTAGGAGAACAGGCCAGGAAAGTGTCACCAGATAGAACTCTGAGATGTGATGAGTTAATACTTTTTAATATATTCTGGCTCTGCTTTAAAACAGCCTGTTTTGTTAAAAAACCATTCTAATCTGGATTACCACTCACTCAATTACCATCTCTCTTGGATAAGCCTGCATGTATGAAACATTTTGCAGTAGAATTACCATTTCCCAGGCCCTGATGGACTGGATTTTGTCTTGTCCTATTTTTGACCAAAAAAAAAAAAATCTTTATTTAAATCGATCATGAAGTTGTTCAAAACTTTTAATCAGCACACAGAGATTGGTACCTATCGTGGTCCTAACCATGATATTAAGATGACAAAACAGACTGGGGTATGTGGGGGGGGCGGGGCGGGGTGCGTTTCACTTTCAAAATGTGGGCATTCTAATGATATTTCTATGTGAAAAGTTTAATGAAAAACGAGATTGCTCTAATTTGGGACGTATAAGTCATTGCAATTTTAAAATTGTTTTAAAAAATAATAAGCAAGCTCTTGAGTCATGCTGGATGATTCACCCGTGAATTCTTGAGAGGTTAATTTAAAACAACTCTAAAGAGACAATATCTTGGTATGCCTACTCTCGGAAAGACAGAAGAGAATAACAGAAAAGGTAAGTGATTGTAGAGGGGAAAAAGTGAAGACTCAGAACAAGTAGAATTTCTCTAGCCAATCAGAACACCTGAAGCTCAGAAGGTCCAAGAACGGAAGTGGGCTTGGGCAGAAATAGACTTCCTAGGCCTGTTTCACACTCCTACTCATTCATCTTCCTCGCCTCTTTTCTTCTTACTGAACCCCCTAAAGGAAAGTAGGCATTTGTATTGCTCATGTTCTAGGGACCAGGTAGCCCTCATACTTTGTGATCCAACTCTCAAAAACAAGAAAGGTACAGAATTCAGTGCCGTAGATTTTCCTTCTATCTTCTTTCCGAGTACAAGAGTACAAGACAATTAACTGATGCTTCCGCGTGGAAGATAATCTGCATCTCTAGCCATGGATCCAGTGCCTGTTCCTTACTTCACACCATTGTTCTCTCTCTCTCTCTCTCTCTCTCTCTCTCTCTCTCTCTCTCTCTCT
>OU015750.1:32344883-32379275 GCA_907169655.1 Acomys percivali
GAGAGAGAGAGAGAGAGAGAGAGAGAGAGAGAGAGAGAGAGAGAGAGCGAGAGAGAGCATGCCTGTGGAGGTGCCAGCTTTCTGCCTCAACCATGCAGTTCTGAGGAATTTAACTTAGGCCTTCTGTCAGATTTGCAGGGTAAATGCTGAACCATTTCACCAGCCCCAAGAGTCTTTCTTTTGATGGGGTACTAGTGTAAAAAAAAAATCAATTATACTATGAGTCACATACAAATATGCACAGCTCATAATACTTGAAAACAATAAATGCTTGTTCCGTGTATACATATTTACTACATTACGTTTTTATTTTCAAAGTACATTTCATCCACTTAAATGTATGTACATCCATATGTAAGCTTAGCTGTCCCATACAGGATCTTCAAGAGGGATCCAGAAGAAGCATTGTTATAAGAGAAGATGGCAGCTCCAAGCATGTATTGACCATGAAGACCTGCCTCAGGAAGTGACGGATTGAAGGTGGTAATTAGCAGGGATAGTTTTAGCCTTGACCCCCTGTAGGCTCTGTATCTTAGTTTTAACAACAACAAAAAGTTTAAAAGGTTAAAGTGGGCCAAGGTGATGGTTCTGCAGGTAAAGGCACTTGCTGCCAAACCCGACTACCTGAATTTGATCCCCAAGGCCTGTATGGTGGAAGAAGCGAATCAACTCCCAAAATATGGCCTCTGACCTCCACATACATTCCTTTGCCCTCCCTGGATGGATGGATGGATGGATAGATAGATAGAAAGATAGATAAATAGATAGATAGATAGATAGATAGATAGATAGATAGATAGAATAAAATATTTAAGAAAAATAAATTTTTAAGTAGGTTAAAGCTTACAGAATAGAGATATTTAAAAAGCTGTAACATTTTTGTTTTAAGCTAAATGATATTACAAACAAGTCAAAAAGTTTCCAAATAAATAAGGTTATTAAGGTTACCTTAAACTGGACTAAATTTAGTATTTGAAGGAATAACAATACATACATGTACACATAATCATCATATGTGTATGTATGTGTGTGTGCATAGATACATATAATTACATATGTTTTTTACAAATTTAGTATACCCTGTGTGTAAGGTATTACACACTGAGATGTGATGCCTTCCAGTTCACTCACCGCCTGGAGCAACCCCCAATCCTTTGCCTGGAGCAAATTTTCTTCTTGGTCAGTGCCCCATGCACCTTATCACACTGTATTTCATGGTGTCTTCTTATGTTTGGATAAAGTTAAACACAAAAGTACTTACCATCCTGACATAGCTGTCTAGAGATTTCATTCAGAAGCATGCTGTGCACATTTGTAGCATAGGAGCAAAGGTCACACCATATAATAGAGGTGTGTAGGAGACTACATTGTCTAAGTTTAGGTAACTCTCTATGATGGTTCCATAACAAAGAAGTTGCCCAGTGATTTATTTCTAAAAATGTATTCTTTCATAAGGCTGTTAGTATATATTATTAAAATGAATGCCACTTAGCCTTTTTACTTTTTAGTATGTGCTATGTTTTGCATAAGTCTTCCCTTAAGGTTCATGTGGTAAAGGCTTGGCTGTTATCTGTGCTGCTATTGACATGTGGGAGTGACTCTTTAAGAAGTGGAGCCTCTAACGGAGTCTAAAGGTCTTTTGGTTGTGGGGACATAACCCGGAGAAAAATAGTACGACCCGAGGCCTTCCTCTTCCTCTCTCTTCCACCTCCCATTATGAAGTAAGCAAATGTACTCAGCTATTTCCTCCCATCTTAATGTGTTACCACAGGTCCAAAGCCACAGGGCTAACAGATAGTACTCCAATCCTCTAAACACATGAGTTAAAATAAAACTGATCAGGCCTGGGAAGAAAATTCCATCCTTAGGTTGCCTGCCAAGTAACCACTAGGACCTGTTTCAGATCTCAAGCACCCACACACTTAAGGCACACATCTGTAACCCAAGCACTTTGAAGGTGGATGTGGGTAGATCACAGAGTCTCACTGGCCACCAAAGATAGCTGAATTGATGAGCTCTGGGTTCAATGAGAGACTCTGTCTTTAAGAAAAAAAAAGGCAAACAATAAAAAAAGACACTCAATGTTGACCTCTGGCTTTGATGCCTGCACACATACACATTTACACACCACACTCCCCCCCACACACACACACGGTTTTTGAAAATTCATCTTTAAAAATTAAATTATTAATTTTTTTGTCCTTTTGGTTTTTCAAGACAACATTTCTCTGTGTAGTGTTGGCTGTCCTGGACTCACTTTGTAGACCAGGCTGGCCTCGAACTCACAGAGAGCCACCTGCCTCTGCCTCCTGAGTGCTGGGATAAAGGCATGCACATCTGTGCCTGGCTAAGTTCTTAATTTTTAAGAGTATTCTACACTAGGTTTTTAAAGATCATATTTATTATCTTTTATGAGTATCCAATATCAATACCATGAAAACTTTGAAGTAAAGAATTAACCACTGTAAATGTTTTGAATTGCCAAAGCTGGAAACTTATAAATTTGACAATGACAACTGCTCTTGATATGTTAGACTTCTTAGTATCGTCTTCATAGAAACCAAGAGATGATCCGTGACATTTTCCGACTTATATGTGGAATACACACACACACACACACACACACACACACACACACACACACACACACCTTTATGGAAAAATTCAATCTTAATCTTTTAAAATTAACTTTTTTTTTTGAGACAGTGACTCATTGCTTAGCTAAGGGTAGCATGAATTTATCCTCCTGCCTTCATCTCCTAGGTCCTGAAATCATAGGCATATGCCACTACATACAGCTTAAATGAACTATTAATAATAAAATCGTCTTTATAGCATATGTGCTGCTCCTCTAATTTAATATAAACAATGGAAATCCATAATTCAAATGATAAACATGTCTTTCATATTTTTGTGCATAACAGAAAATATTTCACATGCAAGACGTTTAAATTTCACGAGAGATAAATGTACATGCAAATATGTTGCTGAAGATTCACCACCTCCCCTCCCTTAGTCATCTAGTTGCACATATCCACTGCCATAGCAACTTGCTACCATAACTCCCAGATTCTCATATCCAAAAGAAAACAAATAATTAAGGGGTTCATAACCCCTCACTCAACAGACTTTGAGTAAATCTTATGCAAGCAAAAGAACCAAGCACCAGAATGTTAAAAACACAGAACTACAACACGTTTGTAGACTATCACTCCAAATGAGGAGGGCAGACAAATGGGTGTGATAGCAGAGCGTAAAGACTGTTTAGTTGGGCGGTTGTTTAGGAACTTTCATCATACACATTTCTCATTATTGCCCTTCCCAGAAACTCCAATACTGTTGATCTTTATTCCTCATTTCTTCTTGAGTCATTAATTCGCCATGACATGAGCATATGAGAAGTGGGCACGCGACACTACCGTGCTAGGCACCATCAAGGTCGAATCTTTCTTTTTTCTGCATTTTTCCTTCACCAAAGCCTTGTGACCCTGACAGAAAAGTATGGTGTGCTCATCTCCACTTATCTCACATTTTAATCTCAGAAATCTCTGAACTGAAAAAACTTGGATGTCCACCTATCGTATTTTAAATTCCTTGATACTCTACAAAAATTCTCCTCGTGTTGTAAGACCTCGCGGAGATTCTCAACACCCACCTTCAATGAATGGACCACACAAGACAGCTTGGATCGCATAAAGAATAAAAATACACATCAAACCTTCTGAGGACACGGGGGATAAAAAGACACAGCAGACAATCTCTTAGTTCCACTTCTACTCACTTGTTTTTTTGTTTTGTTTTGTTTTTTAAGTTTTTGTTTTTGTGTTTTTGTTTTATTTTGTTTTTTGGTTTTTCGAGACAGGGTTTCTCTGTGTCGCCTTGGCTGTCCTGAACTCACTTTGTAGACCAGGCTGGCCTCGAACTCACAGCGATCCGCCTGCCTCTGCCTCATGATTAAAGGCGTGTGCCACCCTGCCCGGCCTCTGCTCAGAGCTTTAAGCTGATCTCCAGTACTTTTATTTTGTGTTTGTCCTGCCTTCTATAGGCCACCCTCCTTTGTTGATTTCCATTCCCTCATATTCCATTGGCTGTACCCTTTTTCAACCAAACTGTTAGAACTTGCACTGACGAAATCTGTGTCCTGTGCTGATTAGGTACATTCAGTAAGAGCCCTGTGAAAGGAAGGTTGGGACTCAGTAATAGGGAACCAAACCAGCACCACTTAGATCATTTCCTTAGAGTGCATCTGTAATGACACCCTACACAAGCCGGGTCACCAAAAGGTAAGAGACTTAGATGACTCAGTACAAACCTACCACTTTCTGGGAAATGAGCTCGAAAAGAACAAAGTTATTAAAATCTCAGGATGATAAAAAAAATTAGGATTCTGATTATCTTGACTCAAGTCAAGAAGTGGTTGAAAGCCTCACTGATAGAGGTGGCAGCCCCCAGTCACCTGTGGCTATTGAGGGCTTCACATGTGACATGTGATTGATATGTGCTGTATAGGTTAAATACACACCAGATTTCCAAGACCTACCACAGAAGAAAATTTTAGGAATTTATTAATAGTTTTACATTAATTGAATGTTGAAATTATAATATTTTATATACTAGGTTAAATTAAATATTAAAATTAATTGAATCTATCTTAATGCCACTAAGCAGAAATTTAGATTACATTTATGGGCCTCACTTTATTTCCATGGAATCATGTTACTCTAATAAATCTCTTCTGGCTGCCAAGGATCATTTTTTCCCATAGCTGATGTGTGTGCGAACAGCCAGCCGCTTTCCTCTGGGAGCATTGTTCCAACTTCAGTCCTCTCGGACTCCTTTACCTCCTCCACACTGGCACATATTCAGTCAACAACCAAGTCACAGTTATGTTTCTTTTGTGTTGTCATTGTCATTCCTGCTGCTGTTTCCACAGTCTGGTCTCTGAGTAATTTCATACCTGAGTTGTCATAATTAGCTATTAAACCATGTCTGTCACTTCACATTTTCCCCCATCTGAATGCATCCTCAGGATTACAACCAAGACAACGCTCTGTCTATGTGGTTAGCATTGTGCCTCTTGGCACTGAAGTCTTCAGTCACTATCCTTGTCATTAGGCTCAATGCTAACTTGTTTAGCATACCAGCTCTCAAACTTTCTTATGCCATGATGCCTAGCTGGTTAAGAGGGCTTCGCCTCTCAGCATTTGCTATAGTGAGAATTAAAATAGGGAAATTTCTCAAGCAGAGGCATGTGGGAGAAAGCATCCCACTAGCCTTCAGATCAACAATATCATCACACGTCTCACAGTCTCCCCAAAGCCCCAGCACACTGTTGTGGGCAACTGAACATGAGAAAGGCAACATTCTTGCTTGTATTACTTACAGATGTCATTTCCACCCCGGAGACCGTGGAACATTCTAGAGCACCCCTTATCCACTCGTTGTGTACCACGACTCAAGCGGTCTCTGGGGGAGCTCATGTACTCTCACCAATGTAGGTGTTATATGTCCAGGTCTCCAAATCAGCCTTTAGGCCTTATCCTGCCTCCAGATTCCAAATCATTGTATCTTATGAAGGTCTCTATCTAAGTAGGCCACATACGACCCAAACCATGGGGTATAAGCCTGCTACCCACCCCCAGTTAGATCTTTTCCCTTGATCTTTGACCTCAGGAGTTGTTACCACATGCAGAATATACTCTGCCTTCATCTTTTTTTTTTTTCTCTTCCCTCAGCTGCATCCTTCACATCTAATTAATGGCACTTAATTGTTGCTTAATAAGTACTTGTTGAATGGATGAGAAGGTGACATTTAGGCTTGCTGTCCATATTATGCCACATCTGCTTTTCCTAGCGTATGTCGTATGTCTGCCTTTCTTCTGCTCCTTACACAAGTGCCATATGTGTTGAACCAAGAAGTAAATCCAACCGCAGCAACATTTTAGAACCGAAGACTAACCCCCTTTTTACCCAAATCGCCAAACCAAAGGCAGTGATTTATATAAAGTAGCACAGAAGCTGTGAGGAAATGGTAAAGTTGAGAGGGAACAAACCTCCAAGGAACCAAAGCTTGTGCATCTGCGCATCCTTTGCTTCCTGCCTACGTTGTCCTTGATGGATAAGCTGTAGGTCATGTCAGTCAAGGCTTGTAGTTGTGTACAAAGGAAGCACAACTTCATAAGCAAAAGCAGACAGTCAGTTTATTCAACCATTCGATGTAGGTCCCATCTCCAGAATGACCCAGGAGTCAGATTCATGAACAAAAACAATGCCACATTCTACCATATAATTGTCCCTGCAGGGGATGGAGACATGGCTCAGTGGTTAAGCACTCCTGCTGTTCTTACAGGGTACATATTTTTAGTATCCATCTCCCAAATGGCAGCTCACAGCCTGTAACGCCAGTTCCAAGGGTCCCAATGTCCTTTTCTGCTCTCTGTGAGCACCAAATGCACATATGGTATGCACACATATATACAATCATACACATAAAATGAAAATATACATATATATATATATATATATATATATATATATATATATATATTCTTTGGGAAAGCTACTGCCCTAGTCTTTCACTGATCCAAATAATGCACTTTATACTAGCAAGGACACGAACCTGGATGGATGTTCAGAGACTGGCCATGGCTTTGTTCACCCTCACTGTAGTTCACAGGAAGTGAGAGACAAGTATCTGGCTTCTACAGATATAGTCAGAGGGGAGTAGGCAGTACATTTTTTTTTCAAAATAGAATGAGTGTTCAAAAGGGTTAATCCAAAAAGACAGGCTGAGGACCATAGCCCCAGGAGTCCAGGCTCATGTCTCCATAGCTTAAAAAGTTATCAAATCCTTTCAAATCACAGCCAGAAGCTGTGGGTCCAGATCTCTTGTAATTCCTACTTAACCATAATTCTGCCACATTTTGTAATCAACGATAAAATGAGAAAATGTACCTTGTTTTTTAATGGAATGCTTTCAGACTATTAAGTAATTATAATTAGTTAGTATTAAAATCGTCACAAATGGGGATAATAATATTTTGCCATACACAAAAACTTTGATAATTAGGTAAGATTGGAAGTCTTATTTTATTAATTTTTTCTTCCTGGTAGCACACAAACTAATGGGTTTCATTATGACATTTTCATACACGTGTCACACCACTTTGTTCATATTCACTTTCTCACAGGAAAGTCTTTTTAAACTGAAAAAAAAAAAGCACATCAAACAAATGAACGGAACAGATTCTTGATACAGTAACTTATGTAAACAAAGGGTAGAATACTAAGCGCGTATTTGCAAATATTTGGGTATGTTGTTTTATAAATGAAAACACTGGATCGTTTTTTCCTGCTCTGCCATAGTGGTATCTTGGTTGATTTTCTAGCTCTGTAACTTTGTAACACAGCCAGAGGCTTAGTCCTGCTTCCCACTGCTGTGATGAAACACCCAACACGGGCAACCCAGTGGAAGAAAGGCTTATTTGGTTCAGAAGTCCAGTTATAGTTCATACCAGAGGAAAATTCAGGGCTGTGGGAACTGGAAGCAGCTCGTCATAACTCATCTTCAGACAGGAGCAAAACACGATAATTCATGTGACATGCTCTGTACCGCTCAGTTCACTTTTTCTACCCTTTCCAGAATCCCCTGCCTAGGGAATAGCATTGTCCACAGTGAGCAAGTCTTCCCAGCTCAAGTAACAAACAAATACATACTTTCACGTGCCATTAACTTTGGAGCACACAGACATACACATAAAATTTAAATAAATACATATTTTTACATGCTATTAAGTTGACTTTGAGAGGTAAATTTGTAATATGTAAAAATTTTGGGACACGTTTCAGCCCCACCAAGTTAAGAAATACTAACTTAAAACTCATAATTTCAGAAAACAGCCATCTCAGGGAAAAAATTGAAGACTGTGGAAAAACAAGGAGTCTTCCTGTCAAACATACTTTCAAGATGCCTGTAAGGAGAGCAGAGTATTTGTCCCTGCACATCTTGTAGGCAGGCTAAATTTTGGACCGAAGTTTTTGTGAGTAGGTAGATTGGTGTTCCCCTCCCTTCACTGGGAGTCCTGTCTGTTTAGAGAGTGGCCTCTTCAGTCTCCATGACTCCTGCTGCTAGGGGCCTCAGCTAGAGTCACCCCTATATCCTCCTAGGAGCCTATCCTGTCATTGGGCTCCAGCTTGTCTCAGAGATGCCCCTGCCCCACATCGGATCCCCATCCTCACTTCCCTCTGCATTCCCTACAGCAGAGATTGAAAGAATATCCAACCAATGCCTGGCCCAACCTGAGACCCATACTAAGGGGAGAGCCAACCCCTGACACTATTAATGACACTCTGTTATAGGAGAGCCTAGCATAGCTGTCCTCTGAGAGGCTCCACCGAGAAATAGATTGAAACAGATGGTGAGACGCACAGCCAAGCACTGGGCAGAGCACAGGGAGCCTTGTGAAAGTTGGAGTGGGGGATAAAAGGACCTGGAGGAGACAGGAACTCCACAAGAAGACTAACAGAACCAACTAGGCCAAGCCCAGTGGGCTAGTCCAACCAAGGAGCCTGCATGGACTGGACCTAGGCCCCCTACACATATGTACCCAATGAACAACTTGGTCTTCATGTGAGTCCCCTACAGAGACTCTGTGGCATGCTTTCAAACAGGTCACTCTGGTGGGGCTGCCTTGCTAGGCCACAAAGGTAGAGTATGCACTCAGTCCTGATGTCACTTGATGTGTTTGGGTGGGTTAGTAAGGGGTCTTCCCTTTTCTGGGGGGGAGGGGAGGAGAGATATGGGGGAAAAGGAGGGAGGGTAGAACCTGGAGAAGAGGAGGAAGGAGGCTATGATTGGGATGTAAAGTGAATAAATAAAAGAATTAATTTTTTAACAAAGAGCAGACCCTGCTTTGATCAACTCAAATGCCTTCTGAAGTTCCCAGTGGCCAGAACATTATCTAACAGGACAGAAGTTGATGGCATGCCTCTTGGTAATCAAATATCCTACCATCACATGGGCCCAGCGAGGAGGGACACGAGGGAACAAGAGGACAAGAGAATGTTTACCTCTGATCCCAGAGAGCTAGCTAGGAGCAACTGTTCCAAATTCCCAGTACCTTACACACACAACGCTTGGGCATTTAAACCAACATGAGTTAAAGCTCAGAGATAATAAAAAAGAGACTCAGCAAAAAGGGAACATACATTCAGGCAATCCAGCTCATAAAATGCAATTTATTCGTGCTTTATCTAGAAGCACGTACATGCTCCCCAGCTCCAAGCTGGCTTTTCCTGTGGACCTTGTGGCAGAGACCACTTGAGCCAGAGTGAAAGGCTGATACCCAAGAGCAGTAGGCACTCCCTCTGGTCCTCCCCAAACCCACCTTTTAAATAGTCACTGTTTTATCACTATATCTCCCTAACTGGAGGTCGTTTCCTTGTATCCTTGAAGGTTAAGATACAGATTTCTGTCCATTGGCTAGATCTGGGTAGGGGTTTGAAGTCCTTGGCTGGTGCCATAGTTTGAGCGGGACCCCTGGAGTGGGGTCTGACTTTCACACGTCCTCTGGTGCCTCATATTTGACCACGTCCCCTGGATGGGGAGCCCTGGTGGCACTCAGAGGAAAGATAGCAGGCTACCAAGAAGAGACTTGACACCCTATGAGCATATAAAGGGGGAGGAGGTCCTCCTCAGTCACAGTCATAGGGGAGAGGAGTAGGGGGAAAGTGGGAGGGAGGGAGGAATGGGAGGATACAAGGGATGGGATAACCATTGAGATGTAATATGAATAAATTAATAAAATAAAAAATTTTAAGAAGATACAGATTTCTGTTTCCAAAGTTATCTGTGTCTTTTTGTAGGATGGGTTGGGAAAACAAAAAGAAGGAACAAAGCTAAATTTTAATTTATATTTCTCTTTTTGTTTCACAAAGAGTTTTAGATATCTTACAATAATATATTCGATGTACTATGTTTCTACATAGGAAAATGAAGATTGGAGAGGGTGTCTATAACTGAGGGGGAGGTGCAAATGTAAGTAAAAAGGTCAAGATTCTTCCATGAGGACTGAAGTTGGATTCCAGGCTGGAGTCTGAAATTTTGACTTTTAAGTAAAAGGAAACATCACTTTATTTGTTTATTATATACCAGGAAATGTTTTATTTTGTCCAAAAGCAATTGATAGCTTCAAATGTTGTTTAGAAGACACTGAAAACATATTTTAAAATCCATAAAGTAAATACTGTCATAGGTTTTGTAGCATTTCTAGTGCTTTTTCTTAACTCAAGATTTAAGCTTAATTCTGAAAACAACTTAATAGCAGCAAGTCTATGATGTGGGAGAAGTAGAAGGAAATGGTTAGTGTGACCCAGGATGTGGTTCTGTGACAGCATAATTTAATCCAGGGCTAAGACATGAAATAGATGATTGATTAGTGTCTACTGGCTCAGATGGGAGCTACTAAGATAGGAATCTGAGAAACCAGACCCCAAACACACACACACACACACACACACACACACACACACACACATACATACACACACACACACACACACACACACACACACACACACACACACACACCATAGAAAATAAAAACTGATGGCTCACAAATTCTTTTTAGCCCAGGTTGGAATACAAGATCTTGTATGTCTACAAAGAATTAAAGATATTATAATGGGTGCCTCAAAGTATATGCTCTGTCATCAAAGAGATTTCAGTTTGATTTCTGGTTCTTCTCATTTGCTAACTACAGAACTGTGAACAAGCTACTTAATTTGCCCAAGCCCCAATTTTCACATCTATGAAAATTAGACCAGTAGCATTGTTTAACTCATATGGTAGGGATGATAACTAAATATAATAATTCAAATGAAGGGCATGTCTGTAACCTACTAAGGATTTAATGAATAGTAGTAGCCAATAGCTATTAGCTTAATTAATTCGTAATTAATTAAAAGATTCCTTTTACAAGGGAAATTGGGATTCCCTTTTGGATTTTCAACCTTGTTAAGAAAAAGAATTTGAAAACAGAGTCAGAATAAATCTCCAAGACAATTTAATTAGAGTTTGAGAGATAAACAACAGGACGGGCAAGCTGTAAATGTTGGCAGCTCCGAGAAGGTTGATGGAGAGAGGAAGAGAGAAAGGCATGCCTTCTTTAGTCAGGGTCCAAGAAAGCTGGCATGCTCATTAGTGGAAGTTGGCAAATAGCTGTAAAGCAGAAGGGGAAAGTGAGAGTCCAGAGTTATCAGGGAAAGCATGCTTACTTAGGCTTTTGGCCAGTCTTTGAAAAAGAGAGAGAGAGAGAGAGAGAGAGAGAGAGAGAGAGAGAGAGAGAGAAGGAAAAGTTACACTCTTGAGTTAGAAACCAGAAAAGTGGACAAGCTCTGCAGTGCTATGTGGCTGACAGTCTGTAAGCAGCTAACTTTGGGAAGTGGAAATACAAGTACACTATCTCATTAAGGGGATAATTATTCTGCCCATCTTCTTAGCACATACTCAGGTGAATCAGCTTTCCTATGGAGTGGTCTTGACAGCTGATTGACAGGCCCCGCTGGATTAACTCTTAAGGGAAGAGGCAGAGTATGTAATGTTACCACGCCTCCACTCACTCAGTCCTAGAGGTAGACTGACATGTCATTATTTTGACCAGGAGGAAACAGTTTTCCCTTAACCAGCCTCAACAAAACCAAAATATCCCTGCTTTTTCATACATATTTTAAACACCAAAAGGAAGGCAAATGTGATGTTTCTCTTCTAGCGTCACCATGGAAAACGAGGTAAGGCCCAAAGTGACTCATGAGGGAGGGAAGCCATCCTCAGTGGTCTCATAATTCTTGCAACCGTCCTCCCTCAGGAACTGAGACCATAAAATAATTTAGGAGATGGTCTATGATTGGGGCATAACTGAGTCTAGGGTCTCTATTCTTGCTGCTGTTCAGGCTTGGAAAATAACCAAGGGCCCTCAGACAGATGGAGCTGGATCATAGGCGGGCCATTTTGGATGTAGATAAACAAGAATATTGCATAAGACAGAAGTGACTACACAAGATCCAAAGGCTGCCAGCATCACTACCAAAACAGTGGTGAAAATAACCCATTTCCACCATGAAAACTTAGACCTCCTATTCCAAAGATGTTGCCCAGCAAGGATGGGTTGTTTTTCTTAGAGTTTTCGTCACATCTTCACATATAGTTTGCAGGCTGTGTAAAAAAACAAATATAACAAGAAACCAGATCAGACACTAGGGCCCCCAAAACACTGCCTGTATTTCTGACCTGTGTCTAGAATAGTACCAAAGACATTTCTGGCAACTGGCCATGAACAAAAAGGAAATTGCTTCTTTCAAGGTCCCTGTCTTCAACTGCCTGAGCAGTTTTTAATCTCCTGTCATTATCTGTGCTATACTGCTTGTGTTTCTTCGTCCTGCCATTTAAACGTGAATTCACAAAACACTGTGCTTGTATGTAAATGATGATCAGTTCCATGATATATTACAAAGGTGTGGCTCACTGGCCAGAGACAAATGGAAGTCGGGTCTGAAATGAGTAACTCACCGGCGGTGCTCCCCAATCTTTGATTTTGACAGAGCATTCATGGGCTCAGCACTCACCTGTATTTCGTGTGTGGCTTCTATAAGAAACAATCGTGGCCTCAAAAGAGTGTTAAATGTCGTTGAGATTTTGTTGGCCTGATACCTTAACTGGATCTGCATTCCAGACATTATATTCCTTACTCTCAACTGGAGGTCACTGGGTCATTGGGTCATTGGCTGAAACCAGAGACGCGTTGACATCTCACCAGTGTGGCTGCTTCTCCTGTTCTGTCTATATTTTTTTCTCTAGTTCCTGAGTGATTTTATCTAGTCTCTTGGGTGATTTTTCTTTTGTCTAACTGCTCCATACCACATTTGTCCTTCAAAAGCTGGATTGGAAGCAAGCACTAGGTTGTGGCTGGAGTAGAGGGAATTGGAGCGCTCTTCCTCATCTTGCCCCTCACTAACAGAGTGAGTTAGAAACAAGTCATGGGGGCCTTGACCAGACTCTACAGAAGGATGAGCTCGTTTCATGGAGCTGCTGCAAGGTGCATGAAGGCAAGTCCTAAGAGCAGCCAGCATTTAGGAGGGTATAGGTCAGCAGTGAGCACTAATAAACACTAAAACTCGAGGGTGGGGGAATGGGGAAACTGCGATTTGTGATAGGGTATCTTTCTGTGGCCCAAACAAACTTGAGTAAATCTTCAAATTTCTACTCTTCCCCAGATTACATATTATCTTATCTTCAAATGGGGGCAGGGGGATTGTTGTTGTTGATGATGATGATATTTTAATGTCACTAGAAAAACAACAGGTTTTTGCTGTTGCTGTTTTCTTTTCTCTTTCCTCTTCAGAACAACTTGGTCACTTGAACATCACCCTTTCCACATTATCAAGAACCTAGTGTATTGGCAGAAAAATGTTAATCCTTTAGGAATTGACAACCTCCAAAGGCCTTACAAAATGGGTCACCACCTTGAAGATGAGGCTAGAGGATTAAAGAGCTTTGCTTTGCTAATGTGTTTGAGTCCTGTGTGGCTCCAATAAACCCATCCCCAGATCCTGCCGTTGCTTTTTTTCTCTTTGTTTTAGTGTCAGAATTTCTGTTTTTAACATGCAACGTAAATATTATGGCCATGAATTTCTTAGTCCAAGTAATCATTTCCTATTTGAACAAGATTCGTACTGCAAATAAATCAGCCTCTTATGCATGCCTACAGTGAAGTTAAATATTTATAGTGCAGGCTGTACGCAGGGGCATGCTCTGCTGCACTTGTGTACAGTTTCCTTTGTTTTTGCTCTGTTCTTGTGGTGACAGTCACTCTCCTCAGGTTATAGGTGACAAAAAGCATGACTCAGGGTGGAAGCCGCTTTTGCTGAAGCTCAGTGAGTACAACATTTTGATTTTTAACTCAAGTTTATCTTACCCTAAACCTTTTGCCTCACTCACAAGTCAGGAAGGATCTAATTAATTTCATCAGAAACAATAAAAGGACTTTATAAAACTATGTATTTTTGAGCCCCTGAGGTGCACAGTGAGTAGATTTCAGTGGCGCCCAGAAGACTGGAAAGGACTCAATTAATGATGTCTATTGTTAGTTATTAGCTATGCTGCCTTAGTTCTTCTAATAGGGCCAAGAACATTAGAGTAGAGGTTATTAATATTCAAAGCATTGTGTAGCTATGCAAATGCGCCTCTCTGGGAAGCATTCCACAACTTTGTTCAGATTCTCAATGAGGCCCTTAAACCCAGAAGGTTAAAAATCACTGGATAGAGGCAAACAAAAGTTAGTTTGCTCCATTTTTAAAAACTCAAGGTTGCTGCTCACATCTGACTACATCCCACTCACCATGAAGAGCATCTTTGTGCTTGGAGCTGCCATGGTGGTTTTGCATGTTGTAAGTCTAAGCTCTATAGGTTGTAAAAACATTTCTGGGTTTTTTTTTTTTTTTACAAACTTCATAGGTCATTCCATTATTCACATTAATGCTATTCATCTATCCCAAAGCCTCTTGGAATTCCTAAAGCTCCTTGATTCAGATTCACAGTTGGCTTGAGGAAAGCTAGAACTTGCTGGATATGTTGGCATAATGCTCAAACTGTTTTACTAAAATGTCTTTATCAGTGGTTACCCACTACTGGTTTGAAATAATGAAATTTTCTCAAAATATGTTTCATTTGTATAGACGTTGGTGTTTGTAGCAAATATATCTTACCTCTACAACTAAATTAAATTCATCATTTTGGGATACTTTCTAGCCTCCAAGTAGCTACTGAAAACGAATCTCAGAACCTCAGAAACTCTCTCCAGGCTAGGAGATGGTTCTCATCATCCCAGCACTGTTCACTCATCCTTGCCACTCATTACTCCCTCAGTGTGACTTCCTGCTTGTAACGTGCCCTGCCTATGGAGTGAGCTGCCATTAGTTTGATTCATTTGCCTTTGCCAATGATCAGTCTAACCAAGAATTTAAGACACCATTTTGGCTGGTGATATGAAAGGAAAGAGGATAACTGGATCTTCAGGAGAGTCTTTTCTTCCCAACACGAGAACAATGCTCAAGGAGAAAGGTCTTTGCTCCTGCTCTTTACTCTCTTATGGAAGGAAGGTTTGAGACCATCACTGAGTCTCAAGCTTTTAAGGACAATGCTTATTTAGTGAATGAGGTAGAACAAATAGAAGAGAAAACCTGGTGACTATGTCAAACTATCAACCCAACACAGGGACTGCTCACTTGAGGTTTACTGATACTAGAAATAGAGTTATGTAGTTGTAATGGCTTGATTTCAACCCAAACTGTTTAAACTGATTAAAATAATATTGAACTATTTTCTACTATACGCACAGATATCTCAGTTCTCCTCAAAATTACAACCAACAAGAGAACCAAAGGAAGGTATTTTGATAACTGGTGAGTAGGTCAGAAGAAATGAGACATCGTAGGAATAGAATTGCAACCCAAGGGAACTATGTTTTGCTTATTACACTTAATCAGAGCAATGTCTAGTAAATGAAGATCGAGGTTTATCAGTTTCCATAATCTTTATGGAAATATGAGTTTAGAAACCTAAGAAATAATAGCTCTAAGTCTTGACCCCCAACCTTCCTCTCTTCTCTCTTTCTATGCCTATTTATACCTTCTCCCTCCTTTTTCTCTGTCTCTCCTTCTCTTTCTCAACACACAAACTACAGGGAGAAGATAAGGCAACACAGTGAAGGGATTTAAAATATGTTTAAAGCAAAAATCCTACCCTATGAGTCATAGTCAAAAAAAGAATTACACAGGAACCACTGCTCTCCACTAGCCTGTGCTCAAGGTGTAGATCTCTAAAAGATCACCAATCCTTCCCCCACAGATCTGGACACAGTCTGACAGCTCTCCTCCAGTCAGTTTTCCAGACAACCGCCATTAATGGATTAGAATTTGCATTTAAGATAGATCCCATCTGCCATTCCAATTATAGCTGATTGGCAGCTAGCCAGGATCTCTTGTTGAACTAACTATATGCAGTCAATGGAGGATCTTATAAAATATATATAGCTGCCAATACGTGTGAGTAGGGTCTGATAGCCTGCATTATTGAGAACTTCAGCAGAGTGTCCTTACACACTACTAGGTTTGGAAATCTGTGACACAGTGTATTTGAGATGCCCGCCCCACCCCCAAAGTCATAAATATAATGTTGCAAAGCAGTGCATATCCAAACGAAGAACTTGGTTGTGGTAAGTTCTATAAGGTTGAGTGAGTGATGATAGAATTTGTATTACTTTTATTTTAGATCTGCATTGCCAAACATTCGGAAGTTCACGGTAAAAGCATATACAATCGGGACCTCTTGCTTCTGGTTAAAAATTAGAAGATTCACAACCCTTGGCCTCCATTCCAGCATGGAAGGGGAACGGCTGCAGCTGCTTTCTTTGGATGGTGTGCAGTCAGTCTGGTACGAGTCCCCAGTCTTCCTCCCTCTCAGCTGCCTCCGCTGCAGCCCACTGATGCCGACCTTTGCATTCTCGGTGTTGCTCGGCTTATCCGGATCTCTGTCAAAAGCAGAAAACAAATGACAGACCCAAAAGGCCAGTCCTGGAGGCAGAAAATTCAATGATATTAGGGCATCAATCTATTTCCCACGAAATTTCAAGAGAGAAGATTAACGACGACCTTGTGCAAGTGCCTTGCCCAAACAACCCGAAGTCAGTTGCACAATTAATGATAGCAGGAGGCTTCGCTCTGCCGTGGCTTTTCTTATATGTTAAAGAGCAAAAGTTCAGTAGGATGGTAGCAGAGAAAGACAGTCTATCCCAGAACGTGACAGTACTCAGCAGCAGTGGAGAATTTAGTGTGATGGAGCAAGGTGCAGTTTGTCAGCAAAATCACCTCATTATCCCCCGGCTCCCACTTTAATGAGGATTTAGGCATCGTTTTAAAACATGTGCTGCTGCAGGGCCAGTCCTGGGTGCTCTGCTTGCGAGGAATTCAGCACTGTACTCTGAATAGCTGTGATCTCATAATTGGCTCTCCAGCTGTATTCGGTAAAAGTAAATTATCATGGGCAAGATTTTAGAAGTGATCATTCCATTACACTTCACAGCAAGTTATGTTGTGTAATAATAACCACGTCATTGTGGGTTTTTTTTTTTTTTTTTTTTTTTTTTAGTTTTAGTTACAGAAGTACACATGAATGCATTCATAAACAGTTTGAACATCAAAGAGATGCAAAGGATGAAAAGGAAACAAAATCCCACAATTTCTCTATCACCTGCTGTCATTCCCTTGCCCTGCAGACTCAGTACCTCTTATCAGAGACACTGAGCCTGAATTTAGGTGTGTACTGTCCTAGCTCCTCTTCCCACATGGTTCTATATGCATACGTGTGCTTTTACCCAGAGGCATTCTCTTCACTTAGGGAATGTGCTTTCTCACAGAATAATGTCTCTAGGCCATTTCCGTGCCAGACATTGCCATGGGATGTTTAATCATATACCACTAAATATCCAGCATTCATGCACGTGAGGATGCCCAGATTGTTTCCACTGCTTTCCACTATGCTAGTTCATTTCCTTATCAGACAGCTTAGTGCACACACATTGGTATGCAGAAGAAATATCTATGTGTGGCATTAGCTGGTCCAAAGTGTATGCAGAGTCTAAATTTTTAGGTACTCTCACACAGAATTCTACCTACAAGGTGTGAAAAACAAGTTCCCCAGATCTTGGCTATTATAATTATTTTTAATGTTTTAATTTGCATTTATATCTTTCTCATATTTTTGCTACTTGTGGATTATCTTTTTCTTCTTGGTTTTCGTACATTCTTCAGCTGTCACAGTTTCTAAATTTTTTGTTGTTGTTGTTGTTGTTGTTGTTGGTTTTTCACTTTGCTCTATGGAGTACATTGTACAGATATTCCAAATTGTGAAATATCTGCTGATGTTTGTTATGTCTCACTTATAAATGTTTTTATTTATAAATGATTTTATTTATAATTTGTAAATGTTATAAATTAACAGGAAGGTTTTCATCCTCATTTTTTTGTTATATACCAGTTCAGACATCCAACAGGCCTGTTGGTCCAGGTTTAAACCCCATAATTAAATGAATGGAATTTTTCATGTTTCTTAAGAAGCTTCATGGGTCAAATATTAAACAGTGTCAAGGGACACCATTGGGGAAATAATAAGCTCCACTTCTACTTTATCATATGCAGCACTAAAGTCTTTGGTTTTAGAAACATAGCCTGTCTGGAGGCAGCATCTTAGATGCTTACACTCCATAAAGCTCACTGGGACCTTCTCCAGCAGAAGGAGGCATCTCAATACAGCTCTACAAGACTCAATGATGAGACTAACACTGAAAATGGTGACAATATCCAACCTGGCCCAGTATTTATTGTGTCGAGCTCCTGACGTGTCTTCTCACTGAACCCTCATCGCCAGCTTATATGGAGGCACTACCATATGTACGGTCATCAAAACCCACCAATCCTTCCTGGGGGTGTTGAGCTTAATAAATAGCTGAGTCAGGACATAAATACCATGTCCGTCTGGCCCCAGAAGCCCCAGTTATATCAGAGAATTCCTTCACACTCAAATGGGTCATGAAATAATGTTGGAAACATGCAAAAAGGAACTGAGGAGGACTAACAGAGTGGTCGATATCTTAAAATCTTTCAAGTGAGTGTTAAAACTCATAAGTAGATTTGAAACGTGATGTGCAAAAAATTAACTGACTTTCAGATATATGTAATTCAAATGTGAAAATAAGGCACAGAAATATTAGTAAGATAAATTGATTTTTTAAAACAATGTAGAAGAAAAATGAACTTTAATCAACAACCACTCAAAATTCATGATAAACTGCTACATAAAATTAGTTCACTGTAAAATGACCCAAAATGAAAGTGACAAATGACAAGCATTATCAGGGAGTAAATTTGTAGTAGATATTACTAATGAACAATCAATAGCTTTAAATGTGAAGAGTTCACTCAACTCAGGAGGCAAAATCCAAGAATCAAATCAGAAAGAAATAGAAGGTGCATATTAATAGGAAAGATAATATCAACAGTTATTAAATACATGAATTATTGTTCAGCCTCACTGATAATTTTCAAGTGCAGAAAACAAAATCATAGTGAAGTACTAGTTTCATCTACCTGCTCAACCATAATGAGAGAGAAAGAGAGAAACACCGAGAGTATATCACACAACAGGATGAAAAGAATCCTTCACAAATTTCTAGTAGAATATAGTTTTTACATGCATCTCATTCAGAAGCTCTGAAATTCAAAATTCTCCAAAATAAAAATACACATTCTTTCATTTAGAAATTCCACAGGTAAGAGTGATGCTTCACAATACCTAAGAAATGTAATCAGCCTAGCTGTCCATCAACTCAGGAATGGATAATAAAAATGGGGGGGGGGTATGGTACATGTCCACAATAGAATTAAATTCTGCTATAATGAGAAATAAAATTTGCAAGAAAATAGGGCTGGAAAGCATTATACTAAGTGAGGTAGCCAGGTTCAGAAAGACAAACACAGCGTACTCTCTCTCTTATACATGGAAGGTTGCTTTGAATTTTTATGTGTGTTTAATTTGAATTGTCTGTAGAGGTCAAGTAGCTGCAAAGGACACATGAGGGTGGAGGAGGACCTTAGGGAATGAGTGGGGAGTAGAATATATGGATATGAAAATAAGAGGTGAATATTAGGGCTCTAAATGTCTAGGTGGGTATGGGAGCAGAGGAGGAGAAAAGAGGAGAGAGTAAGAGGAGGTTAGCCCAAATTAAGGATATATAAAAGACCCTATAGAAACACACTGCTTTCTAAGCTAACTAAAAAGTATATTCTAAAGAATAGAACAACTGGAGAGGTGTAGAGGGGAGAGAAAACTGTAATCAGGATATGTTGTATAAGAAAGGGATCTATTATCAATGAAAGGGGAAAATAAATACATAAACAATATAATTGCATTTATAAAAGGAGAAAGGTAAGAAAATGGACCAGGAGTTCAGGGTGAGTCTCAGCTACTTATTGAGTTCAAGGCCAGCCTGAACCACATGAGACCCTGTTTCAAAACCAACAACAACAAAAACTACACATTGACTTATTTTTAATGTTCTAAAAATGTATTATTTTATTGCTTATCAATACAATTCTAGTATATACCACAGGTACTACTAAAAAAATAAAAAAATAAGAGTTTAGACACAGATATCCTGCATGCTGACAATGCTTCCCCCGGAAGACAGGGTAATTAAATGAAAACTCAATGGCACGCATGGAATATCTCCTTATAAGTTATTGGTCATGGAGAGTTACTGGCATTGCTCTTGGTTGCCCATAATGACTAGTTTGGAAGACCCTGTTCATGTCTCAATGTCAGTGGCAAGAACTAGAGAAATCAAGCTGGAATGGACTTGGAAACTTCCTCTCTAGCTCTCATAGTACTAGGGAGGGCCATTCAGGCCACTATGAGAGGGAAGTCATCAACATAGTAACTATCAGTGAACACTAAATGTTATAACACTGACCCACCAGACAAGATATATTGCCACTGGTGCAATAGTGGTATGAAGGTTATATGGGGTAACCAACCACTTTCTGATTGGACCTGAGGCCTGTTCCATAGGAGAGAATTACTGTCAGGCACTATAAACCTAGTCCAAAGCCAATCTATCACTTGAGAAGTTATAGGCCTTAGGGAGACCCACTACTATTGTGTCACTGAATGGCCATGTTGTCAAACTGTATTTATACCCATACATTAGTGCCACTTTCAGCCTGAGTCAGAGAAGCTTCTTTGTGGCGTGGTCAATGGATAATGCAGAAACTCATAACTGGTCAAAGTGCTGAGAATAAGTGATAGTTGAGTTCTTAGCCCTAAATGGGACATCTACAGCACCCTCGCCTCAAAGCCCATGGAACATGCCAGAAATAAAGATGGAAAGAATAAGATCTGGAAGATGGAGAGGAGTGCAGTAAAATGCTGTCTCCCGGATATCTAAACACCACTGTACTTAGGAACTCACAGCAGCTTTGGTGGCCACACAGGACCAGGATAAGTCAGCATTTCAGCAGTCAGCATTAGCTGGACTCAGTGAGATGCAAGCAAACAAAGAGGCATAAAGTTGGGAAGGAGCATCATGTTGAGGTTGTCCAAGGGGAGGGTTGGGGGATAGATATGACCAATGTAAACATATATAGCATGTCCAAAGAATAAATAAAAGATAAAAAGAATGATACTATACAAACTAGATGACTTGCAAAAATGTTATATGAATAAATATATAGCCAGGAGCTTTGTAAGACTTACTAGAGTAAACAAATTTCACTATGGGCTGGGGAGGGTACAACTCAGTGGTAGAGCACTCATCCAAAACTGGCTCCTATACAATACACATAACTTGATCTCAGTGTTTCAAAAACAAAAGGTACATGTATGCATATATAAGTACATAAGTGGGTAGATCTGTGGAAGAGGTGATGAAATATACTACGGATGAGGTATAAAGGAGGGGGAATGTATAATCATTCTTTTTAATTTCACTTCCATCTTGCTTAAATTTTTACAAGATTCAATGCCACACTCAGGATTAAAGATACAGTGTTCATATTTTTAAGTTGTGGAGGCCATCATTGGAAAGTCAGGAACCTTGGGTTATATAACATTATTTTACTGTTTTTCTCTCAGCCTCCCAGAGATGCATGCTTTCTATTTAACATAGCCAAATATTCCAAAATACATACAAAATAACAGAAATATTTACTTGTCTACCATATGCTAAAATCAATATGCTGAAATTAATGTATAATCCATGTTTAGACCTCCATGAAAAGAAATAATTGGTCAAAACCTTAAAATAAAAGATGCTTGATTGACTCTGAAAACAGCACAGATTTCAACTAAAAAAAAAAACCCACAGAATTCTAACTTAGGAGTTTTTCTATGCATTTATTCTTTTGAAGCCCTGTGTCAGGCCAGTTTACAGATGGTCTAGTGAGCCACAGGAAAATAAGAACATGTAGCTCATGAATCATAAACAGTTACTCCAAATAGTTATTAATGAAACTTCTTCTCAAGGCATTTGCCTTAACCCAAGGGACTCTTTTACACATAAGTTTGAATCTTGCTCAAAAGCAAAATAGGTAGATTGATGCCTTGCTTACAAGCGAAGCTGCCTCATAATGAATTCCTCCGGGTACCTCATAATCTAAATTCCTCGCCACAGAAAAAGATTAAAATTAATTCATTCTAACTAAATTCCATTTGGTAATTAACAGAGCACATAGGAAGGACCATATTCTGCAGTTTCATGACTGAGTATTATTGGGACTCTAAATGCCCCAATATTTCACTTCTGTCTTTACTGGGATGCTAGCTATTCTAATGGGCAGAGAGCCCATTAAACACATGTATCCATGTGTTCTTAAATGCACACAAATAAAAGCTGTATTTAGCAGATGCTCACTAACAAAGCATTTTTAAATATTTTCCCCAAAAGCCATTTACTTATCACAAATATGTCTAAGAAACTAGGCAAGGATAATAATGGGATCCCTCCAGGATGCATGAAGGAGGCAAATCAAATCTTAAGCAAAGTAAATAAAGTACTCCCTAACTCTGGTGTGAAATAGTATGAGTCTATACTACGTTACCAATGGAATTCAGCAAGTCTCATTTCAAACTCATGTTAGGATAACAGGTATAAGAATACTGCAAGAGCACATTGGTTAACCTAAGGACTTAAAAGATAGTGGGCACCTGTCTCATGCCACTTATAAAATATTCCAATTGACAGTTTCATGAGTTTCAATAAATAAAAAATATTACATTTTTACACTTGAATTTTAATTAAGAATCCTGACTCTATCCTTAATCAACAGTTAGTTTATTTATAGGAGTGAAACCCTTCCATTTCTCCCCCCCACCCCCACCCCTTTTTTTTTTAAAGGTAGACATTGTGAAGAAAAGTGTGCTGCTGAGGAAGCGAAGGATCATGTATTAGAAAGCTCACTGGTCTAGAAGTCACAAAATGTGACCTTGAATCAAAGCTCTTTCGGGACCTGGCTGAGTGCCAAGAAAAAGCCAGTTTTTGTTTTTGTTTTTGTTTTTAATGAATCGTAGTTCTTTTATTTTGCAAAATTAAGATGCTGAGGTCTCATCAGACCTAAGACAACACTACACAAGAGCAGTGACATCCTGACCTGCAGATCAATGACTTCCTGACCTACAGATAGAGGTTCCTCAGTCATTTGCTCTTAAAATAGTAATCTCTGGATAGTTGTACACTCATACCAGACTAGCGTGTGGAACACGGAAAAGGGAGTCAAGGGGCCTACATTGGGCTGGGGGTGTGGCTGAGTGGTTAGGGTGCTTGCTAACATGTAGCAGGGTCTAGATCCAATCCCAGCATCCCGCAGAAGAGAGATTCACAGTGCACAACCAGCTTCCTAAATTGTGTCTGATTTTGTTACCCTTCACAAGTTTTCTGAATTTCTTTATTGTCTGGATTCCCTCCCTCCGCCTCTCCTCATTCTCTCTCCTCCTCCTGCTCCTCCTCCTCCTCCTCCTTCTTCTTGGTGCATTGTACAGCTAGGCATGTATTCCATCTCTGAGTTCCAGCCTCAGCCCTCAAACAAGAAGCTCTGAAAAGTGACTGGACCACTACACACCCCTTTCCTAAGCCATTCAAAGAAAAGCAAGATGCATAACTGATATCTCACTGCTACATTTACGAATCCACTTTTTAAAAACAATGAACACATCACAACTATTTCCAATGTCCAAGTGTCAATACCAAGTCCTTCTGGTACTCGCCGTACCGCTACCCTCCTCCCCTGCCCTCTGAAGAGCAGAGCTACCATCCGACACTATTTTATAAGTCCTCTCTGAAAAGAATACTCAGACACATCTTTCTATAGTGAAAGGTCATTCTCTGACCAGGGAACTGCTTGCCATCTGTCACCTGGAAGTAGTTCTCCAAGGTAATATCAGCCCTGGTGGCCAGCAGTTTCATCCCTGTGTTCCAGCTCACAGGGCCTGCTTTACTGAGAGTGTAGCTGTTTCCAAACACACCTAGTCTAATGACTAATGACAGGAGCACCTTAGACCAGCCTCCAGGAAGAACGGGCTTGCCTCAAAATGGAGGGACTCCAGCTTGGGGCTTGCCACATCTTCATGAAACTGAGGGAAGACAAGAAGAGAAAAAGCTGTTCTCTTAATTACAGAGACTCTATGGTTGATAGTTGATGGGACCTGTTATCAGTGCACCACAGATTGTTGATGCTGAGACTAATGGGAGTAAAAGGGAAGAGAACAAAGGGCGAGGGACGTAGTTGCGCTCTGTCAAAAGGGATAGCGGTTTTGAGAAAAGACTATTAAGCTCCATCATGTTCTTCAAGAACAAATCAAATCAAATACTCTTAAAAAAAAAATTCTTTGTCCTTCTAAATGTTCTCAATCCTATTTCCCAGTTCAGATACTTTTCTACTAATATGGCTTTATGAAAGACTAAGTCTCTTCCTTTGGGCAGTACTGAAGGAACAAAACAGGTCTCCTTTTAAATGCGCTGTGAGTAGGTACTGGCGGGGGAGACCTGGTGGCACTCAGAGGAAGGACAGCAGGTCACCAAGAAGAGACTTGATACCCTATGAGCATTTACAGGGGGAGGTAATCCCTCTGAGGAACAGTCATAGGGGAGGGGAATAAGGGGAAAATGGGAGGGAGGGGAGAATGGGAGGATACAAGGGATGGGATAACCATAGAGATGTAACAAGAATAAATTAATAAAAAATTAAAAATTAAAAAAATAAAAAAATAAATGTGCTGTGAGTTTCCAGCAGGTATCCAACCACGTTAGAATCCTGTGTGAGTACATTGGCTCAGACACAGAGCCGAGATGGTTTTCCTGCAGGGAAGCACGTGACCCTTAGTCCTATTCCTAGTGGCTATTCTGAGTCTTCAGAGGTTCATTTTTGCTTATCAGATTGATGTTATTTTTCAGATTTTGAAATTCTTGAATTAGTGGGTTGCGGGAGTTAATGAGCAAATTTGTCATCACCCATCTGGTTACTTAGTCATCTCCGTAGCTCTATTATGTCTGTCAAGAAGTGTAAACATGCAAAGAGCAAAGGCTCTGCCTCAGCTAACTTCATGGAGGGCCTCCTTGGCACAGGCCATAGAGCAAGTACACTGTGAAAGCCAAGAGAAAGCTTTGGGGAGAGAAAAAAAAACAATTCAAACTTATGATGAAAGCAAAATCTGTTTCTTTCTCTTGGGCAGAGTGCCACAAGAACAGAAATGGTGACTCATGTACCCCTGTATCCTCAACACTGTAGTGTGTGGTCGCTACATAGTCATTATCTTAGTGGATGCTTGATGGTGATGGATAAGCAAGATCTTCGTGGTTCACTCATTAAACAACACAGCAGGGTGCTGCAGTGATGAGTCAGCACGTGAGCCTGTCACTTGTCAAGTTTCTTTGTCTCCATGTGAAGTAGAATTGTGCCGATCCTATAGGTGATAGGGAGAAGCAAGTGGCAGTGTGGCATACGGCCTTCAGAAGGTGTGCTGGACCTCATACTGGCCAAGAAGCTGAGCAAAGAGCATGCATTTTCCCCATTCACTGAGCATGTTTGGATCAGAACAGCCCACCAGAGATAAGGAAGGGAGCGCTGTCCCCCATCTGGAAAGCATTTCTTCACAGTCTGCATTCCCTACACCTATCAAAGCATCACTAATAATAATAAAAAAAAAATGTGTGAAAGCATCTTCCAGCACCTAGTATCTTAAGTCTGCTTGATCTCTCTTTTCATCCTGTGCTGCTGAGTTATGAGATACAGAATCATTTAAAGGTTACTAGGGAGTGAGAGAAACACAGGGACTATAAACTGCTCTGGCCTGCATCTCTAATCCTGCCTTGCTCCTTTCTCTCTCTCTCTCTCTCTCTCTCTCTCTCTCTCTCTCTCTCTCTCTCTCTCTCTCTCTCTCTTTCTCTCTTTCTCTTTCTCTCTCTCTCTCTCCCTATCTCCCTATCTATCCATCTATCTATCCACTCACCTACCTCTCCTCCTCTCCCTTGACCCCCTTTTAACTTTTATTTTAACTGATTCTTTTGAGCTTGTATCAGGGAAATGGAAAAAGACAAGATAAATTATTTCAGTCAGAGTTATTATTTGCTGGCTATAGAAATAGTTCTGAGACCAAGGTTAGTGGATAAATATCCTGAGCAAAGCAATAGCAACACAAGAGACAAGATGGGAAAACTAGCTTCCTGTGTCTTCTCTGCTGTGACAGGTTACAGTGAAGAGGCCAGCAGTAAGATTTATTAAATTTTCCAGGTTGACACACTGTGTTTGCGTATTTGCTACAACAAGAAAGCAGTCTATGGCCTTGATTCCAGGCTTTATTGTGGATTGTTTTGGAAGGATAAATACATCTGCTGTTCTGAGGAAACACATCCTGTGCTATTGGAGACTTTCTCCACTTTCCAGCCTAAATAATTTACAGAGCACTCCACAGACTGTAGTGGTGTTTACGTGCAAGCTTTGACACCAATCAACTTATTGCTTATGTTCAACACTCTCATCTTATCTACCACTTAGTATGATTCTTACAGGATTCCAGAAACTATCTCCAGTATGATATTTCAAATGCAAAAAAATAGCCTTGTTGGAATAATTTTTTTTTTTAATTTTAGAGCCTCCCCACCCCAAACAAAACAAGAGATGGCAAATGACTCTTTCCGGGAAGTTGATTTCATCTCCCTTGCTCCTTCAAGCTGCTAGCACCAACCAACTGCAGCTTTTGGAGATAAGGACCCAGAACCAAGAAGATAGAGGAAGAAAGAGGAGCTGTTTTTGCCCTGGCAACAAAATGGACCATTGTGACATGTAAGAAAACAGTAGCTGCTTCTCTATGACATTGCTTTGTCTCCTGTATCCACTCTCATACTCACAAAAAAAAAAAAAAAAAAAAAAAAAAAAGTCAAAGCTCAAGGTCGGCAGCATTCATAAAGTGTATGACCGGCAATGGTGATTTAGCAGTACTTAGAGTCTGTGCGGTCAAACATTCACCCCATCAATTTCCGTGACCCTGTGAATCTTCATTAGGCTGTGTTCTCTGTAAAAGTGCTCCATTATTAAGACTTTATTCATTGGAAAGTAACACATGGCTTGTTAGCACAAGCAATGCTCCTGAAATTCATGCATCCAAAGTTCTAGTGTGCTCAGAGTGAGTGTGATGGGGCCCTTCATCAACCTCTGGAGATGTCTAGATAAGGATTTCTCAAGCTTTAATATACAGGAGTCATCTGGGGAGCTCATTAGAATACATATTCTAAATCAGAGGCACTAGCATGGGCTCAAGATTCCTGTATCCAAAGTGTCATACTGCTGGTGCTGCCGGTGCTGCTGGTCCACTGTAACACATTTGAAGCTGCAAGCTTCTAGATTCTTCCCAACATCTTGTGCATTGCTACTGAAGGCCAAGTGGTAGGCAGATTCTACTGTGAAGGGCCAGTTTGTAAATAGTTTAGGATCTGTGAGCCATTGGGGTCTTGGTTACAACCACTCAGAAAAACAAGAAGATATCCATAGATGACAGCATATGAATGGACACAGGCATGCTCCAATAAAGTTTTATTTACAAAGTCAACAATAGGCCATATTTTGTCTACAGGTCTTAGTGTGAAAATTTCTGAATGATCCATGTGTACT
Organism: Acomys percivali; assembly: GCA_907169655.1. Lineage (NCBI taxonomy): Eukaryota > Metazoa > Chordata > Mammalia > Rodentia > Muridae > Acomys > Acomys percivali. Next base: position 32,372,649 of record OU015750.1, read on the forward strand.
GGATGATTTTATGTCAACCTGATACAAGCTACAGTTCTTTGGGAAGAGGGAATCTCAATTGAGAAAATGCTCCCTCCAGATTGACTAGTGGGGTATTTTCTTGAATGATTAACATGGGAGGGCCCAGTTCACTGTGGGTAGTGTCACTCCTTGGATAGTGGTCCAGGATACTATAGGAAGGCAGGTTGTGAAAGCCATAAGGAACAAGCCAATAGGCAGCAATCCTCCGTGGTTTCTGCATCAGTTCTTGCCTGCAGTTCCTGTCCTGAATCCCCTCAGTGATGGACTAAGATGTGGAAGTATAAGCTGAAACAAATTCTTTCCTCACAAAGTTACTTTTATTCATGATGTCATAACACAGCATTAGAAACCCTAACTAAGACACCATGCCTAATACTGAACCCAACCTAGTGGGCAACTAGAAAACAAGCTCTTGGCCTGACTCTCTTTGTGAAAAATTTGAAATCACTTACAGAAGTTCAGGCTCATACCCTAGGCTGACAGAACATAAAAGGCAGAAGTGAAAGGGCACCAGCCACAGAGGTGCAAGGGCACCAGGCACAGAAGTGTAAGGGCACCAGCCACAGAGGTGCAAGGACACCAGCCACAGAGATGCAAAGACACAAGCCACAGAAGAGCAAGGGCACCAGCTACAGAGGTGCAAGGATGCCAGCCACAGAGGTGCAAGGGCACCAGCCACAGAGGTGCAAGGGGACCAACCACAGAGGTGCAAGGGCACCAGACACAGAAGTGCAAGGGGACCAACCACAGAGGTGCAAGGGCACCAGACACAGAGGTGCAAGGGCACCAGACACAGAGGTGCAAGGGCACCAGACAGACACAAGGATGCAAGAGCATCAGCCATGCACCCCACTTAACAGCTGCACATAGGACTTCCGTTATGCTCATCTTGTCTTCTCTTCCATAAGGGACACAGGCATTTGGATATTTGGATTTTATGTTTGTTTGATGGAACAGCAGGAATTCCTAGGGAAAATATGATTGAGAAATACAGTCTCCAGAGGCTAAAAAGATTGCTCATTGATTAAGAGCACTTGCTGCTATTGCAGGGGACCTGGGTTCTCTTGTCATCATCAACATAGTGATGCACAACCATCCATAACTCCAGTTTCAGGGCATCTAATGCCTTCTTCTGCTTTCCTCAGGCTTCTAGTGCACCTGCAGTACACAGACATACATGCCAGCAAACATACATACATATATAAACAAGAAATAAATCTTTGCAAATAAAATATTAAAAACATAGCTCCTTCAGAGTTTGTGGTATTGAGGTGACATTTAAGCATCAGTGATAATACACACACACACACATTTAAGTACTAAGTGATGATAGAACAGAGATACAATGGAACCAAGCTGTGACTTGTCATTGACCAGGGTTGAAGGAACATAAAAGGTGACGCAGGAGGAGAAAAGAAAGCGTAAGCAGCAATGGGAAAGCAAAAGATGTACGTGTCAGAAGAACTTGATCGCGTTTAACGAGATAGAGCAGTATCAATAGGCAATGGTGACTGCTGAAGAACGAGAAATATGTGAAAGAAAGGCCTTGCATTTAGGGCATCTTTATAATGCACCAACAAGACCAGCACATGTTGTAGAGTGATAGATAGGATGTACTTACTATGTTAGAACAACAGGGATCAACTAAGATTATTAAGACTATTCTAAGAAAGTGGGACATATGGTCAACCTGCTTACAAACTACATGAAGGAGACTGACATTCACAAAGATCATGAGAGTCTATTTAATATTTAAGATGAGGGGTAGTATGCCCAGGCTGTACCTCAAAATGATCTTTCTGGCTGCATTTTAACAACACCAGAGACAGGGAGATAACTGGACAACCATATCTTAGTGGGAGACAATGTTGGTCTCAATTAAGGTCCTGACAACGAAAATGAAAGAAGTGAATGACCTCAAGAGTTACTTGGCTTAGTCATTGTCAAGGAAGATGATGGAGGAACTGGGCAAAAAGAAAGAGCTCCTGTGAGTGAAGAATCCATCCTAGATCACTACCAGAGTTAGTGGATCAATGGTGGCATCATTAGATGAGATGTACAAGCTTTCATGCAGACATGGCAAAGTACTTTTTAATAATTTTTTATAATTTATACTTTTTAATACATTTTTATCATTATAAAATAGAGATTTTACATATAGAAAACATAGCTTGTAGATACTAATTCAGGCAGATTATGGAATAGCCAGGTAGAAAGGAAATGCCTACAGACAATTGGCAATCTATGTAGATCTGAAGTGCCCAAGGGAAGTTTAGGCTGGAGATGTGGGTAAGTGGGAATTAGCTTGTGAACAGTGATTGGAACCATTATTGCCCATGGAGAGTGTGCAGTATGAAGAGAAAGCAGCCTCCAAGAACAGACGGGTACCTCATAGGCACAGCATACAATATGTAAAACTGTTCACTCGCTTTATGTGTGGAAACTGCAGTGTACTCTTATTGCATCTCAAGTAACCATTCTTAGTTAATTCTTCAATCCGAGAGTTGCTATTTAGTAAGTATATATTTGACACCAGAAAGTTATACACCTGGCCGCTGGTAGGCTTTTTATTGTATCTATAGCTATGATTCTCAAGCTATGGGTGTTGACTCCTTTGGAGGTCAAATGACCTTTTTACAGGGGTCTCATACCAGATATCCTGCATATCAAATATTTACATTATGATTCATATCAGTAGCAAAATTACAATTCTGAAGTAGCAATGAAGAGAAATTTATGCTTCGGGGTGGTGGTCACCACAACACAAGGAACTGCATTATAGGGTCACAGCATTAGGAAAATTGAAAACCCCCTAATCTGTAGCTCCCACAAGTACCACCACTGTGTATAATTTCCCAGCAGTGAACTGGGCCACAACCTGTCATTAAGTTCTAATCTGAGACAGTGATCAAACATTACCATTCTTACAGAATCATGGCAAAGCACTGATCTTTGGTGATATCCCAACACTGGGCTTGGGAGACCACTCCGTCAGTGAAGCCCTTGCCGTACAAGCACGAGGAACTGAATTCAACCCTCAGCGCCTATGATAAAAGACCTGAGCTTTGCATGTCTGTGGTCCCAGCACTGGGGAGATGGAGACTGGAGGGTTCCTGGAGATTCCCAATGGCTAGACAGTGCAGGTGAAGCCAAGAGCCCCACGAGATCCTGTTTCAAATAATGAGATGGAATAGTAGCTGAGGAAGATTGTCAGCACACACACACACACACACACACACACACACACACACACACACACACGGGGGGGGGGGGGACAGCACAGAGGGACAGAGGGATAGAGACAGACAGACAGATTGTTACAGCTGTGACATCTTGTTGTTTGCCTTGTCCAACGATTCCTATCCAATCCACCCAACCACAGACAAAACTCTGAGGGATGACAGGTCAGAGGTTTCACAGGCAACTAAAGTGACAGTTTGCTAGGTAGGAATTCTTGAACAACAGCTGTAATGATATTGCTTAACATGTTGTCCTGGGTTTTTGTTGTTGTTGTTATTGTTTGGTTGGTTGGTTTTGGGGTCTTTTTTTGGTGGATTTTTTTTTGCTTGTGTTTTTATTTTTGCTAAATGAGTGATGCATTCTCAGTATAGTCAGCCCTTGTATCTATGAGTCTAGATTCAACAAATAACAGATAGAAATTATTTGAAAAGAAAATGTGTCTGTTCTGTGCTGAACATGTGCTCTCATCTTGGTACCCTAAGCAGCACAGCATAATGACTATTTACTTATATTAGTTATTAGAAGAGATCTAGAGATGATTGTGTCTGTGGTAAGTACTATGTAAATACTGCCCTGTTTTTTAGAAGAGATTTGCTCATCAAGGATTCAAGGATTTGGTATTCCTGAAAGTCTTGGAACTAGTCCCTCATAGATATGGAGGAATAACTTCACTTCCATATACCAAAGCAGCAAGCTCAACATAAACAGTCTTTGAAAAACAAGACCTGTCTCTTTCGGTGTGCAAAGAGGGTGAGGTTTCCCACAGAAGTAACTTGACTGATGGAAATATTAAGCAGCGTCCATTTCACAAATATTTCTCTCAAACTTGTTGGACTCTTAAAACAGTCACCATTTGTTCAAATTTGCAATGATGTGTCCATTATGAATAAGAGAGAATACATGTTAAAACATGTACTGGTTGAATAAATAATTATGGTAAATAAGTACTGAGGGACTGAATGTGTGAATGAGAAAATGTTTTGTGGGGAGAATGAAAATATGGTAGCAAAGCATTAATTATCATGAGATCCATTGACTCTTCTTCCTATATACTTGGCCATGAAGCTAATTAAAATAAGCCTAATCTCCTTAATCACAGCTGGAAGGGAGCCTGTAACTGACCAAGTTTGAGTCAGCTTCTGTGACATTGCTTTCCTGTTTTTTTTTTTTCTTTTCCCAAGGCTAGAAATCTGATGTAACAACAACTCCATTGCAGCCATGCCAATGAGGACCATGTCCAAGGGGCTGACAGAGACAAAATAAAAAGAAACATGGGTCCCTAAATGACTCCTTAAGAAGATCAAGCAAGTTATCAGACTACAGGAAAGGGCAATAAAATAACCATTCTATTTCGTCCACTGCATTCTAGCACTTGAGAATTTATAGCTGACACAATAAGCAGAGGTATCAACCAACATCGGGAAGCAATGGAGAGCTTCGATATCCATTTTGACCTTCACAAGGAAGCCCCTTCCTAAGAGAGATCCAAATATGTTTTTAAGATGTTTTGATGGCAAATAGACTACTTGATGACATGGAAGATTTTGAGGAATTTTGGTGAATCAATAGAATCTTTGTGAGAATTTTACCTAGGACATTGTTCAAGTCAGCTGCCATTACTATGACAAAATGCCTGAGATAATCAATTTATAAAGAGAGACGGTTAGTTTTTGTTCACAGTTTTAGAGCTCCCTGCACATGATCAGTTAGTCTCTTTCCTCTGGACTCCTGACACCCTGGTAGAACATGGTTGGACTGCATAGCAAAAGAACAGAACTCACCATTTTGGACAGGAAGTAAAAGAAAGAGAGAAGAGACTGTGGTCCCACATTCCCACTGATGCAAAGACTTCTTGCTACATCTCACTTCCCAAGGATGCCAATCTGAAGACCAAACCTTCAACACAATGGCCTCTAGGGAACAGTCAAGCTCCAAACCACAGTAGGAGTGAGAAAGAGGTTTCTAGGTGTTGAACTTAGACAACTAGGAATGTATTTTTCTACCTGGGAAAGTTGAAAGACAAACAGTTTGGGAACAAAATAGTGAGTACAATTTTCCAAATGTTAAACTGGAGATGAATGGAATTTTTTGTTTTGTTTTGTTTTATAAATAAAGACAGCATTCTGGAGTTGAGTTCCTTTGAGTAACAAGTAGTTGATAGTTTTCTTTCCCACGGGATTTCTTGGGTACACTGAGGCACAAGAAAACCTCAGCATAGAAGACACAGTATTGTGTAGATGTAGTTGGCTCAGGGCCATGTCCTGGGAGAAATCATTCTGTGTTCTCTTACTATACACTGCAGTGCACACAAGATGTGTGCCAGCATTGCCCTAGAGGAGTGCGGTCAGGGTTTGGAGTGAGTTGGATTAATTCAATAGTCATGCACCAGAAAAAAATATGCCAAGACTGAAGAATCTGGCCTACCTGAGAGAGCTATTACCTTGTAAAAACCCATGCCTCAAAGGGCGGATATTAGTGGGGAACATTCAACTAAAACCAAGAGGAAACAACTGTAGATTTATGGACACCCAGCAGACAGTGATGTAAAACATTAAAGATGGCCTGGGGACTTTCTAGGGTGGAGCAAATGTTCTGACCCGAGTGCTTCTTCCACATATACTAAAAAAAAAAAAAAAAAAAAAAAAAAAAAATCGACCTTTACACATAAGAGCAGTGTATCTTGATTTGTTAATAACCTCAACAATATTTTTTAAATAAAAAAGTAGATTGCTCAGAATAGCTCTTGGTGAGTGTTTTAGTTTCTCCCTACATTCCCAAGTTCTTCTCGTAAACTCCAATGGCTTTTGAACCACACCCTCAGTGACAGTCAAGAGTGACTATCTCTGTATGAAATTTGTCACTCTGCTTCCCATTTCTGTGACAAAATATCTAAGATAGATTGAGAGCACTGGCTGCTCTTAAAGAGGACCCTGGTTTGCTTGCCAGAATCAACACAGTATCTCAAAGCCATTGTTCTAACTCCAGGAGATTTGACGCCCTCTTCTTGCCTCCACAGGCGTCAGGCGCTCATGTAATATACAGACATAGTTGCAGGTAAAACACTCCTACGAGGGGACACAAGGGGGGGGGTGGAAGTGCTGTGATTGTGTTTTAATTAAATAAAAATGTTCACACACATAAACACTAAAATGTTTCAAGTCTGAGATAAGACAATTTATAGTGAGAAAGGATTTATCAAGACTCGTGATTTCAAAAGTTTCAGCAAATAGTCACCTGGTTCCATTACTTTGGGCATATTGTAACTCTGAGCATCACAACAGGAACATGAGATTGAGGAAGCTGTTCACATCAGGACATGAAGGAAAGAGAAAGAGAGAGAGAGAGAGAGAGAGAGAGAGAGAGAGA
>OU015750.1:32385788-32398769 GCA_907169655.1 Acomys percivali
GAGAGAGAGAGAGAGAGAGAGAGAGAGAGAGAGAGAGAAAGAGAGAGAGAGAGAGAGAAAGAGAGAGAGAGAGAACCTATTTTAGTATCTGTCTTAGTTATTTTTCTATTTCTTTGATAAGACACCATTACCAAAGCAACTTATAGAAGAAAGATTTATTTGGGGCTTAGAATTACAGAGGATTAGAGTCCTTCACCATCATTGCAGGAAACATGGCAGCAAGCAAGTAGGGATACCACTGGGTCAATAGCTGGGCGCTCACATCTTGATCCACAACAATAAGGCAGAGAGAACTAACTGGGAATGGCATAGGCATAGGGTTTTAAAAAGTCAAACCCCACACCTAGTGACATATCTCCTCCAACAAGACCACACCTTCTAATCCTTCTCAAAAAGTTCTAGTAACTGGGAAATAAGCATCCAAATATTTAAGTCTATTGGGGGGTGCATTCTAATTCAAACCAACACGGTATCTTTTTTTTTTTTCTTCACAGTATCTTGAGATAACCACTTGGAACATAAATTCTCCTTGCCATTTATATTTGGAAAGTGTACAAGGTAATAGCAATGTTTTTTTTTTCAGCCCCAAAGTATACAGTGGAAGTTCTAATTAAATTTCTGATAATGTTTTGAGCTTGCTTCTCTTGATCATATATTGAGCTCAGTGGGGATGAAAAGTCAAATCAGCTACAGAGTTTGGAGTTCTATTATCTTGTACTGAGATAAAGTAAAAATTATGAATGAGCTTGTCTCCTATAAACTTTACTAACTGGGAGTGTTTCATAACCCCACAGTAAGCCAAAGTTGACACATTAAGAGACACAAATGTTATTATGCTATGCACACACTAAAGGGATCTGAATTTTTCAGAACACAGAAAAATAGTGGCATGCCAGGAGCCTTAATTTGGTCAATATCTATATTTGGTAGACTGGAAGGAAAAACAGATCTTCAAGTATCTGTTTATATTCCATGCAAAAAAAGATTTGGAGAAAGATACCACTGAAAGAACAGAAGCAATCCCAGGCACAAGTTTTTTGGAAGCTGGAAAACAGATGGATAACTTAGCGAACCCATGAAGCTAGAGTCTAGGCTGGCAGTGGAAGGAGCTGAGCAATGACTCATTTTACATGGTGGAAACCCCTGAACCTCAGGAGTTGCTGGCAAGAAACACTGAGGTAGAGTGAAATCAGAAGGCATGGTTTTAAGTCTGTTTAAAAAATATTTCACCTCCATGATTCTTTCTGTCTCTTGTGATGATAAAAAAAAAAAATAGGTGGTCTCTGGCTGGGAGGCCCCAGACATAATTGACATGGGATGTCTTACGCCCTCTCTCAAAGAAGAGTGTAAAATTTGTGCATGAAATATGCACCTCGCCCTTGCTCTACAATGCCGTTCTTAGCATTGGCACTCTGGTCTGTACCCTTTAAATCAAAGACTGGAAGAGTTTTCTCCAAGGAATTTAACAAGCCAAGAAGAAATTCTTTAGCCTAATGGCTTTGGCAGCTCTTTAATTAAATGGCTCACCCAAGCACAGAGAGCTTTCAATTTTCCTTTCAGTACCATTGTAACAAATAATCAGCAAACATCTGGAGGAAAATTCTACGATGAAGACAAAGCTCAACGATAATAAGACAAGGATAAAAATGGAGGAAACTAAAAATGTATTTTCATGGAAAAAATCCAGTAAAACACAGAAGCTATAATTAATATCAAGAGAATTTAAAAATAATATTACAATGACCAAACAGAACCAGCAATATGTATATACGAAGATAAAGTCAAGAAACATTTCTTCCCAGAAGTAAAGCAAAATATCTTCATATGGAAATACAGGGAAAAAATTAAAATTATTTCCTAGTCTAAGTGATCTTAAAATTTGATTAACAGGTGTTCCTGAAAGAGAAAACAGAAATGGAGAGAAATCTTATGAAATGGAGCAGCATCACTTCCTGGAGTAAAAGGATTTACCAGAAGCTTAGCTGATGGAAGCAAGTACTAGATGCCTCTTATATCACATCAGATAAACCTTTCAGCTCCCTCATCAACCCTTCTGTTTTTTCAGCCACAGCAACGGTAACTAGCTTGGGATTTCCTGTGCTTCATACACACACAACCTAGTGCCAGCACCAAATGCCCTGAGTCTGGTGCCGAGGAATAGGATGCCCTCAACTCTGTTCAGTCCCCACACATATGCCCACCTGAAGTTTAGATCAAACCTTTAGAGAGATCTGATTCCACCCCACCTCACCCACAACATCTTCCTCACGTAGATAACCAACTGTGAATCAAAGTAAAAATAAAAACATGCCACTTCACAAAGAGTAAGTAAGAGAACAAAGCAAAATAGCTTCTCGTGTTTTTTTCTCGGGCAATTACTAGAGAATTTTGAACAGCAGAAAGGAAGTGGTAAGCCAAGAATGAAATACAGTGTATAGGAAGTCTAACCCAAGAGATGAGCAAAGGTATCAATTGTCCTGAAAGAGAGATGACCACATGAAGCAAAGCCAGGTTAGAACAGCTCAAGGGTTTCAAGCTCTAGACACTTCTTCAGTAAGATAATAAAGATAGAATACTTTCAGCATATGAGCATTAACAAGAAGCAAGTAAAGGTGACCTATTCTAGGGATAGACAATTAATAAATGACCTATCTATAATCCTGCCTCTGTGGAGCTCAGGGAGGAGAATCCAGGCCAGTCAGTCTGAGTGACATACTGAGATCTTGTTCTCAAAAACACAAGAAACTTTTTAACTCCATGCAGTAAATAAACTACGTGCAGTAAATAAAAATAATCAGATAAGAGTGCTCATATGCTACAGCAATCCAAGCACAATATTTGTGTTGAAGTTGGATGGTTTTTGCACTTCTATTTGGGAGTTACAACAACAGCCATATAATTGGACTTAAGGCTCCATCAATGGGAAGGAATTCACACCTGGTACTGTAAATGAGGTCAACTCCCTGTGTTTGGTGAGGTCATGAACTCTAGAGGAGAACTGACTACTGACACGTTTCTAGACAGTGTTGTTCCCTATTGCATTCTAAATACTTGTTCTTATATCTACAGGTAAACGTGGTTCATGCCCCATCAAAGAACCTTCTCTTCGCAGTGGATGGAGACCATTCAGAAATCTACCACTGGTCAAAATACAGAAAACAGCTGACTGGAGGTTACCCAACCCAACGGATACATCTATAGCACACCTGCCCCACCCAAGGCAAAAGACTGTAAGAGCCAGAGCACCAAGACATCTTCTGCAGGATGATGCTTTCTTTATATGGCAGACAAGCTACCCCCCAAGAACTATCAGGAATATGCTCACTAAACAGGACCTGCACAAGGACAACGCCAGTGGGTATGCCAATGTAAATGGGGAAATCTCTCTCAAGGTGCTGATTCTAAATGAAGAGCTAGTGGCGATTCGTGGCTGCTAAGAAAGGAGGACTTAACCTCCTCCAGAAATGAGCCCCCCCCCCCCGATGATGTTTTTCAATCCCAAGTGGTCAGAACTAAAAATATGTATATAGAAGCAACACTCAATGGGCTCATCAAGTCATGTTTATATACTCATATGTGTGTATATATATATATATATATATATATAGTAATAATAACAATTAGATTATGAATTTGAGAGGAGTCAGGAGACACAGCAGAAGTTAGAGAGGGGGAGAGAGTAGAAATGGTGTAGATACAGTACTCATGTATGAAACTCTCAAAAATAATCAAAAAGTGGTTGCTTTAGATGTGAGCAACATGGTTAATAAAGAGGGATAGTCATTTGGTTGTGCCCTCTGGTTTTGGTTTTGTGGCAATTTAATAATAGTATTTGCTTCCCTTAACTGTGTCCATGTATAATTATGGAAATTAAAATAGAACTTCTGCCTCTGGCCACTAGAAAGAAAGAAAGTCTGAAGTCACTAGCAGACCACAGTCAACTCCAACAGTGAACAAGACCCAGGAGACTTCAGTCTCCAGACCCAGCAGGGAGCACAGAGCTGTCAGGCCTGAGATGTGGAAAGCAGATTCAGCAAGTGCTAGGAGAATGTGGGAAATCTGCAAGGAAGTTCTTCCCAAGACTCCATGCAGAAAGAAACAATGTGAAGAGACCTCAGCAGCCTGCCTGAGTTGAAGTGACATAGTTCAGGTTCAGCATCAAGAAGCTGAAAGAGAATGTACAAAGAGCAGTGGCCAAGAGACAAAGAGCTTCTGCAACACAAATCCTCTCTATAGTCTTCAGCCAAATAGCAACCTGCATGTGTATTGGGTAAAATCCCACACAAGTCTGCACAATGACCAGCTTCAAAGCTAGAACAATTCCAGAACAATAAGAAAAATGACCCGTGTAGCATGCTTATGACTGGGCGCAGCTGGAGCACACACCTACCAGAGTGAAAACTCCTTTTAGTAGAGCTAACACGAGGGTCAACATCAGTAGTGGCATCCACCTAGCCATAAAATGAAGCCTGTGCCAGACACAATTTTAAGAAGAGGGCGGAAGAGACATTTTCAATGATTAAGAGAACATACAGATCTTACAGAAGATTTTGGTGCAGTTCCCATCACCCATGCCTATAATTCTACTAGCTCTAGGGGGATCCTATTCCTCTGGCTTCTGCGGACATCTGCACTCACATGCATTTACCCACACACAGGCACATAATTTGAAATAATAAAAATAATCTTTCTAAGCTGACATATTTAGTTATCAATACAGCGATTCCATGAACATGGTTTGCTTTTCCATGTATTGGGTATTTAACTTCATCTTTATTTCTAATCAGCATTTAATTTTTTGTAAAGATACAGAAAGGGAATGTATGCCAGCTTTGTCTGTATTACACCTATGTATGCCAAATTTTCCTCTCCTCATCTCTTCTCTTTCTTTCCTTTGATTCCTCCTGTGAATCCTCCCCCTTGTTCCTTCTTGAAATCATGGCCTCTCTTTCTTTTAAATATTTACTATTGTTCATATATGTGCAAAAATATATAAATACAACAATCTAAGTCTGTTTAGTGTGACTTGATGTGTATGATTTCAGGGCTAGCCACTTGACAATTGATCATTCCTGGGGAAGACTATTTCTCCTCTCTCAGCATTCCTTGGTTACCTGCAGCTCTTTGTCTATGACTAGGACCCTGTGAGACTTACCCGCTTCCGTGTTAGCATGTCCGCAGATGTTGAACTTCTACAGGTCTTATTTAAGAAGCCATACTATTGAAGTATCATAGACGTAGCTTCTCTGTTATTGCTTGGAGAGACACTCTCTCAGATTCCCTGGTGCTCTGGCTCTTATAACCTTTCTGCCTCTTCTTCTGTGATGTTCCCTGAGCCTTAGACGCAGGCGTGGTTTTGTAGATGTATGAATTGATACTGTTATTCCCATAGTTAGTTGTTCTCTGCATTGTGGCTGGTTACGGTCTCCTGCAATGGACTCCTTCTCTTGTAAAGAGAAGTTTCTTTGATGAGAGATGAGAATGGCATTTATCTATAGATATAAAATAAATAATTGGAATGCAGTCAGAATTGCACTAGTTTGGAAAAGTGGTGGTTGTAGATTCTCCTCTAAGATCCATGACCTCATTAGCCCTGGGTAGTGGGCTGGGGTTCCAGTACCAGGCATAACTTTTCACCTCTTGAGCAGTCCTTAAGTTGAATTAGAGAGCTCTTGGTTGCTGTCCCGCTATTGCACTCTTAAGTTTACTGTGCCATGTTGGTTACCATTGTGGTTAATAGGCACTACAGCTAGGTAGGACTATTGGTTGCCTCCCTATTTTTGGAAGTTTGAGTAGTACTTCCCTTTTGGAAGCACCTATTACAGTCTTTATGGAAGAGGCCTTCAAGTCAGATCCAGTTCAAGTCCTCTGGGTTTTTTCTGAGCCAGGGTTACCTCACTCAGTGTAATATTTTTTAGTTCCATCCTTTTACTTGGCTGGGTCTTGGTGCAGCTGAAATAACAAATCTTAAAAAAAAAAAGAAAAACTTAAAAGAAATATCAAATTTTTCTACCAATAACTGAAATGACTGCCAAAAAGCCCAACATATTCTTTAAATAAATAAATACACAAAAATCCAGCATTAAAATAAAATCAATTTAACAATCATCAGAATCAATATTAGATTGCCACACACAAATAGAGGAAAAACCAAATATTTAAAACAGGAGGGAGTTTTTAACAAATCTAGAAACTACAAACATGGAGCTAGGCATATAACTCAAGGATAGAAAATTTGCCAGCCATATAAGCTTAATCTCAGCATGAATAAGTAAATATGTTATTCTCACCAAATATTATAAAACCAGCAATATCTAAATGCAAAAATGCACTATGGGCATAAGGCATTACTGCAGAACTATGAAGTTGTTTCAATATTTAGAATATGACTTGAGGAGGGCTGAAGAGATGTCTCAGTGGTTAAGAGTACTGGCTGCTTTTCCAGAGGACCTGGATTTGATTTCCTGTACTCTCTTGGTGGCTTACAACCTTCCATAACTCCAGTCCCAGGGGGATCTAGATGCCCTCTTCTGGCCGCCACAGACACTGCATGCATGTGATGCACAGATAAACGTGAAGGGGAAACACACATACACATAAAAATAAATTGTAAAATAGTCTTAAAAATCAATTAATATAACTCATTAATAGAATAAAGAGAAAAATATATGATCATAGAAATATATATGAAAACATACTTACAAATATTTAGCAGTAATTTTTATATGTCGTTAGCAAGCTAGAAATAAAAAGATTTCCCTTTTATCTAATAAAAGGCATTTAGAAACAACAACAGTTAATTTAAAAGTGAGAGAATGATGGTGGTACATGCCTTTAATTCCAGCACTTAGGAGGCAGAGGCAGAGGCAGGCAGATCTCTTTAAGTTTGAGGCTAGCCTGATCTACATACTAAGCTCCAGGACAGCCAGGACTGTTACACAGAGAGACGCTGTCTCACCGTCACTTCCCAAGTGAGAGAATAAATGCTCTCCCATTAGGAAAAATAAGGAAGGATATTCTTTTTACCAGTTCTCTTCAATTATACTAACAGCCTTAAACAATGCAATAGGGGAAAAAAGGATAAGAGAAATTAAACCATATGTATTAGAAAATATGCAAACATGTCCTGTTTGCACATGACATAAATGTCATATATATTTTAAAATTTTTATGTTAAAAATATCTTGCAAATCGATTTAGTCAGCGTTACATTCTTAGTGTTTTGGCTATTTGTATTTGGCAGCTTGAAGAAAACATCTTTCTTATCTTAGTGCATCTAAAATTCTGAATGTAAATCAATTTCTTTCATATCTCATCATTATCAACTTAAAACATCTATATAGACCAAAAAAAAAATCTTCACTCCTAAACAACTAAGCTTAATTGTAAAACTAAACTATCTGGTCTTTAACTCCATCAGAGACTTGAGAAGGAATAAACTTGATTACCTGAGTATGCCGGGAATGCAAATGAGAAGATGACAGAAACAGTTTGCTACCTGAATAGTCACCCATAACTCTCTATTATGTTGGAGCATCTCCTTCAGCCTTCTAGCCCAATATATCTGACAGACATATTTGTGAGGCAGGAAATATTGCAGACTTGCTTACCCTCTCTTGGCAGAGTTCAACTGTCAACTCTGCGTGCATCCAAGTTTGCCCTTTTTTAGGCAGAATTCTGTCTGTGGTAGAAATGAGGACATTTTGCCCTGTAGCTTGTTTTCCACATTTGAAGTCATCTCTATAAGGAGGTTCTTTGATGCTCATCATCCTCTTGGAGCTAGGTTGGATGTTGCCAGAAGTTAACCTGTCTCATTGTCAATGAATCATTAAAATAATAAAAACATTTTTAAATGCCATATTATGTATGGCTCTGAGGTTTTTAAAAACCTTGTCTAACTATTTTACCTTATCTTTCTATAGAATCATATCTATCTCTTCCACTTAAGATGTATAGTCTTGTGATAAAAATAGACTAGTAATTGATATGAACACAATTATTTTTATGGTGTCAATTCTCTCCAAATAAATTCAGCGCAATCTGAATGGAAATCACAGCAGGCATTTTTGTAGAAATTAATAAACAGAATTGAAAATTCACATGGAAAGGTAATGGATCCTTAGTAGGGAAAACACAATTCTGAAAAAAAAAATTTTTGACTGCAAATACACACACACACACACACACACACACACACACACACAAATACACAAATAAGGTCAGATTTGACTTTGACAAAGGTACCAAAGTTATTTGAGGAGGGAAAGATGATACTACAGTGACACAGAAGTCAGGATGATCATGGGAAAATGAGACGAATGTCATATTCTTTGGAAGATTAACTTAATTGGATTATATATCAAAATGCAGAACTTCAAACTAAAAAACTGTTCTAGAAAAAAAATCTAAGAGGGCCTCTTTGCAGTTTTAGACAATGATTTCTGAAATTGGATACAAAGAGTGGGGAAGATAGCAAATGTAACAAACTTATCCTTACCAAAATTTGACTACTTTCGGAGAAAGAAAATAAAGCAAGATGCAAATCAGGAGAAAATATTCACAATACGTATACTAGAGGATAGTCCCTAACATATGTATCGAGCTTGGGGTCAGCCTGGGCTACATTGAAAGGCCCTATCTGGGGGGAAAAGAGAAAAGAGTAAAATGATGTGAGACGTTACTATTCTTGAAGTAGATGCAAATTAAAGTCACAGTGAAATGCTTCCACTTCTCTACCTAGTAGGGTAGTTAAAGCCTGCCAAGATGGAGTGTTGGGAAGGGTCTGGAGAAACTGAAACGTAGGTCCATTGTAGTGCAGTGTAACACATACTAGCATTTCCTTACAAAGCTAAACATACGCTTAACATATGACTCAGTATTTACACGCCTACACATTTACCCCCGCCCCGACACACACACACATACGTACACCATAAACAAGATATGTATCTACACAAGGACTTACACATAAACGTTCATGCTGGATTTATTCATGATAGCCCCAAATTAGAAACAACCAAATGTCTAACACCTGGTAAATGGAGAAACAAATTGTAATACATTCATACAATAGAATATTGCAGAGCAGTGAAAGGGAGCAGCAACATTCTGGTGAGAGAAAGAAGCCAGGAAGAGAGCCCGAACACACCCTTCTGGATTATACTCATATGAAACCTTACTAGGGCCAATCCAATCTATTGTGGCAGAAAGTAAATTGGTGGTTACTTCAGCTAGGGTAGTGGGGCAGCATTTCACTGAGCACAGATACTGTAGCACCCCCCCCCACCCCCACCCCTTTTGGCTAAAGTTCCAGATCTGTATCTTGATAGGAATAGATCTGCATATGCTGATAGGTTTTAAACCTCATTGCCCATTCAAATACCATATGTGCATTTTTTTTAAAGTGATAAAAATAAAGATGAGAAAGGTCAGTGTGGTGGCATATACCTTCAATGCCAGCTATCAAGTAAGCAGGGGCAGGTTTATCTCTGTAAATTCAAGGCCAGCCTGGTCTACATAGTGAGCTTTAAAGACAACCAAGACTTTGAGACTTTTCAGACTCTAGATTTTTTTTTAAAGGGGGGGGGGGAGGAAAGAACAAAAGGGACCTGTGATATGAGGGAACTTATCAAGGAAAAGGTACAAGAAACTTCAAAACAAGAATATAAAATGGAGACAGCCTTGTACCATGACATGATTCACTAGCTATCAGGGCGTTTCACAGTTTTCCTTAACCTTTGCAGCCCTGTCACAAGTTCAAGATAATCACTCTCGCTTTATTGATATGGAAACTGAGCCCTTGAGAGATCAAAGATTTTTCCAGTTTTATAAGTGGTTCCCAAACTCTTTCAGAGGGTGGATCTATGAGAGCTCAGCATTGGAGGGGGGAAAGCTGAAAAAGGAAGATTGGAGAGAGGGGGAAAAGAAATGACAGTGTAGGCCAACTGTGTCACTGCCAATTCTAGGGTTTAATGGCAATGATAGGGACTATTGGAGTCCTCTGTTGGGCGAGGTGGTCAGTCACTGCCAGTGTTTTGATGACTAAATATGGTATCCCCAGGAAGCATAGTCTTGGCTAGATGGCCCAAAGCTGAGATTGGCATCTGGAGGCTGCTTTCTTTCTTTCTTTTTTTTAATAATACTTTTATTTTATTACACGTGTATAAAACAAGCTACAAACAGCAACTGCCATCACATCAGCCTTGATAAGAGGGGTTCTGCCCACGAGATCACCTGCCTTTCACTGGAATGATTTGTGTCAAGAGAAGGAAAAGGAATCCCATCATTAACATAATGGCAAAGCTATTACAAGGTCTTATGTACAGGTATGATTAAAGGCTCGATACATGTTCTAACTCACTCAAGACTTGCGATGACCATTGACTGTCTGCCATCTTTAGGTCTCCACTTGACATCAGAGACAGGAAGGTTGCAAGCGATTTAGCTTCTAGCCTAAGATCACACAGCTAGTAGTTTCAGAAAGACCCAGGTTCTGATCCCCACACACTGTGCCTCTCCCCACATCAAAAAGACACTAAGGAGGTTTCAGTGACGTGCTATAAATGTGCTCCATCAAGTCCCACCTGGAATACCATAGCTCCTTCTCAAACTGAAGCCACCCACCACCAAAGTCCCCAGGTTACTCTTCTATTTCAAACAAGAATCTTCTGACTAAACACATATTTTCCCTCAGGCAATCTGTTTTGACCCACTTGCACTTGAACCAATCCCCTTGTACCTTCGAGTACTGTTCTGTGGATTTAAACTCTAAGGAGATAAATCTTACTAAAGAGTGTCCAGTAAGGACAATAGTGTGAGTTTAGCTTCTATGTGAGATGATAGGGCGCAGGGTGCTGATCCCCTGCCTCCAATATCCTAGATTGGTCTATAACATAATCTGACTCTCGAATGCTTAAAAATAGAGATAATTGAACACCCCACGCTGTGATGTGGGGCCTTGAAACTCAGTGCTGACTTCAGTGGTGGGAGGGCTAATTTGCATTAACTTAGTCATGCCCACCTCGTCATCTTAGATAACTGATGTTAGGTCCCTAGAGTCTCCTAGGCACCTACGTGTGTGCGCCTGTGAGCACAGTAGCTGAGGAGTCAGGCCAGGTTTATGCTCCTAGTTCTCCGTCTGTGTAGTTGTGTGATCTGACATCAGTCAATTTCTTGGGGATCCAGTCCCTTTCTCCACAGGCTTTTTTGAGACTTGAAGTAGGTAAAATCCCTTTCAGCTAATTCTGCAATGCTAAGAAATAATAAATAAAAAACTTAACAAAGACTTCGATACAGTAACGAGGAGAGTTCATTGCAACCGTCCTCTCTAAATTGTTTTCTGGAGCCCACATCACTAACATAGGAGCACAGTTCTTTGTTTGGTCCCATGAGCCTCTTAAAGTGGTATCTTCAACATTCCTTTGTTGAAATGGATGAGGAAATGTACAAGCCATGGATGGGTCCATCCACCAGTGGGCAGGAGGCAGCACAGTCTTGCAGGAAGAGCCTGGGGTTAGGCAAGAGCTGTGGCATGGCACCGCTGAAACGCATGTCACCTTCTTCCTTGGTAAACCTGATTCACAGAGACTGTCATCCTCTGAGAAACAATCAGAGATCGAGAAGACAAGAGATGAAGGACCCAGAGCACAAATATTGCTGATAAAATTACCTAAGCTTGAAAACAAAGCCGAGGTAACTTAACTGGGTGTGCACAATACATTCTGAGTTCACTAGAGTTCATTCATTCAAATCAGAAAGCAAATATCAAGAATGGCTACATTTTCCACAAGCAAGAATTAGAGGAATAAAAGGGACATCTGAACTAGGCACTGCATACCCTATCTCACTCTTTATAAAACTTACAGAGAAAAACACTGACTTGCCCAGAGTTAGAAATTCCTTTAAACTGAGGGTCTATTACAAGGACTTGTATCTGTATTCATTTATTTCTCAAAAAAAAAATCTGCAAAGATTCTTAAATGAAGCAGCACAGAGGGACTTGGGAGCTTGAAGATTTTCACTCTGGAGAGGCAGGAAGTCATCTGACTGTTAGAAAAGACCAAATGATCTGAAGCATGCTTCAAGATGATCCTCATCACTGTTCTGAGAATACAGATTGTGGGGGCTGGGGGTGGGAAGAGCATGAGAGAGAATGGCTAGTAATGCCTTAGAATAAGCCAGGTCAAGATGGCGGTGTCTTGGGCAGGGTGACAGAAGTAGTGAGAAGTAGTCACGTGCTTGGTTTACCTCAAAGGTAGAAATAAGTGAATCAGCTGATGGAAGTAAAATGAGTCGAGGACATCTCTAAAGTCTTGCCCAACTCAGCTTAGATGTATTGCCATTCACTGAGCAAGGAAAGTTTACCAGCAGTTTAATTGCAGCAGGTGATATGATCCTATTTCTGTGTCTGAAAGATAACTGTGGTTGCAGTAGAAGAAAGGGACTCTAGGTGGACGGCGTGAGTAAGAAGTATTAGGTAAAGGTTGTATGGCTTGTACAGGAATAGTCCGTTAATGGGCCATTTGTAAACTTCTTCTTAATTTCATAGCTTCACTTAGACGTAGTTAGATAGACAGACAGATGGATGGATAGATACATGACAGATACAGCAGATGATAGATAAGATAGATAGATAGATAGATAGATAGATAGATAGATAGATGAAGATAGATGATCTTTATTAGAAGTCTCTATTTTAATTAATTATTAAAATAAAGTCTCTATTCTATTTAATAGCTAATTAGAAGTCTCTACATTCCCACAATCTGTATTCATAAAACAGTGATGAGGATCACCTTGATGCATAGGTCAGATTATTTTTTCTGTTATATTCTAACAGTCAGATGACTTTCTGCCTCTCCAGAGTGAAACCTTCAAGCTCCCAAGTACATCTGTATTGGTTCATTGAATCTAGATAAGAAGATAGATGATTGATAGATAGATAGATAGATAGATAGATAGATAGATAGATAGATAGATAGA
>OU015750.1:32400801-32417640 GCA_907169655.1 Acomys percivali
ACACACACACACACACACACACACACACACACACACACACACACACACACACACACCAAAAGATAAGGTCAGAGCAGTAGTGGAAAACACAAGATATCAACCTCTGGCCTCCACATCAGGATCAAGATGTGAACTCTCAGCTTTTCCTGCCTCTATACATCCTAGACTCTCACACTCTGAAACCACAACCCCAAATTAAATTCTTTCTTTTACACACCGCCTTGGTCACGGTGTTTTATCACAGTAATATAAAAGTAACCAAAGCAACCAGTAATGAGGTTTCAAACTTTAAAAGCCAGAATCCTTCCCATATACTGCTTAATTCCTGAGTTGTGTGAGGGCATGGCAAGTTTGTCATGTGGAGAAGTCTATTCCCAGACAAGAATTGATTTAATGTATCCTCAAAAGCTTTTGCTTAAAAAAAAAATATTAAGTGCGCTGGGGAAGAGGGCTCAGTTATTCAGTATGTGCCACATAGACATGACATGATTTTGATCCCTAGTCCCCCATAAAAGCCAGGTGTGGCCACGAATATCCATACCTGTTATGCTGGGGTCAGAGACAAGCTTATCCTCTGAACATATAAGCCAACTAGACCAGTGAGCTCTGGGATAATGTGAGAGCAGTAGTGGAAGGTACCAGGTACCAACCTCTGGCTTCCACATGAACTCACACTAGCACACACATGCACAGACACCCAAAAGTACGCATCATGCCCTCACATACACAAAAACTAATTAAGGAACTAAACTCTCCGCATCATCCTCAACCACCCCCAGTTCCCTCAACCTAGACCATGGCGTCTGTTTCCCACAGCAAACACTAGAACGGAAGGGAAGCCGTGGCTGACAGCATCATGGCAGGCCTCACCAGAGACAACAAAACTGCCACAGTTTGTGTTCTATTTCTCCACTACATGTAAAACCCACTTGTTTTGTTTTGTTTGTTTACTGAGATGAAAAAAATGAAAATGAAAGAGAAGTAATGAACCATGGTGTTTGATTGACATAACAGAACTCAGTATGCTCTGTGGAAGTTTAATTTTTTTTCCCATTTTATAAAATAACCCATTTGAGAAATACCAGCTTTTTAAAAATAAAATGTCTTTATTTACATAAATTGGGTTTAGGGAGAAATGTATCATCTGGGACTGGAACGTTGCCATGAGCAGGCCTTGCAGGGCAGGGGATGGATAGAAAAAGAGGAGAGATCGATAGGCCTTCCATGACCGAGCAGCTCTGAGATGAGGTCAGAGTTAGGTGGAGCTGATAGTCAGTTCTGCAATGCATTACTTGGTAACTTTCTTCAAGCCAGAGAGAGATGGCTCCAAAGTTAAGAGCACTCAGCTGGTGTTCCAGAGAACCCAGTTTGGTTCCCAGAGCCCACATGACAGCTCACAGCCATCTGTAACTCCAGTTTCAGAGAATCCTCTTCTGTCTTCTGCACACATAACTAATACCAAAACTAATACACATACAAAATCAAAATGAAATGAAGTATTTGAAAATCAGCCTCTTGGTAACTTGCTATCCCTCCTCTGGGTGCCATCAGGCCTCCCCATCCAGGGGACATTGTTAGAAAAGGGGCACCAGAGTTCATGTGAGAGTCAGATCTCACTCTCTACTCAATGGTGGAGAATATCATGTTCGTCGGCTAGGTCTTGGTAGGGGTTTGAAGTTTACTGCCTATATTCTCCTTGGCTGGTGCCTTAGTTTGAGGAGGACCCCAGGACCCAGATCTGCCTGTCATAAAGTTCTTCTTGTAGGTTTCCAGGACCCTGTGGATCCTACTATTTCCCCATTCTTCCATGCTACTCTCGCCTAAAGTCTCAATAGGATGACCTCTCCTCTGACCCACTTTCATGGTAAGTAAAATTTTTCGTGGTACGTATCCCTTGGACTAGTGTTTTGATATAAGTGAGTATATACCGTTTGTCTCTTTTTGCTTCTGGGTGAACTCACTCATTATGATAATTTCTAGATCAATCCATTTGTCCACAAATTTCGGGAATTCCTTGTTTTTAATAGCTGAGTAGTATTCCATAGTGTAAATGTACCACAGTTTCTTAGTCCATTCTTCTACTGAGGGACACTTAGGCTGTTTCCATGTTCTGGTTATTATGTATAAAGCAGCTATGAACATGGTTGAGCATATGTCCCTGTTGTGTGGTAGGGCATTTTCTGGGTATATTCCCAGGAGTGGGATAGCTAGGTCTTGAGGAAGCTCTATTCCCATTTTTCTGAGAAAGCGCCAGATAGCTTTCCAAAGTGGCTGTACTAGTTTGCATTCCCACCAGCAATGAAGGAGTGTTCCTCTCTTTCCACATCCTCGCCAACATGTGGTGTCATTTGAGTTTTTGATCTTAGCCATTCTGATGGGTGTAAGATGGAATCTGAGACTTGATATCCTAAGAGCATATATAGGAGGAGGAGGTCTCCCTCAATCACAGACATAGGGGAGGGGAGAAGAGGGGAAGTGGGAGGGAGGGAAGAATGGGAGGAAACAGGGGAAGGCCTAACAATCAAGATGTAATACGAATAAATTAATAAAATTTAAAAAAAAGAACAAGTGATGGGATAACAACAACAAAAAAAGATCAATTAGAAAAGTATGCCTTTTTCTTTCTTAGGGACCATCATTTGTTTATATTTTAGTTGACATATACTATTTTTATGGAAATTAATGCAAGATATTTATCAGTAAATAAATATGTGAATACTTCAAAATTGAAAGAAAAAAGGAAAAAGAAAAAGAAAATCAGCCTCATCGCTAATGTTTCTTTTCCAAACTACAAAATAGACAGAGGTGAACATCAAAGTGGCTCCATCCCCAAGATGGTTACATCCAGCTGTGCCCTTCCTATTTGGCCCTGTATGGCGGCGTCACCAGTGGGTGAGTGCAATGTAGCCTTGTATAGGCGACAAGACAGAACTAGATCTTAGATGTGCCTTACTTTACCCATAGAGAAATTATCAAAAAGTTATATCCTAGGCTTATTTTTGTTGATTTTCTTAATCACCATATGTTTTCAATGTGAAAACTTAAATTTAAAAATTGGACTTGAAACTTCTCTTGGGAGATGGCACACATTAGCGCTCCAGACCCATAGTCGCAAGCATAGTTCTTGGCTGTGTGTGAATGGAGCCAGACAGGATCAAAGTAGAAACTCTCCCCTCAGTCCACTGGTCACCAGGCTCTGTTTTACCCACTGATATCTTTGCTGTACCTGTGTGACTCCTCCAGGAATCAGAGAATATAAATATATCTTAAAGCAGGATGGCTGCTATTTCCTCGCATGCTTCCCCATGTGATATTTCGACGATCCAAATTTTTCCAATTCTTCAAGCTAAAGTGGATATTTGTGTTTTTATGGGAAAATATTTCCAGTTTTTAAAGTTGGCTGTAGATACACTTTTTTAATGCTAAGGCTACTAAATTACATACCCATGGACCACTAGCCTAGATGACACATTCAAAAGCCTGTAGCACCCGAGGAAAACATCCATGGACACTTGCAGAGTCACCAGTGAAGTAGGGAAGTCATGACGTTCTGGGGCAAAGTTAGCTTGAAACACTCACCAAGCATTCTCTGTCTGTGTGCCTCTGAGTTATCACTGAGAAGCGGGTGGAGGTTTAGATGGGACATCATTCTCCTCTCTGTTAGAGGCACTAAACCAACCACACCTTTGGTATCACTGACAAGTAAGGAGAGCATGTGTTCTGTAGTCTCACCAAGGGCACACAAACTGCTAATACCATGGTGAGTTTGGGATCAGGGGCTCACCAGACTGACTAGGGTGCCACAGTGGTATATGTGATTGTGGCAGGACTGTTGGGTTATGTGAAGGTCCAGGTGGAGTGGTTTGGTTTGGTTTGGATACACATTGGAAGAACATGTATTGTGTTGAGATGCCTCTCATGATCAATCAAGTCAGCTTTTATACAACAAAAACAGTCAGAGACAATGGTTTATGATGTACTATGCTTATTGTCCCAACATTTACAAAACATCAGACAGTGAGTCACTCTTGGCTGGAAGTCTGTACTTTGTCTACTGCTGGCCTAATCTTGGTATCAGAACAGCTATGTGATTCTGAAGGAGACATCTGAAGGCCCTGAGCCTCACTGTCTTCCTCAGTAAGTGAGAGTAACCTTAACTAACTTACAAGGACACTTCACGTTGAAGATGAAATAAGGTAACTTACTGAGCAGTGCTTTGTAAATTTCCCTGCGATATGCAACGGTTCAATGATTACTACCAAAAGTTGAGCTTCCAGCAATAAATACTGGCCTTCTGCCAAACCATCATCATCGTTTTTCTTCCTTCTGTTCCTCCACTAAAATATCTTCTTACTCAATTCCTGCTCTGGAACCCTCCTTGACATATGTGAGCACACCTGTATATAAACACACAGCACAGCACAGCACAGCGCAGCGCAGCACAGACACACAGATAAAGTCCGCATCCCTGGAACTCGATTCTTCCTGGATCTTGCTGTGCCCATGGCTTGTTTTCATTCATTCCCCCAGGAGGCTTGGTTTTTTTGCAAGCTACCTCTCTACTGCCCTTCTTCAGATCATTCCACTAATGGCAGAATAAATACCATTGCTGACCCAATTTTCTATCTAAAAGGAGACATTTGCAGACAAATGGCTTGTCCCAGCATGTCCTTGGGCATCTCACTGGAGAAGCCTAAAGGTTCAAGCAGAGTGTACCATTCTTTTTAGAGTATATTAGATTACTTCCAAGAAACTCACTTGTAGTCCCAAACAGCAGCTAGGCTCTTGCAAACCAGGGGGACTTTGAGTCAAGAGAATGCTGTGTGAACCTACTTTGAAATGTATACTGTGCTTAGGATTGTACTTACAAGGCAAGAGCCACTGGCAGTGTAGACAAGCTCGGCTGGAAGAAAGACACAGTTCACACCTGCTGGTCACTTCCTTATCAGGAGAACCAAGTCCTTTGCTTATTAAGTTGTGCTTCTCTCTTTTGTAGTGCTATTTTCTTTCATTTTTTTTGAAGATTATTTTTATTTAGACTCCGAATGTAACATTCGAGACCATACCTTGTGCATAGCACTTTTCTTTTCTTTTTAATTTTTAATATATTTTATTAATGTATTCATATTACATCTCAAGTGTTATCCCATCCCTTGTATCCTCCCATTCCTCCCTCCCTCCTGATATCCCCTTACTCCCCTCCCCTATGACTGTGACTGAGGGGGACTTCCTCCCCTGTATATGATCATAGGGTATCAAGTCACTTCTTGGTAGCCTGCTATCCTTCCTCTGAGTGCCACCGGGCCTCCCCATCCAGGAGACCTGGTCAAATGTGGGGCACCAGAGTTCATGTGAAAGTCAGACCCCACTCTCCACTCAACTGTGGAGAATGTCCTGTCCATTGGTTAGATCTGGGTAGGGGTTCAAAGTTTACTGCATGTATTGTCCTTGGCTGGTGCCATAGTTTGAGCGGGACCCCTGGGCCCATATCCGCCCATCATAATGTTCTTCTTGTAGGTTTCTAGGACCCTCTGGATCCTTCTATTTTGCCATTCTCCCATGTTCCTCTCACCTAGAGTCCAAATAGGAAGTCTTCCCCTCTGTCCCACTTTCCTGGTAAGTGAAGACATTCATGGGACATGGCCCTTGGGCTAGTATGCAGATATAAGTGAGTATATACCATTTGACTCTTTCTGCTTCTGGGTTAACTCACTCATTATTATGATCATTTCTAGTTCAATCCAGGTGTTCGATTTCCTGGAGCTAGAATTACAGGCAATGGTGAACATATTATCTATCTTCATAAATAAAGGTTTTTGCTTTTGTTTTTGGTTGTTTAACTATAGTGCTGGGGTTGGACTCAGGGCCTTGGTACACTAGGCAACTATTATACCATTTAGCTACCACCCCAAGCCCTATGTCAAGCGTTTTTGTTTTGGTTGATGTTTGCTTTGGTTTTTTTTGTTTGTTTGTTTGTTTTACAAATTTGTTTAAATCATGTTTACTTCTATTTGTCTTTGAATTTTCAGAGGGGAAGAAAGAGTTCAATTGGCAAAGTGCTTAACATGTATGAAGCCCCAGCTTCTCACTCCAAAAGGTGGGGGAAGAGATACTGGAATTTCCAGCTTTAAATGTAGGTGCTGTTGTATCTCCTCTCACTCACTTCAGCCTCTGTTATTCGGTTTATACATAAACCCTTGTGAGATTTTTGCCTTCCTGTTGAATAACTCTACAAAGAGTTTCTCATTAGTTTTGGATAAATTCCTAATCCTGAAATTCACCTTTTCTAATAGTTATAAGACTATAATTTGAAATGAGAGAGAAGTCCTTTGCATTTATGAATACCCATTCTTTTCCAGCTCCCATCCTTGCATGGGTCCACGTTTTCATCAAGTGTGATTTCCATTGGCCTGAGATTCCTTTAAAATTTATTTTTTATTTTTTTTAATTATTCTACAGGAAAATTGTTTAAGGTGAATTCTTTCAGCTTTTGTTTATTAGAAAAAAGCCAGCCAGACACAGTGGCACAGGCCTGTGTTCCAAGTACTGGGAAGGCAGAGGCAGGTGGATCTCTGTGAGTTCAAGGCCAGCCTGGTCTACAAGTGAGTCCAGGACAGCCAAGGCTACACAGAGAAACCCTGTCTCAAAAAATAAAACAACAAAAGAAACAAAAAACAAAACAAAACAAAAAACCCTTACTTTAACCTCATTTGAAAAGGATATTTTCACAGTGCATAAAATTTTAGGTTGACGGTTTTATTTTCAGTATTTAAAAATGCCATTCCTATGACTTCTGGTTTTCATCATTTTTTATGAGGTTGGCTTTCATATCTTTGTTCCTCAGTATATAATGTCTCCCCGCCCCCCCCCCCCCCCCCCCCCCCCCCCCCTGCCCTGGGCCACTTTGAATATATTCTCCTTATAACCAAAGTTTGGTAGTGTGATGGTGATAATCTTAGTGTCATTTTGTTAATGTTTATAGAATTTTATTCGTGGTTAGTTTCTTGAATTTTGTTGGGCTCCTTAAACATATGTGCAGATGACATTTCTTATTTTGGAATGTTTTTACACACTAGTCCTTCAAGAACATTTCTGCCACTCCCTTTTCACCAGACTCCAGTTTTTCCTGTATCATATCTGTAAATATTGTCCCCAAATTACTGATATTTTCTCACTGATTCTAGTTTTTCTGGAAATCACTTTGAGTAATTTTTATTTCCAGGTCTTCAAGATTATTGAACTTCTGAACTCCAGCCTTTAATCTGCTGGCATTTTAGACATTGAGGTTTCCCTTTGTATATTTCAACTTCCTACTATAAAAATTTTACTTGGTTCTTATAATATCTTGCCTCCATATTTACATTAAATCTATATTTTCTTTTAAATCTATGAACATACTAAGCATATTTGAAATGGATGTATGAGTATCCTTGATTCACTGTTTCCCCCTTGTGCCGCCCCCCCTCCTCTTTGAGGCTATATTTATTTATATCTTCTCTTTCTTCAAGTGTGTAAAAATTAGTATTTTTGTCACATACTGCATGCTGTGGATGTTACATTGCTGAGCATGCAATTTCATTACATCAGTTTAAATAACTGTTAACCTTGATCTACAATTAAACTTTTTTTTCATGAATCACTTTGCTATCTAGGGAAGTTGGT
Organism: Acomys percivali; assembly: GCA_907169655.1. Taxonomy (NCBI): domain Eukaryota; kingdom Metazoa; phylum Chordata; class Mammalia; order Rodentia; family Muridae; genus Acomys; species Acomys percivali. The sequence continues at coordinate 32,408,464 of OU015750.1, forward strand.
TCTATTGTTTAGAGCAGACCCATGAAAGCCATTGTTCTAAGGGGGTGACAGCCTTGTTACTATGGTGCAGCCAGTTTGAGCTGTTCAGTGTATTCAATGAGATTCCATCACTCAGGCTCTTATAACAACTTCCATCCCTGTGTAAGTTTAGAAAATAATTTGACTTGACCCATCTTATTATATTACAGAAAAATATATGAGGGTAGATAGCTTTAAAATAGAGACGTGCATACTTTGCTCACACTTTTGGAGGCTCAGAGGCATGGCACTAGCATCAGTTCAGCTCTAGGAAGGGTCTCACTGAGGATGGCATCACAATCACGTCACAAGACAGGACAACAAAGACCAACTAAGGACTCACCAGAGGCCATACCTGTTGCAATCTACACACTTCCCATTAAGCCTTTGCCTCAAGGTCTCATCGGCCAAGGAACAAGTCTCCAACACAGGCGCCGCCGCAGGTGACCTCAATCACTGCACCTTTCAGGATCGCTTATTCCTGAGACAGTATCACTGTCCAGCCTCACAGAGTTTTATTCTACGCATTTACAAACCATGACTCCGCATACCTACACATCTTCAGCGCTCTTTATAATTTCCTTCTCTCTGTTACCCAGTTCCACAAGTCCTCACTATCAGTTTCTCCAGTCTCTTCAACTAAGCACTACACGGAGAATATATGTGCTGCACAGATGGAGAACTGGGGGCAGGTGGGGTCTCCATCTGTGCAGCACACAGGTCTAGTGCATGTGGCTTGCCTCGTTGGTAGGCTTACCCACTTGACTTTCTCCCTCCCGGGAAGCTGGCGTATCCAGAGCAAGGATAGCTTTCCTTCTCCTAGCTATTCCTCCTTATGCTGCTTAGTGTGTGCTGGGAGAAAACGGGCTTTAAACATTTCACCTTGCTTCTAATGTCTGCTGCAGGAGCGTAATTACGGACGGAGCAATTCTCATAGTCAAATGCAGAACCTTTAAAATTCTGAAATGAATTGTATTATTAGATGGAAACAAGATTAATTTGATAAAATGGACTAATTTCAAGGTGAACTGGTTTCCTATTTGCTGTCATAACAAGTTGCAACAACCTTAAGGGCTTACACAATATAAATGTGCTAAGAGGTCCAAAGATGGGGCCAGTGAGATGGCTCAGCATAGAAAGGCACCTGCTGCTGAGCCCAACAACTTGAGTTTAATCTCTGATACCCACATGGCAGGAAAAAACTGACTCCTCTCCATATGTGAGCAGTGGCTCAGCCCAGTATTTAAAAATGTAACAAAAATTGGCATGGGAGAGCCTGGAGACATGGCCCAGGGGTTAAGAGAGTGGGTATTGCTTTGTCAGAGAACCCGACTTCAGCTTCCAGGACCCTCAACAGTAGCTGACAACTCTCTCTAACTCCAGCTATGGGGGATCTGACAAGCTCTCCTGGACTCCAAGGACACACACACACACACACACACACACACACACACACACACAGCTAAACAAGAGTTCCACAGATCAGAAGCCCAAATCCGATTAATAAAGTGTCGGCCATCTTGCATTCCTCCTTGGAGGCTCCACTATACAGAAACTGTTCCTTTGCCTATAATAACTTGGACCAGGCCCATCTCTCATCTTCTCTCTGGACCCTTTCTGTCATCTTTTTCCATCTGTATCTGCTCTTCATCTCTTGTCCATTTTGTGAAGGACTCAGTGACTGTAAAAGGCTTGATCAGCTCCCCATTTTAAATTCAGCAGACTAGCTATTGTATTTTCACCTGCACTAGTAAGGACTCTTGGCCATGCAATCCAACACTAGTCACAGTTCTGGGGATTGGTACATTGAAGTGCTGTTCGCCAGTCACATGAGGCAAATAAACAGTCCACCAGCACATGCTTGAATTTTCATACTGGACTTGGCTTCAAATCTAATTCTGAAATAACTTCTTAGGCAACTTTAAATCCCTGCCGTTTAAAGCCTTGAGGATAACATTGGCAAGAGGCTGTCAAAACATAAAAATGAGCTTCCACTCATATTTTTTGGTGAGCTATAATACAGAAGGGAAGATAAATTAAAAATTCACATAGGTTTTCATGCTTCCTATGTAGTGTATAAATAGCTACAGACATAGAAAGAATTACTACAGTTCATCTCCCACTTCACTCTAAAGCTATTGGCCACATGAATGCACACTGCTTTCTCCAAGGCATGGGGTAATTATGGTTTTTAATTTGGTTGTAATTTTCATTTTTCATGTGTACTCACATTACATGTCCTACCCTTAAGTATTATGATCACAGTTTAGGGATGTGGCCTGAGACTAATGCTACATGTGTGCAAGTGAGCAAAGTTGCCATCCTGTTGAATATTAAACTATGAGGGGAGAAGTCTTCCTTTATATTTGGCAATACAAAAAAAAAAAAAAACTTTCAGTGCATGGTAAGTCTTCCTGTGTGGGGAGACATTGGCAAAGACTCTCAGCCAAATGTCAGAATGCTTGCTCACTTCTAGGTTTCTCTCCCTTGCAGCTGGCTATTTTCTTTCCAAGCCAGTCAACCATTTATATAGGTGTGTGTGTGTGCATGTGCGTGTGCATGTGCGTGTGCGTGTGCGTGTGCGTGTGTGTGTGTGTGTGTGTACTGATTTTCCTGAAGTCTTCCTTTCATGAAAAAAGTCCTTTTAGACTGTGTGTCACATTATGGCTCATAGCAAACATTAATAGAGATTATGGGTGTAACTGCTGCTGGCAGAAGGAGTCTCTAGAAAACACTTCCATGAGTCAGCAGATTCTCGCAAAAGCTCTCAAGGCATTTATTACACTCCAAACTGATGATGTTACTACCCTGTCATTTTGATGCCATGATGACAAAGCCACCCAGCCCCTTACATCTATCTTAGGAACTGCCATTTTCATGGGAGAATGAATTTAATAAGCACATATTCAGGTAGTGCCAAGAATTCCGGTTAACACCTTCTCTCTTTATCCTAGAGCTATTTGTTTTTGTTGTCTCCATCTTTTCCCACCTGAGTCGCCTCCTTCTGAAATCATTGCGTAAACATCGTGTGATTGGGCCTCTTTCCCATTCCAGCCACTATCTTTTGAGTGTTCACATAAAATCTGTGTGTCTCTGGATGATAACTACACCATGCATAACTAAAAAATTACTTTGTGCCCTTTAAAGCAAATCATGCAAAATTCATATTGTAATTCTGAACGTGAGGTTTTCTGAGGTCCTCACAGTGTTTTAAAATTTGATCCATTTTACATGGCAACCTGGAGTCCTCGCCTAGGTGAAAAGAACAGGAAGAATTTCCAAGACATTGTTGTCATTCTTCAATAAGCTAGAAGTATGCACTACCCTATGAGTTCCTGCCCAAGGCCTTAGCTTAGTCTCTGCCTCTTTGGTTGATTAAATGGAAAAGCCCTGGTGGTTTGGGATGGGAGTGGTAAAACACTTGTCAGCTTTGTGCAAGGCTCTGGGCTTAATGTCCAGCACTGAAAACAACACCAACAATGAAAACAAAACCATGGATGAATGGATAAGCCCCTAGGAAAGAGTTCCAAGGTAAGGTCTAGCACCATTTATGACATTACTATTCTGTGCACTATGAAAGGAGGGAAAACAAAAACGCTATTGGTTAACTACCAAGTCTGTGTGAAATGATGCCTGCTATGGAGAAGCTCACATTCTGGAAGAAAATGCATCAAAAGGAGCAAACAGCCCAAGGGCAAAAAGCTACATACCAGGTAAGGGCATCTTCTCTGCTGGACAGATGGTAGAAGCACTTCAGGCATGGGGACCACCAACCCAGCCATAGAGTGGGAATACTCACGAGAGACAAAGCCACGGAGTGGGAATCCGAGTGCAGGACAAAGCTCCAAAGCTAGAGGAGAGTGCCAAGGATGTAAGGATGCAGAGGAACCAGGTCTCAACATCTCACTCTCCCCATCAGCAGCTGGATTCATAAATGCCTCTCACGAGGTCACTCCGAGAAACAGCCACATCAAAGAACAAAATTAGTCAGTGTGAAGCTCTTAAAAGTATTAGCATAGAGCAAATGGCTTTTTAGGCAGGACTCACTCTAAGGAACTTGGAGGTAAAAGGGGGAATATCAAGATAGAAGTCCAAGGCAGGTTTGGTTACAGGGGCCAGCAGTGAGCCTACTGACCACACTGAGATAGAAGAGACAGTATGAACTTGAAAGTGTGGAGGGGCAGCCTGTCCCAAGACTCCTAAAATGCTAAGGGCACACTACAACTTGGCATGGCTGTCTTTGAAAGACTTCATGACTGATGTTTCTTCGAGTTTGCTACAGGCTTGACTCTTGAGTCAATGAGCAAGAATGGTATTGAAAGAAGAGTTTTATGGACCAGTTTCAGCTGGGGCACTGAAGAGATATATAGGCAAAGACAGCATGGCGCCTATTGAAACCATTCCTGAGTACCTACAACCTTGGAGAAATTGTAAGAATGTGCCAGCATTCAGCTGCATCAATAATTTTCAGCCAGGTAGTAATTCTGTCTATTGTCTTGCCAGTACGAAATCAAAAAAAAAAAAGTCAAATACATGTGCACTGATAGCACCTGCTTGACTCAGAGCATCAACAGATTATTGAAAAACCAAGAGACACATATAAGCAAATAAGGAAGGGAGCCAGTTACGGGGCTGACATAGATAGATCCTAGGTTACATTACAATTTTGTACTACTCAATGTATTTCTCGGGCTATGGATCTATATGCTTTTCAAATTGGAGTGTATTCATGAAGAGACCAATTACCAAAGTTTGGGTAAGGTTGGACTATGGTTTAAAGAAACTAGAGAAACACAGGAAGCAACTTTTTTTCCTTTTCTCTGTCCCATAGCTGAGGGGCCGAATGAAGAGTAGGCCTATCATGCTGTCAAGGGAAACAGAGCAGACAGTCAGTTGACTCTTTTTGGATAAATTTTCCCTTTTGGGAGCCTGACCCACTGCTGTTGAAAGGGTATTTTTTTCTCAAAATAAATGCCTTTTCCCAATGCTGTTGCAATTCTTCTCTGAAGCACAATGCCCTACAGCATTAAACTCCTTTCCCCCTTTTTGATATTGCCAAGTTCCCCCTCCGGAGCCAACAGCTTGTTTACCAGACATGGCATCAGGGGCCAAGAAATCCCAAAAAGCTGGGAACATGGTCTTCTACACACTAAGATTGGTTACTGCCAGCTCTCAGCTTAGTCTCACCTCCCAAACTCTCACCACCACAAGGGAAGTGTTGCCATAATGTTCTTGTGGACTGTGTACAGTTTCCCCCTGATTATTCAAATGCTAATTTCTCTACTCCACTGTCTGGTTTCAATCCTGACATTGCATTGTTGATGTTTATTCTGACTATCTCCTGTCTCAAGTTTGTGTAAACAGGTCGCGGCATTTGCTCTCTGTATTGCCAATAAAAACCGATTAGCCAATGCTGAGCAGTAACAGAGAATAGGGTGGGACACATCATGGTGAGTGAAGGGAGGAGAAAGGGAAGGAAGGACAGGACGGAGCCACAAGGAGAAGACCAGGAAGCACCAGGGGGAATGAGCCAGACCTAGAATATGAGTAAAAAGCAAGTATGATTTGAGGAATCTGAATGGGAGGAAGCTATATTAGCTTGGAAGTTTAGGATAGAGTAATTATTACACAGCATTGTGTTATAGGCTAATTAAGTAGGCCCTAGTCCCTGTGTGGTTACTTGAATATATACCTAGTTAAGGAGTAACCATTGATTTGTTAAAATTATAAATCAGTGTTACATATTAATAATCATTTAACAGGGAAGAGCTGATCTTTAGTGAATTTTCCTAACCACATAGTGTTCCTGGGGAAAGCAGGAAGGTCTCTTTGTATGGCCTTCATCTTGAGTAGCTCATCTTCATTGATTTAGGTTGACCGACATCAGTGTGAGATTGGCAGGTGTCTGCTTAGTAGGGTTCAAAGACACTTGAAATGTTTCCTTAGGCTTCCCCTCCCATAGTTTCAATCTTTGGGTTCTAAGATATTGGATTTTCAAAATTTAGCACTGCTTGGATTTACTTTGAGAGCTTGTTAAAATGCAGGTTATTGGCTCTTTCTTGTACATCCCTACCCACGGTATCTAATTCTGTAGGTCTGAGGTCTATACTGGTAACACAGTATGCAACAGGTTCCCAGTTCATGTTGGTTTGGTGATGTAAGGATCATAATTTGAGAACCTCTCTTTTAAAGCATCAGTTCATGATTTGAAAATTAATCACCTAGCAACAAGAGGGAAAAACTTCTCCAAGCCACATGAAGCAGTGGAAAAGTTCAAAATAAGACCTTCAGGAATCACAAGCCTGTGTCTACATTAATAATACACAGTGTGCGGAAGCCACCTGAGGATGCATACAGAATAAGGCTTACAAAAAAGATAAAAGACCACTGTTTGGGTCTTTACAAGGGGGCAAGAATAGTGCCTGTTTCCTCTAAACAAATTAGGAAAATGTATAACTCATGGTTGGTGGGTAAAGTACATAGAAGAGACTTTCCTCAGTGGTGAGGAATAACCAGGTCTAGTCTGGACCTGCTCTAGCCCCATCTAAACTATGAAAATTAAGAACTACAAGAAATAAACTGTTTCCAACTGTCTATATTCTGAAATAACATTTACAGGAACACAAAAATATCTGACAGCCGGAAAGGTAAATAAATAAATAAATACTAGGTTTATAAAAAATCAAGGAACTATGACCTACAGTGAGAAGAAAAATGAACTGAAATGAACCTATAGCTGACATGGATATAAAGATTAGCAGGTAGGGACAGTAAAGCAATTATCCTAACTATATTCAATATTGGCAGCCACTGAATTAAAGACACAAAGGTACTTTTCAAAATTCTTGCACAGAGCTTATAGAGGTTTAAAAACATTCAACATGTGAGATGAAAAATGAGTTTGGGGCATTAATGACACACTACACATTGTAGAAAAGATTAATGAAATTGAAGACCCCAGAATATAAACCACCCAAAATAAAATGCCAAAGAAAAGAAACCTGATGCCCACCAACAATCTGTGTGACTTCAGCAGCCTGCATAATATATGCACAACTGCAGCATCCAGAGGAAAGAAATGGGAAATGAAAGACACACTACACACATCACAAGGAGGGAACGATGACTGATCTCTCCCAGGGAATACTGCAAATAAGAAAATAGTAGAATGAGATCTTAAAAGCACTTAAAATCACCAACTGAGACCTCTAAACTCAAAGAAGCAAAGATTTTTTTCCAGATATACAAAAGCTGAGGGAATCTATTATCAAAAGATCCACACTACAACAAATGCGGAAGGCAGAAAGGGATGGATGCCAGGTGAAAATGCTGATAAACACAGTTGAAAGAGAACCTCTGCTCACATAAAATTACTGCCAAAAGCTTGAAGCTTGCTACCCAGTTTCCTGACAATTATCCAGATGAGCCTCTTTCCTCAATGAATTACACCAGACCAGACAGAAATAAAGGAAAACAGGGGTCTGGAAAAGACTCAGAGATGGCACAAAGTTAACATATTTAAAACTATCCTGACTCACCCAACAAGGGCCATATTTGATGAGGTGAGGTATACCACATGGATTTTAAACTTGAATTGACTCTTAAGGAGCTTCCAGCTGTCTGAATGGACAGCATATTGTTGAGAAATAGAAAACGCAATATGAACGTTGGAAAGTCAAGCTGAGGAAACAGTAAGTACTGGTCATTTAACCATCATAGCAAGTCATGCCCACTTAGCAGAAGATGAAACTACACCAGCAGGAAGTGACTTGTCCTACATTAAACAGCTGCAAAGTCGCGGGTCTGGGCTCATCATCAGAGTGTCTGTTCTTGGACTCACTATTAATGTCATATCACAGGCACAGATCTTGAAAAGGGAGGGGTACATTTTTTATGTTAAAAGATCAGCTGAAGTAGGTCCAACATCTAAATAATAAAAACTCAAGACAGAAAGAAATATAGAGACAAGGAGAAACTCTTTTAAAATTCTTCTGGGAAAAACCATGTAAAGGATTTATATTCAGATGACACAAAACTTCTCAGCATCCACAGAAAAGGTCAGATAATATAGCATACTCCCTCCCTCAAGTTCTAAAGGTCCAACCTGGAGTGCTATAGTCCTGAACTTTTTTTTATATACATACATACATACATACATACATACATTTACTTACTTATGTATTTATTTATTCACTTTATATCCCAATCATAGCTTCTTCCTCCCCTCCTCTCAGTTCCTCCCTCCAATTCCCCATCCCCTTCCCCTATTCCACAAAAAAGGGGAGCCCCTTACCCAATCACTCCTACTCATCAAGTTGTATCAAGACTGAGCGATCCAATTCTCACGTGGTGTGGTCAGGCAGCCCTGCCAGAGAAAAGTGGCCAAAAAGCAGGCAACCACCCAGCAGCAGATCGAAACAGATACTGAGACTCATAGTTAAACATTGGGTGAAGCATACAGGGTGTTGTGGGAAAGTGGGGGGAGGGTGGGGAGAAGAAGAGGACCTGGAGGTGACAGGAACTCCACAAGAAGACCAACAGAGCCAACTAACCAGGGCCCACAGGGGCTTGTAGAGACTGCAGCACCAACCAAAAACCATGCATGGACTGGACATAGTTCCCTTACAGAGATGTAGCCTATGGGCAATCCTGAAGTAATAATTTGATGTGAATGTAGAACAAAGAGTTTTCCAGATATGAAAGGTCTAAAGTATGTCACTTCCCACATATTCTTCCTCAGAAAGATACATCTTAGCAAAATAAACAAATAAATGATAAGGAAGATACTGGCAACCAAGGTGCTTGGCAGAAAAGGCCACAGGGATTTTCTCAGGTGGCCAAGCGGGGAGGGAGACCCCTGAAGGAGAGCAGTACTGGCTCTACACAGCAACCTGGAGCTGGGCAGCAGCAGCAGAACTCCATCAGGAAAGCAGAAGGTTGACTTGAGCAGACAGATTTAGAGGAATGAGTAACAGACAGCACACTAGAACTCTATATACGAGAAGAGAGAGCAAATCCTGGGGATGTGGCTTAGCAGTAGAGCGCTTAACTAATGTGTGTTGGATCCTAGGCTTGAACCCCAGGATTCAAATGTATGGGCACGCGCATGCGTACACACACACACACACACACACACACACACACACACACACACACACA
>OU015750.1:32417650-32438463 GCA_907169655.1 Acomys percivali
CACACACACACACACACACACACACACACACACACACACACACACACCATTTAGTTTAGGGAAAGCAAGCACTGTACAGGGAGAGAAGTAGAGTCATTGGTGAATAACATTATGGGTAAAAAATGAAGGAATGGGCAATGCTTTAACCCAAAATTATACTCTAAGATACTCTAGGAATGGAAAGAGGGTTCTGTCTGTTAGTTCACTGATTTCTCACACACACACTCTTGCATGGCAAACTGGGCACATACAAGGCACTCAGCAAATATGGGCTGAGTTAATGAATGTATACAAGGAGGAAAGAAGTATACATTCAAGATGTGGTTAAGAAAAAGCTAGAAAAGCGACATCTTCTTCTTCAATAGAAGTGAATAAATGATGTCAGAAACTAAAAACAAACAAACAAACAAAAAACCCAAAAAGTAAAAAGATAATCATGCTCTCTCAAAACAAAGGCAATGGCCTTTTAAAGGGGTTGCCATTAAGGAGGAGGAAGTGGACCTGAGAAATATCAGGGGACAGATGCTTATTATTGTAACTGCAGAGCTAGTTGCCCTTTTAGACAATAACTTAGAAAGTATTAAAATTGTAAATTCACAAAAGTAATTATCAGCCACCCGCCAAGCCAAGTCAGATGGTAATTAACAGGCTGACCTGGTCTCCTGAGCCAAAACCAAACTGCCTTGTCTTCAACATTCCCAAGTAGTTTGCCATTAATAAAGAGATCTAGGGAGATGGCTCAGTGGGCAAAGTACTTGCCATGCAAGCCTAAGGACCTAAATCTGGCCTCCCTGCCCCCAGCACCCACATAAAAGCTGTCATGTGTCTGTAACCCCAGTGCTGAAGCAGGGGCACACACAGGCAGGTCATTGGAGCTTACTGACAAGCCAGCCCTGCTAATTAATGAGCTCCAGGCTATGAGAGACCCTGCCTCAAAAACTAAAGCAAGGAGCGACGGGAGGAAGACACTTTGACATTAACTTTGGTCAGCACACACACAGACACGTATATACAGACATTCAAATGCACACGTACAAGCACATGTCTACACACGCGTATTAAAAAAGAAAATATGAAGAAATGACTCAGGACACACGCTACTCAAAGGCAATCATATTGAGTATTTTAGTATAGCTGGGGAAAGATTTTTTTCCAGGATTTTTTTTTTTTTTTGAACAACTAGCTTTTATAGATTTGAATTTATTTCTTCCGGTGTTGCAACTAAACAAGGGTAAACATAGTCACAACTTCCATTAGCCTGAGGCTCTCTAAACAGCGGATAAAAATATGGCACACCTACCTGCTAGTGTGTCTGGGAAGCATGTCTGCTTGCCTAACAGCAAAGGAGCCCAGCGCAGTGACTGTTCAGATCGTAAGTACTTGTCGTTATCATTGGCTGGAGGGTAACAGGAAGCTAAGGGAATCAATCACACGGTACAAACTTCACCATGAATTCTACATCAAGAAGGTTAGTACTGCATGGCCAGTCTCTTCCTGGAGTGTGAATTACTTAGATTTTTTAAATACTATGTCCAGGAGCCTTGACAGGGACAGACCACGAGGTGGGAAGCTCTCAAAACAACAAAACAAAACAAAACAACAACAACAACAACAAAAAGCTTTGAGGCCAAAGTGGTCAGCATGATATAGACTTACAGTGACTAGGACTCCATGAGGCCTCCAATTTATGTGAGGAAAAATGTTAGCCATTCAGACAAGAAGGTAAGAGGAAAAGAGAAAAACTAGCCCTGGTGTAGAGGTGCTACCATTCTAAAGATAAAGAGACTGTTTTAATGCTCATTCAATCCTCCCACGGAATATAAACACATAAAGAGGTAAACTTTCTTACCAGGTGACTCTTTCTTAGTCCTTCCCCCAAGGAAGAAGGGATGTAAACTGGGAGCTGAGCCTGGGAGAAGAGCTGGAGCCACAGGTAATGGAGACTGCTCTGGCTTAAACACTTAAGAACATAATCTTAGTTCTGGTCCTGATTTACTAGATAATCAGATTACAGCCTCAGTTTTCTAACCTGTAAATTGGGACCATAAGACATGTGCTGTTGCCCCATAAAGTGGCTAGAAAAAGGTCATAAGACAATGGTGCTATCCGTGAAACAGAGAGCCAGAACCACACGGTTCTGCGTTCTATTTCAGCATATTTCAGAAGATGGTTGGTTAGCTGGGTATGGCAGCTAGTCAGTGGGAAAAGGCCAAAATGGATCAGTGTTCATTCACATATTGGAAGCACTCAGAGGAGGCAGAAGGACAAAGGTAGGAAGGTGGGGTTGCTAGCCTGTGCCAAAGTTTAAAGGACAGCACCGGAGAGTGAACTGACCTGAGGCCTCTGCGGGGATTAGGCCTTCCGAGGAGCAGGCCCTGGCTCCTTGGTAGTGTGTCTATAGAGGTAGGGACACGAAAAGGTTGCTTCGGCAAATACTAAAACAACTGCAGAGTGGACCAAGAAACAGTGGTTTTGGGGGAAGAATTGCCCCCCACGAAGTAAGGCTGGGGGCTGCTTACTGAACAGTAGACGGACTAGAAATCTCAGCTTTCTCCTGCCCCGCAGGCATCTTCTAATTGTCTCTTCTGGCATAGCTAACAGGTGGTGGACACATAGCCCAAACCTCTCAAACTGGCATATAAAAGAGGTGGGCATCAGTATCTTCTGATCAGGTGCAGTGCCCAGGGAAGATAATATGGCACCTGAATTTTCTTACAGATCCTGGGAAATAAAACATCTCCCCAGAGCTGGCAAGATGGCGCTCAGCAGGTAGATATGTGTTCACCCACTCTGACAAGCTGAGTTTGAGTCGATACTCAAGACTCCCATGGTAAGAGAACTGACTCCTGTAGGTTGTCTTAAGATCTCCATATGCACACAGTGACACACAACCACCCATGGGCGCACACACACAGATTTGGCATAACACCCAAGGGACCTGTTTTTAAGCACAGAGGAAGGCAAATGTGTCCTCACCCCCAGAACTCTGCAGCCAGGGAATGTGGCCCAATGTCAGTGAGGGGAGAAATCACCTGTGAGGATTGATGTGTGACCAGAGGGTCAACTCTGAGCTTAGACTTACACATTCCGTCCTGGGTCAGCATCAGGCCTCTTAGGACGTCAGCTTCCTGCTAGGACACCAAGGTGAATCCACATTGACCTGTGTTCTCAGGGGGCGGAGAGGTTTCTTCTCACCTTATGCATTGATTCATCACCCAAATATAATGGCACATGTTGGAGAGACGGCTAAGAGCACTGGCTGCTCTTCCAGATGACTCCCTGTACCCACATGGTGGCTGATAACTCTTAAGACTCTACTCAGAGGAAATCTGATGCCTTCTGCTGGTCTGCACAGGGTACTGCATGCATGTAGTGCAGACACAACACCGACACAGAGAAATTTTTAAAAGTAAATCTGAAAAAAAAAATAATTTAAGCCTTGGTGTTAAAATTCGAAATCAGGGGTTCTGCTCAAACTATGGCACCAACCAAGGACAATACGTGCAGTCATCATCAAACCCCAGATCTAGCCAAGGGACAGGACATTCTCCAAAATTAAGTGGAGAATGGGGACTGACTTTCACAGGAACTCTGGTGCCCCATATTTGGCCATGTCCCCTTGATGGGGAGGCCCGATGGCACTCAGAGGAAGGATAGCACACTACCAAGAAGAGACTTGATACCCTAGCATCACATTCAGAGGGAGGAGGTCCCCCTCAGTCCCAGTCATAGGGAATGGGAATGGGGTGAAAGTGGGAGGGAGGGAGGAATGGGAGGATGCACAGGATGGGATAGCAATTGAGATGTAATATGAATGATTTTATTTTTCAATTAAAAACAATTCAAAATCAGGGGCCAGTGATGTAGATCAGAAAGTAAAGATGTTTGCCTAAGACCAATGGGTGGAATTTCACCCCTGGGAACCACATGGCAGAAGGAGACAAGTGGTGCCCACAAATTGTCCTCTGATCTCTATGCATGCACTATGGTACATGCACACCCCAAGATAAAGAGAAAGATAGCAGATGATAGATGTGGGGTTGGGCAGGCCTGAAACCAGGAGAGCCAGCCTGGAACAAGAGTGAGGTGTCCAAACCCCAAAAATCTTGCCTTGAGACCAACAAGAGTAGGACCATTCCCTCCTGTTCTGGGAATGCATGTCCCTGCCCATGCGACCTTATGTCCCCTACCTCTGTCATCCTTGAAGTAGTCACATAGCCTGGAAGCCAGGTTACACAGTAAACTTCCCCTCTCCTTATAAGGTCATGTCCAACAAGGACATGGGATTCCTCATCATGCAAATAAGGCATTCCCAGCACCTTGGCCCCAGCCAAAGGTATACACTCACCCCCAAAGCCTCCACCTATTCCCCAAAGGTTTAAATAACTTTTGTTCACTCCAATAAATGAGCTGTCTCACTGAAGCCTGCCTCTGAAGAAGTCTGTTTCTCAAGTGCTCACTGTGGCCTGAGGTCTCCTTATTCCTGGTTGTTTGCCTCCCACTTCCTCCCCTCAGGATTCACAGGCTAGCCTCAGTGGGGAAATGGTATGTGGATAGCAGAGAGAGAGAGAGACAGAGAGACAGAGACAGAGACAGAGAGAGAAGGAGAGAGAGAGAGACAGAGAGAGAGAGAGGGAAGGAGAGAGAGAGACACACACACACAGAGAGAGAGAGACAGAGACAGGGACAGAATGGATGATAGATAAAACCATTCTAAAACTCACATATAAATACTGGTCTACCAAAATAGATCAGAAGCAGCCAGGCTCAGTGAGTGTAACCAAATGACATCACAGTTAATCATCTAAGTCAAGGCTGCAATGTCAGTGATACACATCCATAGTTCTCATGAAGCAGGTGCAAACCGAGACCTTTTCCACTCCAGGAGAATGACGAGAGCCATTTAAACCATCATTTACTCACCCTCTCCCCTTGGTTTCTTTATTTTCCTTAAATATGTGTGCAACGCCCACCAAAATTACTGAAACCATAAGAACTGCTCAAGACATGGGACAAGCAGAACACATGGGGATACCCCAGGATACCAAACAGTTCTATCAATAGATCGGTAGCATCTACTCACCAGACTCCTCCTCACCCAGTGACCCCACTTCTTCTCACAGACGTGCAACATAGTTCTACTTGTAATGTGTTTTTAACAACTGAATACAGCGTACGCCGTTAATGGTCAGGAGAGCATCACTGTGGCTGAGGAGGAAGAGGTGAGCAGGAGGGAGCCTTCCTGGAGCTGACAATATCTTGCTGCTCAGTGGGGTTCTGTTTCCATGGATGCCAACAGTTCATAAACATTTATTAAAATTCATCTAACTGCATACTTTTTTAAAGTAGTCAAAATCTCAATTAAAAAAAAAGTGATTCTGCTTAACTTCTGAGTATACAGGCAAAAGCATTGAAAGCAAGAGCTCAAAGCGATACATGTGTACTGGTGTTCACGACAGCATTCATTTAGCCAACAGCCAAAAGACTAGGAGGGTCCACCAGTAGATACACAGATAAACAAGATATTTTATATACACACATGGAATATTGTTCGGCCTGAAAAAAAGGAAGTTCAGAAACCTGCTACAACACGGATAAAACTTGAATTCTCTGTGCTAAGTAAAGTGAGTCAAATTTCACTAAAGGACAAGTCCTGCATGGTCTCACTTACATGAAGAACTTGCAGCAGTTAGACTCACGATGGTGGCAGGGATGAGGCGGGGGGTGGGGGGTAGGAAGTTGGTGTTTAATACATACAGAGGTCGCTTTTATAAGGGGTGGGGGAGAGGCCTATGGATGGACTGCGAAAATAACTGCATTAACTGCAGATGTGATTAATGCCTCTGAGTTGCAAATGTTACATTTATTAAGATAGTAAATTTTATGCAGTATGTAACTTCAATTAAAAGGTCCATTTTCAACTAAAATAGTGATCCTATTATATGCCAAGTAAATGGATGCTAACAAAGTTACTAACCACCTATAGAGGACCTTCTAGAGTCCCCACCTCCTTTCTTGTTGCTGCCTCTAACTCCTACCTTCTTCACGCTGCTATAGACAGAGAAAATAGTGTAGTGTAAGGCTCTGTCCTTGCTGCACCCTGCCCTACATCACTGCCTTCCTCCTTTTCAGAGTCACAGCCTCTGCTGGGAAAGACAGGGAGAGATAGCTGTGCATACACTTCAAGATGAGGGAGGCTGGGCAAAAGAATCCCAGCATAAAAGATTGGGGGTGGAGGTCTCAAATTTAAACTGTGAGCCAGTCCCTTAGCTCCCTGGGCCCATTACTGCCCTTGAAAAACAAACTCAATTCTCACATTGGTTTTGTGTCTCTGCTACCCCCAAAGAAAGCACGTTAGGCTGCATAGATCTCTTTTTTATATATTAAAAAAGAATTCACCATTTGACTTGAAAACAGTTTATTTAATTTATACAAATAACTACTAAATACAAAAAGTAGATTAAAACAAAATAGTTATTTTTTTTTTTTCTGGCAGAGTTTAAATGCATGTAATGGATAATTCCGAAGAAGATGCATTTCCCCCCACAGCGTTTGGGACTAAAATTCTACTGAAATCTTTGTTTCTAAATCAGTAATATATTGCGTGGTGTCGCATGGGTAATGACTAAATACGTTCTGCATACGAACTGAAAAGAAAGTTACAGTCTACACACATTAAAAAAAAAAAAGTGAAGCACTTAAAATGTGAATTTAACTGATAATAAAAGAAAATGTCCATTTCAGACTCTGGTGTTAAAAACATTTCGGTAATAAAATCATAAGACCACATAAAAATAAGCTTTAACATGTGCACGAGGCAGTTTTGTAAAAACCACTAAGTGCACCAGTAATAAATAATTTGCAAAGTTGTGTCTAAACAATTCCTAATGTCCGCATCATTGTAAACATGAGCACGTGTGTAAAATGCAGCAAAGTCCGACATTACATTTTTTGTTTTGCCCAATTGAATTCCTATTATCCAAAGACAGGCCAGTGGAGTACGCAGCCAATGTTTTGGCAAGTTGGGTCTTTTAAAATTAAGGGTAACAGTGCAAGTAAGGAATGCACAGAATTCCTAGTGCAACGAAGAAGAGTAGTGCAGCCAATATTGCTGATTAAGAATTCACCACCTCCTTGAGTTTCCCGTGGGGAGTGTCTAGGAGACCCGTGAAGGATACGCAAAAAGCCACTGTCTTAATGCCCAGATCTCTTGCAGGATCTCTCTGTGTTCCTCCAGTTCCCTCCCGTTGCAACCACGTCTGCCCACCGTTAGTCTCTGCGGCGTCAACAGTTTGCCGAGTGCGCAGGTCACAGTTTCTGAGTGAGGTTAGGGTGGTTTGGATGTCTCCCCCCGGAACATGGCTGGGACAGGCATCTGCTTTTGTCAAAGCGGCCACTTCGGGAGGAGAGACGGAGATGGGTTCCGTTCTGACAACCGGTCGGGCCAGCATTAGGTCCCAGCTGGACAACGACAGTGTCGACTCTTCCTTCTTGACACCGGTGAAAATGTCAACAGTCAGTTTTTAATTTGTCTAGGGAATTATCGATTTTGGTCAAAGTCTTTTTGATACGCAGAGCTGTGAGCCTTGCAGATGGATTCTGATACCAGCATTCTTTCATCAGCTTCGCCAGAGAAGTTAATGTCTGAGGAGAGAAAAGGAACATCAAATAAGCTGGCTTTTAGTGGTCCTGGGGTCTGGGCAGATGTTGTCTCGATTGTTTTAAAGAACCTTGCAGGTCTTCAGAAAATGGCCGTGCTACTAAGATGGACTCTTACTCTATTGGGCAAATGCCATGGGCCAAGTTAGACCCTTTGGGCTTCCTGGCTGCTAAAAGTAACGTTACTAACTCAGAAATACTAGTGAAATTTGCAAACCACATCACTTCTTGGGATCTTAGATGCGCTACTAGTTTTGAGCAACAATGCAGCCTCTTCAGCATTGAGCTGCCTGCTTGTAGAATCTCCGGTGAGCAGCGACGGTCAAGAGTCAACCACCATCTCTCTAAGTCTCTTGGTTTAGACCTGCAATGGAAGCGCCAGGGCGAGGGTAGTGAGTCATCTCACTCCTGACACTGGTCACGCATGGGCATCTTGTGTGACTCCTGTCTCTCGCTGGCCACATCTACCAGACTGCGCTTCGTCAAGAATTACACCACTTTCCAAACCTATTCATTTAGGCTCTGGGATGCTACGTAAAAGTGTGAAGGAGGCAAAAGCGGATCATAGCGCACCTCGTGCACATGCCAAGAGCCAGAAAGAAGTTGAGAGCAAGCTGGCAAATGCTGGGATGAACTCTACAGCTAGAATCCTGGCATACTTACTGGGTCTGAGAACCATCTGTTGGGTATGTTTGGCCTCTGTTGATCCACACAAACAACTTTCCTCATATCTTCAAAACTCGGGTCATTGGGAACAACGTCATAGAATGGTGGCTTATAATCTTCCACTATACCTGTGTACAACAAGATGAGAGTTACGTGGGCTATCAAGAGAGTATGCATCACTTCAGGGCTCCCCTGCTGTTTGTCATGGGTTATAATGCGACACGATAAAGTACCAGTCATTTTCCTCCTATGTCAGGGTAGCTCTGGAAGCTATAGGCAGATCCTAAAATAAGTTGAGCACAAAATGATAAATACACACCCTGCAGGAAATATGCCGTTATGTAGGAAGACACGCACATAACCTCTCATGCAATCACAGGTCCTAACAAACCACTCCAACAGTGTCTGTAAAGTGCACACACCATCTCTAACTTCAGTTCCAGGGGATTCCCACCCCTCATCTGACCTCCATAGGCATGAGAAACACACATGTAGGCAAAATACTCATACACATAAAATAAAATAAATACATGGGTTTTTTTGTTTTTGTTTTTGGTTTTTTTTTTGGTTTTTCGAGACAGGGTTTCTCTGTGTAGCCTTGGCTGTCCAAGACTCGCTTTGTAGACCAGGCTGGCCTCGAACTCACAGCGATTCGCCTGCCTCTGCCTCCCAAATGCTGGGATTAAAGGCATGTGCCACCACGCCCGGCTATAAATAAATGTACTTCCTGCAAACATCTAGAGGCAAATAAGCAAATCAAGACCATCACCCAAATCACCTTTTTGTTATGAAATTATTTTGCCAGAAAAACCAAATCATTGCTTTGAAATAATCCCTTCTATTAGAGGCACACAAACAATGTAATCTGAGGCCCTCCTTTCCCTAGTCACCCACTCTACACACAGGATGTCCTCAACTACCAGGCACAGAACCAATGGTGGCTCCTGCAATTACTATCAGTACCTGTCTCTTAAGAAAGAAGAAGAATTCCACAATTGTTTTAAAACATCGTCACCATATGTAATTAGGAAAGCGGCCTGTCCTCTGACAGAAAAGAAACCAGAGAAATTATTACTTGGTTTCACGCACCGACAATGCGGTCAGTGACTAACTCGGCTGCCAGATCTTTTCCTCCTTGCATGTAAGTTACTTCTATTCAGAGACACATAGAGGGCTGTTGCAGAGGACAGAAGGAGGCTGTGAGTAAAAGGTATAATTAAGCTTTTCCATTCTTGCAGGCCCCCTAAAAAAGCCTCAATCCCCTTTTCATGTGTCACAGAGATTAGCAAGAATCCATCCGCACCAATTTCACATAAGCACAAACCACTTACGCAGAAGCCCGGGCATGAGGAGCATCTGTTCTACACATACTACAGAGTTTCGGAGCCCTACAAACTCAGGAGTTTATTTTTAAGATGGAAAGTAGTCTAAATTGTATCTTAAAAACTCTAGTTGACACTTTGTTAATTCTAAATAACACAGCCACATAGTCACATTGTGTAACTGTAGCTGAGAAGTAGACCCTAACTAAAACCTTTCTGGCCAAACACCAACAGCTTTTAATGGGCATAAGCCACCGGGCATGAAACAGGAGGTAGCCACACTGTCTCAGAATCTTACCTATATCTCTTCTAAGGATCCCTGGGCACATTCAAACAAAAATGTCTTCACCCTTCTGTACTTGGAGAAACCACCCCACCCCAAACACAAGAGCACATCAAACTAAAATAAGAGCTTCCATCTTTTGTGGGACCACAAACCTTCACAAGAAACAGAGAGCAAGGTGCCATTCACCATCTCTCCATGGTCCCATGGTGACACACTTCATAGCTTGGCTTAATTTTTTTTTTTTAATGTAGCATAACCCCCAGTATTTTGGAGGTAACTTGTTCAGTTAGCTCCAAATGGGCTATGTGAATATGAGCAGTATCACAGAGATGGATTTTTTAGTATATGTTCACACACACACACACACGCACACACAAACACAAACACACACACACATCAACCATAGGTGAATATTCAAAACACAAGATGTGGCGAGCCCAAAGCCCAACAATGCACATTGCTATACAAAGCCTACTCCTCCTGTGTTTCTGTTTCTCACATTCTGGCTTTATTAAATGTTACCATGTGTTAACAAAAGGAATCGAGTTTCCAAACAAAAATCATTTAATTCATGGTATGTGAAAAACTAAGTCACAGCACCCTTTCTTAAACCATTGGCACCAACTCACTGTTTCCACCTGACTCTGGCTAGGCCCCTCAAAAATATTCATCACTTAAAAAGTACACTGAGGTTAAACTGCAACATTCATTTGGAGGAAACTCACTTTGGTGAAGGAAAGCCATGTTTTTCCTATTGGCCCAAAGATCCTTGTGTCAATTATGAGTGGGATGTCCTGTTAAATACTGAGGAAAATCACTGTCTAGTAGAAGATGGTTCAAGGATATCTTCTTCTGATAATAATAAACCTTGCGTAAAAGTAGTTCCAAACTGCTGCTTGTTTGTTTGTCTGATGATGTCTGCGTGCGTATGTGGCTATTTGGGGGAGGGATATTTGTATTGGAGAGGGGGACATTTACATTGAGTGAGACATCAATGCCAGGTGACATTGTTTGGGTTCTTATCTTCCTTTTGGTTCTGTTTTGTTTGAGGCAGGGTCTCTCACTGGTCTGAAGCTTGACCAGTGGACCAGGCTGGCTGAATGGCAAGCTCCAAAGACCTTCCTGTCTCTGGCTCCCCAGCATTGAGATTACCATCATATCCCATCATGCCCAGCTTCTCTACAGTTTCCTGGGAGTGAAGTCACACCCTCCTGTAAGCACTTCCCCATCTCCCCAGCTCCATCAACACTTTCCCTGCCAACTATTTACTTTTTCCTGGAAGAGAGGAATTCTCTTGCGTCTATGTGTTAGCTTCTAAAATGATTCACTAGTCATGTGATCCTCTAACCTGTGTGATAGAGATTAAACCTAGCAGTGGGGTTACAAAAATGAAAAAGATGCAGTGTTGGCGGTGAACAACAAAATAAAGGGAAAGACAGATGAACAGAGAATTATCAACTAATATTACATGAGCAAGAAGACAGAGCTCAGAGAAAGAGGCACCATATGGTCTCCTTAGTAGTTTCTAGAAACTGGGTGTATGGAAGCAAAGAAGTTTCAGGGCTTAGGACATGGCAAGGGGGCAAAGATGAGTAATTTGTGAGACACAACAGAGGCTAGGGAAAGAAAAACTCTCAGGGAGAGGGTATTTTCCAAGTTAAAGGAGTTTATGGAGCAGGGAGAAGAATTACGAAGACTCTCCCATGCTGGAAAGATGAGAGGAGTTCCCTGTGAGTGAAACTGGTATCCGCAGTAGGAGGTAGGGGGAAAAGCCAGGGTGGAGGGTGGGCTGTGCATTCAAGGTGTACAATGACTGATGATGCTACATACAGAGCAGTTGACTTATAGCTGTTCCTCAATGTCTACCTGAAAGTGACACTCTGGTCAAACAAAGAAGTGATATGTGAGTCCTACAGAGATGGCACTGGATGATCATCAACAAAACATGAGCCAGCAGAGAGGATACCAAGAATGGAGGAAAACAACTAAAAGTATACGTCTTTAATCCCAGCACTGTAGAGGCAGAGGCAGGCCAGTTGGGTTTACATAGCTAGCCAGAGCTAAATAGAGATACCTAGTCTCAAAACAAATAAGCAAACAAATAAGCAAACAGTAAGATCAACTATACAAAATACTTCCAGCGCCAAATGAGTAGTACAAGCAACAAATGATAAGAGGAATTCACAGAAGAGGTGACATTAGATGGTGGTCAAGGAAAGGACGTCATTCCTAGCCTTCCCATTGAGGCTGCTGATGACTCAGAGGGACACAGGAAAGAAAGAAGAGCGATTATTCACAACTCCTTTCCCCATGGCTTTGGGCATGTGCAATTAATTTATATAATTGGTGTTTGTGTGTTGTCACCCTGCCCCTGGAGTGCATATGTCTAATGGGAAGTTTCTGTTCTTCGGGACAAATCTCTCTTTCCCAGCATCCTTAACTGCAATATGCTGCATGGTTCTGGGCAAGGCCCTCGGCTAGTGTGCCATAGTTTTCCAAATCTTTAAAAGACCCATCACAAAACTTGTATGCAAATCATCAACAACGCCACAAGACACAGAATCTAGAAAGTACTAAGTACTGCTGTGTGTAGAAACAAGAGCTCCCGGGAGATTCTGTCGTAGAGGCCTCAGAGCACACCCCCACAAAGGTTAGGCTGCACAGTTCATCTGGTCCACATAGCCGGTTCCAGGTCTGTCGAGGCTACCAAAATGAGAAGAAAGAAAAAGGAAGGGAGGGAGAGAGGAAGGGAGGGAGGGAGGGAGGGAGGGAGGGAAGTAGGGAAGTAGGAATGGGAAAGAGGAGGGAAGAAGAAGAAAGGGGGGAGTGGAGAAGAGCAAGAGAGAGGACAGTGGAGGGAAAGGGAAGAAAGGGAGGGGAGGGGAGAGGAAAGGAGTGGAGAGGATCCAGGAACAAATATGAAGAAAAAAATTTACCTGACACTAGTAGAAGTTGCATTTGGATATGTAATTACTTTATCTAGCATGCCTCATAGCACAATGTCAAAATAATTTAATACCATGGCACATACACAAGATGACCAAGGCATACATGGATAAGGCTGGTCATGCAGAAGGATGCCACCCAGAAAGCCCTGGCTCTCAGTCCTTCCTCACTGCCCAATAAGCAAGGAAGAAGTGGATTCCAAAGCTCTGGGGATCTCTCAGTTGTGGATCTGAGTCCCGGAGACAGAGAGGATCAGGAATCCATAGCCCATAGCTCTGAAAGCAGGCAGGGGAAGCACAGCTATGTGCCAGGATAGGTAAGGGAAGGCTGAAACAGCTGTGTCGTGACCCTATTACCTCTGCTGCAACTCCTGGCCATATGGAAGCTTATGCATCAAAGCCCAAACCCAGTATCGAAGCGAAAGACAGCGGCTTGTAATGGAGAACTATGGGGGTGGGCGTGGCTAAAAGATTATCTTATGTTGCTGGAAGGCAGGGGGGAGAAGGGATTCTAGGGTAGCTTCATGGCTGCTCCCCAGTTAAGAGTTGCATCCCCCACCCCTAAATGGAGAGAGACAGAAGCTACACAGAGCTGGATCATCCTGGAACTGGGGGGGGGGGGTGCGCTCCTGGGGAGAAGGGCCATGTACTAGAGGCAGGGACTGTTACAAAGTTCGAGAGCCAGAGGGACACAAAGCAAACAGTCTCTCATCAAGTTCTGATGACTCCATCTAATTTCAGAATGAGGCCAACCGATGGTCCCCTGTTCAGTACCTCCAAATTAGAGACATGAAATTCCAGGAGATCTGGGGAACAGAAATAATCCTTCCTCCAACCTCACCTCCACATTCCTGTAGCCAGTCACTTCCCTAAAGGCTAAATCAACAACTGAATAAAAACTTACACATTACTTTAAGGAGTCTGGATATCTTCCTTATGCCAATTCATCTGTTCAGACCTTATAGTACTCACTAAGGTAGGGAAGTCACACCATGAAGCCTGCTGGACAACCAGCATTGTCATGGCTCCCAAACACAAGCCATTGTGCTTAGGAACAGAAGCACATGCAGCTCCCTGGCAAATGCAAGGATTCATTAGAAGAGGCTTCCCAAACTACACGTGCCAAACATACGTTTACTCTAACAAGTGTTTCCTAGTTCCCACCCCATGAGAGATGCAGCTTGGCCAGCAAAGATTTTTTCCCCCTATGATACAATTGGTTTTTTGGCACGACGGAACATGGATTTTGTCATGAAATAATTAAAGTCAGGGAAATAAGAGTGTTTCTCTAGAGCCTCCTATGGGCAGGGAAGTTGGGAAACAAAAGTAACACAGAGAAGGGGTGAAGAGTTACACAGTGAGAGGTAGGAAGGGTCCAAGATCTGGAAGCTCCTAGAAACCTTGTATTTCCAATGGAATGGGGAAAAAAGAAAGGGAGGGGAGGTGCAGCCAATACATTCCTTACACAGGAGGCAAATAATAGTTGCTTTATTGACATGATCTCATTTAACCACCTGACCTTTTCAAATTGATAATAAAATCAATATTTTTTCGATGGTGAAACAAATCTAAATAACAGTGTCATCGTACGAGATCCTCGGATACTTTTGCTATTTTCTTGCCCCAGCAGGCCTGGAACCAGAGATACAGAGCTTTGGGTACATCAGATACATCAGCTTCTGCGTACCCACGCCTGAGGACCCTGGTTCCGGGCATCGGAAAACAGAAACACACAACAGGAAGCTATGAAGGCACAGAATGCCACAGCGACACACGGCGTTGCTCTCCTGATCACGGATGCTTGCTGGTGTAGTCTCATCTGCCTCCTGGGGACGCCTCTAGTGGAATGTGCGCCTTCAAAACCTGGACATCACATTCTCCAGCTTAGAACCCCTGACTCACAATTCTGGGCCTGAATTCCAGCAGAGTCTCAGCAAGAGCTGATGTCGGTTCTGATACGTACCCCAGCTTTAACTACTTCTCCAAGCAAACTTTTAGTTCATAGAGAAACTCACACAGAAAAGGTGGGAAAATCCCTGTTCTTTCCTAACAATTCCAAAGGTGGTGTCAAAGTAACAGCACCAGTAAATTCCAAAAAGATCCTGCTGAGAAATTCTTGACCGTGAAATGGACTGAAGTCTCATTTGTACTTCCTGAAGTACAAAAACAGCATGAGGTTTATCACTAGTAGGAAATAGGTGTAAAATTCCAATGAAAGTCCAAAACATGACATATTTTTATGCTCACGGTTCACTTGAGGATCACACTGCTCCAACAGAACTATCTGGTCATCAATTTTTATAACAGACTAAAAGACTCAAAGGACGCATAATTATAATAACTTTATTATGAGGTGTTCATATATGTAGATGAGGTACATTTTATACACAATAATTTCAAAAATATATATAATTTTAATGAAAGTTCCTAAAGGTGGAGAGGAAGTGAAATAGGTACATCGCACCCTGGGGTGAGCGAAATACTGTAAATTAGGACAACCCTTATGGAAAAGTGATTTGGCACTGCGCGCCAAGCCATAAAAACATCCATATTCTGACCTATTAAGTCTACTTCTTTTAAGAGGAGTCATTAAATTCCCCAAGTGAAAAGTTACATGCACCAAAAATGTCTACTACGAGCCTCAAATGGGAGGCACAGGACATCTAACAATCTAGGAATGGCTACATTAATAAAATATCACATGATCATGTAAAACAACAGCAGTGAGGGTAAGGGGACAACATTTCTCCTCCTTTTCTTTCTTCTCACTTTTCCTGTGTGGGGCTAGTAGTAGTGAAAATGACATCATTTTCGAGAAGCATTGATTAGTTTCAAGTCTGAGTTTAGACAAACTAATTTGTGGAGGTTTTTGGCTGTTTTGTTTTTGGTGTGTGTATGTGTGTGTGCGTGTGCGAGTGTGTGTGTGTGTGTGTGTGTGTGTGCGTGTGTGTGTGTGAATAGTCATGGGATGTGAGGGGCAAGAGAAAGAGAACAAGATCAAGTTAGTCACTGTCAGAAAGTAAGACTTTAAAATGGGAGACAAAATACCCTTATCTCCCCTTAAAAAAGAAAAGAAAAGAAAACCGCATCACAGAACAGAAGCTCAACCCACGGCATCTTAGGAAATAGCTAGATGCCTAAACTATGATGCAAAGGAGAGTCCAATAAATCACAAAAAACAACCAAAACATTCTCCCATCCACAGTTGTGGGTTGGTTCCCCTCCCCCTCTCCGCCAAAAATAACCTTAATCACAGGATTTAGCAAGCAAACTAACATTTGTTTGGCTGAATTTTAAGCAGATGACTCTTTAACTTCAACTGACTACTATTAATCACAGCTGATCTTTCAAGCCATTTGAGTTGATTCCTGTGACGCTGACGTGGGGCACATCTGTGACACAAAGCCCACAACACACGTTCCTTCCTAGAATCCTTCTTGGCTCCAGGCTGCAGCCACAATACTGGGAACCAGCTACTATGCTGGTCTATGGACACCAGCTTCTTCTTTGTCGGGAGAAGTTCCTCATCACACTGCTTATGCAGGCACCAATCCTCTAAATACTCTTGTTAAGACAGATTCAGCAGGACCCCTGAGCTCCACTTTCCCAGCCCCTGCTTTGTCTGCCTTCTCAAAGAGGCTTGCTGGCTTCAGGAACATCCAGGTCAGGCCCCGCCCCACCAAATCCCCTGCCTACCACATCCCTCTGAGGCACAACCAGAAGCCCTGAGCTTTGTTCTGTCCCCTGAGCTCCACCATCCAAGCCACAGATCTGCCTGCATTCCCAAGGAGGCCTGCTGGCTCCAGGTACATCCAGAAGGCTAAGGCCAGCTTAAGAACACAATTGGTAAGAGCCAAGGCAATATGGCATAACCAGAGCCCAGCTACCCCACTACAGCAAGCCCGGGATATCCTAAAACAGCTGAAGCACAAGAAGATGACCTTAAATACAACGTTATAAAGACGACAGAGGCCTTTAAAGATGATGTTAAAGATGTTAAAGAAACACAAGACAATAGAATCAAATAGGTGAAGGAAATAAATAAAATGGTTCCAGATCTTAAAATGGAAATAGAAGCAATTAAGAAAACACAGACTGAGGGCATCCTGGAGATAGAAAACTTAGGGAAGAAAGCAGGATCTACAGAAGCAAGCATCACCAACAGAATGCAAGAGGTGGAAGAGAGAACCTCAGGCATAGAAGATACTGTAGAAGAAAGCAATACATCAGTCAAAGAAAATAATAAATCTAAAAAGTTTCTAACACAAATCATACAGAAAATTTGGGACACTATTTTTAAAAAAAAGCCTAACCTATGAATAATAAGAATAGAAGAGGGAGAAGATTTCCAGCTCCAAGGCCCATAAAATATTTTCAACAAAATTATAGAAGAAAACATCCTTAACCTATAAACTTAAACATACAAGAAACTTATAGAATACCAAATAGATTGGACCAGAAAAGAAAATCCTCCTGCCACATAATAATTAAAACACTAAATATATAGAACAAAGAACCTGAAAGGGTAAACGGCCAAGTAACATATAAAGGCAGACCTATCAGAATTAAACCTCACTTCTCAACAGAGATTCTAAAAGCTAGAAGGGCCTGGGCAGATATCTTACAGACCCAAAGGGACCACAGATGTCAGACCAAACTACTAAACCTAGCAAAACTTTCAATCACCATAGATGGAGAAAAAAAAGATAGTCCACGACAAAACCAAATTTAAACAGTAACTATCCACGAATCCAACCCACAGAATATACTAAGAAAAACTCTAACCCAAGGAGGGACTATACCCAAGAAAACACAGGGAATAAATAACCTCACACCAGCAAAACAAAAAGAAGGGACACACACACACACACACACACACACACACACACACACACTCACCAACATCAAAATAACAGGAATTAAAAATCATAGTTATTAAGATCTCTCAGCATCAATGAACTCAATTCCCCAATAAAGACACACAGGCTAACAGAACAGATTGGAAATTAGGATCCACTGCTGCATACAAGAAACAAAGAAACACACCTCACGGACAAAGATACACTTTGCCTGAGAGTAAATGGCTAGAAAAAAGTTTTCCAAGCAAATGGACCCAAGAAACAAGATGGAGTAGTCACTCTAATATCTAATAAAATAGACTTTCAACCAAAGTTAATTAAAAGAGATGAGTAAGGACATTTTATACTCATCAAAGGAAAAACCCACTAAGATGACATCTCATTTCTGAACATACATGCCCCAAATGCAAGGGCACCCACATTCTTAAAAGAAACATTACTAAAGCTTAAATCACACATCAAACCTCACACATTAATAGTGGGAGGCTTCTAATGCCCCACTCCCACCAATGGACAGATCATCAAGACAATAACTAAACAGAGAAATAATGAAACTAACAGATGTTACAAATCAAATGGACCTAATATATAACTATGGAACATTTCACCCAAACACAAAAGAATATTCCTTCTTCTCAGCACCCTATGGAATCGTCTCCAAAATTGACAATATACTTGGTCACAAAGCAAGCCTCAACAGATACAAGAAAATTGAAATAATCTTATCAGACCACCATGATTAAAGCTGGGCTTCAAGAACAACAGAAACAACAGAAAGCCTATAAACGCATGGAAACTGAGCAACTCTTATTCAATGACCATTGAGTCAAGGAAGAAATGAAAAAAGAAATTAAAGACTTTCTAGAATTCAACAAAAATGAAGGCACAACATACTCAAACTTATGGGATATAATGAAAGCAGTGCTAAGAGGAACATTTGTAGCACTAAGTGCCTTCATAAGACAATGGAAAGATCTCATACTTGCAACTTAACATCACATCTGAAAGCTCTTTAAAAAAAAAAAAAAAAGACAAGGAGGAGTAGGAGGAGTGGATAGCAGGAAATAATTAAATTCAGGGCTGAAATCAATAAATTAGATACAAAGAGAACAATTCAAAGAAACAATAAAATGAAGAGCTGGTTCTTTGAGAAAATCAACAAGATAGACAAACCCTAAGCCAAACTAACTAAAAGGCAGAGAGAGAATACGCAAACTAACAAAATTAGAAATGAAAAGGGGGACATAACAATGGATATTGAGGAAATCCAAAGAACCATTAGCTTTTACATTAAACCTGTACGCCACAAAAATTGGGAAATCTAAATAAAATAGATGATTTTTTGAGAATTCTACCTGACTTTCATAGAAGAGCTAATACCAATATTCCTTAAACTATTCCACAAAATAGAAACAGTAGGAACACTGCCAAACTCATTCCATAATCACTCTGATACCTAAACCACACAAAGACTCAACAAACCTATTAGAAACAAGGAAATCATGAGATTTGCAAGCAAATGAATGGAACTAGAAAATAATATCATCCTGAGTGAGGTAACCCAGACTCAGAAGACATCCATGGTATGTACTCACTTATAAGTGAATATTAGCCATAAAGTACAGGATAACCATGTTGTAATCCTCAGACCCAAAGAAGGTAAGTAACAAGGATGGCCCAAGGGAGGATGTTTGACTCTTACTCAGAAGAGGAAATAAAACACACTGGAGGTAAATAGATGGGGGGAACTGGGTGGGAGAGGGAACACGAGGGATCAAGTGTGAGGAAGACTGATAGGGAGAGACCTGGGGAAAAGAACTGAAATTGGTGGGGGGTAGGGGACAGCTCTGTGACAAGCCAGAAACCTAGGGCAAGGGAAATACCCAGGAATCTATGAGCGTGACCCTAGCTAATACTAGCAACAGGGGACATGGAACCTAAAATCCTCACTTCCTATAACCAGGCAAGTCTTCCAATAGAAGAATGGGGAATCCAACACACCCACAAAGCCTTCAACCCAAAATTTGTCCTGCCTACATGATGCACAGGGATAAAGATGGAGCAGAAGTTGAAAGTGACCAAGCAATGACTGGTCCAACTAAAGACCCATCCTATGAGAGAGAGCCAGCCTCTGTCACTATTAATCATATTCTGCTCACCTTGCAGACAAGAGCGTGGTACAAGTGTCCTCTGAGTGGCTTCACTCAGCAGCTGATGGAAATAGATGAAGAGACCCACAGCCTAATATTAGGTGGAGCTCAGGGAATCTTGTGGAAGAAGGGGAGAAGGATTAAAGGAGAGAGCGAGGTCAAAGACACCACAAGAAAGCCTACAGAATCAAACAACCTGGGCCCAAAAGGCTCAGAGACTGAACCACCAGCCAAAGAGCATGCATTGGATAGACCCGGACCCCCAAACACATATGTAACAGGTGTGCAGCTTGGCCTTCCTGTGGGTCCCCTAACAACTGGAGCAGGGCTGTTTCTGACTCTGTGGCCTGCCTTTGAATCCCTTTCCCCTAATTGGGCTTCCTAGTCCCACTGCATCTTGACATGCCAAAGGGAGGTGGGGTGGTGGACATACAAGTGAGGTCTCTTCTTCTCGGAGGAGAAAGGGGGTCGGGAGGATGGGTGAAGGAGGGGTGAGAGGGAGGGACTAGGAGGAGAGAAGGGAGGGGAACCTGCAATTGAGATAGGATGTAAAGTAACTAACTAAATAAATGGGGGGCAGGGAGGATAGATTAAGTAGAAGGAGACTTCCCCTCTTCAGTTCTCAGGCACTCACAAATGACCAAGGAATGGGGAGGCAGCAAAGACCATGTGAAATCTCAGGCAAAGTTCAGAGCTTTATAAAGTAGCTAGGCAATCACTCTGTTGCAAACTGGTCTCAAGCGCCTCGATGGCACCAACTGAAAGGCGGTGGATTGAGAAACAATTACCAGAAAGTGCCATGGCTCCATAAAAAAAGAACTGGCATCTTTCAGTTCACAGATGGCTAGTCTGTATCACCACAATGTCCTCAAGGGGTGTGCTCGAAGCCGACCCACTGACATCACACACACACACACACACACACA
>OU015750.1:32438473-32454208 GCA_907169655.1 Acomys percivali
ACACACACACACACACACACACACACACACACACACACACACAATCACCAAAGCATACCAACTTCAGCTACTTGTCAAATTACTCAATTCTATTTCTTCTCCAGAACCTCTTAATCTCTGGCCATGCTAGTCACAAAAATTATAACTATGCCATAAGACTCAGTCCTTAGGAGAGTCTATCAGTGGATGGTAGATATGACACAGATGTTAGATTTCATGTCTTACTTCTAAAAGACTTCAGATCTGAGATCCCAGTGGGTCATGGGCTTTTCAAAAGGGCTTTTGGAAAATGAATAAAAATTTAAACCTCATTTTCCTCTCTTTTCATGGAAATCTTTCAGAGACATTATTTTCTAGATATATGAGGCTCATCAAGTTAATTCAAGCAATTCTGCTATGAGAACCACTCTGTGTTGTCAGGGCATGCCCAAGCTGACAGAATTAGAATTAGTACTTTCTAAATCAATGCCTCAAGTACCCAGAGGACATGAGGGAGAGCTGGCTGTGAGAGGCACAGGCTAAAAGTCAGTGACAAATAGGCCAAGTGTGGGAGTCCACGTCTTTAATTCTAGTACCTGAGAGTAGAGACAGTCAGGTCTCTGTGAGGTCCAGGCTAGTCTGGTCTACAAAATGAGTCCCTACCTTCAAAGAAAAGGGAAGGAAGGAAGGAAGGAAGGAAGGAAAGAAGGAAGGAAGGAAGGAAGGAAGGAAGGAAGGAAGGAAGGAAAAAATCCTTTCCTATTGGTGAACACAGTGCCATTTCATAAAATCACTTCAACAGATTAACAACAGCTACCTATCCATGATCCTTGAAGGTCAATTTAACACATTCAGAGGACTGAATGCTTTTTATAAAGGAACACCTTCCAAATATGGAGACAGACTTTTCTCAATAAACCCAATGATAAGAAGAAAAAAAAAATTCTGCAACGGCAGGATGTTTACATAAAAGCTCAACAGTTCTCTTAGGTTAAATGTAGCTTATAGAGCAACAAAGAGGGAAGAACGGCAAGGAGAAAGTCAACCAGAAAGCCAGAGCAGGAAACAAAATGAGGAGCAAGAGACCCAAACAAAAACCAAGGAAAAAAAAAAATAGGTTATTCCAGAAATAGTTCCGTGGTTGCCATTTTTCTCTTACACTTCAAACGCAATGCCATTACACACTGGGTCCACCATAAGTCGGGCAACTGTGGTCTGACTCAGGACACACCGCAGCTTCCATATCCCCCTGTGCCTTTTGACCACGCAGCATCAAGAGACCACAGGCAAAGACAATGTCAGACACTTACCGTTGCTCACCATGCGCCTGGCCACTTCCCACAGAACGAGGCCAAAGGCCCAAATATCAACCCTCTTGTAAGAATCAAAGCAGTCCACTTGGATGGTTTCATCGAGAACTTCGGGGGCCATATAGCGCTTGGTCCCCACACGGGGGTTGTTCCCCACATCGAGCTGATTGGTGCTCTGGGAATGCATAACTGCTAGGCCTACAAGGGAAGAAGAGAACAGTGTGATGAGCTAAGAAGGTCTTTCTTCTACAGGACAGCTGAAAGAGTTTATAACACGATCCCCATCAAAAGCGCCCTCTGGTGGTACATGCGCCACCGCCGTTACACCTAGTGTACCCTGAATGTCCCCAGGTTCCTTGTGAGTTAGGAAGTGGGAGCAGGAACAAGGGCTAATTTCGGGGCGATTAGGAGGCTGTCAAGTTAATATATGAAGCTCTAGGAGTCTTTCGTAAAGGTCACAGCAAAGCCCTAAGGCAATATGAAGCCGTGTTTGAAGCCCTGGAAAAGCAGGCTCACGTGCCACTTCCGAACCTCAGCGTGGCTTAAAAGATCAGCAAATTAAACTCTCAAATCTCACCACTTCTCCTACTTGTCTCCGAACAAGTAGGTGTGGGACCAAAACCCTGAGGTAATTTATTGTTCCATAAAGGGCAAGCTACGACAGGTTCTGCTGCAACCCCAAAGGGACGGCCACCTATCAGAGCATCAGGTTGGCTGAACCCACAGGCCTTCCCCTGGAATCCTGGGAACAGACAGCAATAGGTTGAACCTTGACTTGAAGTGCACCTCTCTTGTGGAATGGTTCCACGGTACTTAAGCCATGGCTCATTTCTTAATTCCTCAATCAGCTAGAGAGACCTGCCATTCCCCACTAGCCACCAGGGAAAGACAGATGTGCGCATGGCTTATTTGAGCATGGAATTGTTTATTGATGGATAAACAGACCATCTTAAAATGATTGCTATAACACTCGATAGGATGAGAAGTGCCAAAGGAGATCTAGGTGCCCCTGGAAACTTTGCAATCCTACGGTGCCTTGGAAAGCCCTCCAGTTAGCTTCAGCAAAGGAATTCTTCAGGTTGTAGCTTTGAGTGCATGACTCCATACAGGGCCAGAGAGCACAGGTCATCCGACCCTTCATAGTTAGCAAAGACTTCAGCAACTGCCTTTATCTAAAGCAGGCCACTTCTTCTTTCTTTGTTTTGGCTGCTGTAAACATTTTCCAAATCATATATGTTCCTCTGCCATTCCTAAAACTATGGTTAAAACATCAGAATGCTGTTACAGTGCAGTTGAAACAGACACGGGTCATGTGAGCTGTTCTGGATTATAATTTTGTCCAGAAGTTGGGCTGGACTAATAAAGTATGACAAAAGTTACCATGTGGGTACTTAAAATGAAGGCACTATAAGAGTTTCCCTAATAGTTTTCTTTGGCTCATTCATTAGGCTAAAAGGCCAATAAAGAAGCCTGTGGAGCCAGGCGTGGTGGCACACGCCTTTAATCCCAGCATTCAGGAGACAGAGGCAGGCAGATCGCTGTGAGTTCGAGGCCAGCCTGGTCTACAAAGTGAGTCCAGGACAGCCAAGACTACACAGAGAAACCCTGTTTCAAAAAACAAACAAAAACCAAAAAACAAAAACAAAAACAAACCAAGAAATCCATGGAAACTGGCATGCTAAGAGCCACGGGAGTGTACCATAATGGAACTGGCTCCTCTGGTCACAGCCAATGCTTTAAATGACTAGGGCCCTGACCAACAGCTTGTCAGCATGCACCTGCATTTGGGAGGCAGAGGCAAGAAAATTTCTACGAAGTTTAAGACCAGTGAGTTCCAGGTCAGCTAGACCTAAATAGTGAGACACTGTCTCAAAACAAACAAGCGAACAAACATACCAGAAGATGCTAGATGCTCAATTTTTCAGCAAGTCCTTTACCTATTAGAGGGTATTTATCATAATAAATTAAAAAATCAATTTATAAACGTTGACTGAATTCTAAAGTCAAAAAATAACTGTCTAGTATGATGGCACACACATACACCACCCGTCTACCTATAATATATAAAACAGCACCAAGGAGACTGAGGCGGGGGATCCCCAACTAGGCTACAAAGTAGGTTCCAGCCCAAACTGGGTTATATAGGAAGACTTGGATGATTTTTAGATGAGATTGAACTGTGATTTTCAAAGAGATATAGTTTGATATGGGGGTGGTACATTTTGAGATATTTAGTAATAAAGTGTTATGATGTCTGCCACATGCCTCAAAATTAGTAAAAATACCTTATCGTGGAAGGAAAATATGATAAAATTTCCAATTTTGAATCTAGGAGTCTTTCAAACCTTTTATGTGATGTTTTTCCACTTATTCACAAGCATTCTTAATAATAAAGTTTATTTTTTAATTAATTAAAAATGTATATGATTAACTTCTTTTAATAACAAAATGTTAGAAAAACCAACCAGATATAGTCCTTTTAGCAGCGCTGATAACAGAACCCTGTTCCTAATGAGTGATCTTTAAGTTCTGGGTAAACCATGAAAAATTATATGTAACTTAAAGGCACAAAGGGGCTATTTCCTAGACAACATTACCCACATCTTGCAGTGATTTGGTAGGATGGGTTTGCACAGCAACTAATATTCTTAATTGGAAGGCTTCATACCTAGAGAGATGTGGCTGAACCATTAATTGGCTGGACTTACCAGCAAAATCCCACATCTCCCTCCTTAGTAAGTCCCACACACCACAGCCAAGAGCTGCCCTGTTAGTTGACAGCAGCAGCCCTTACCCAACTCCTTATGAGATATTTTTAGCAATGCCTGAATCCTATCATAATCCTATGAGGCGGGCATGGCTGCGGTTGAGTTACGTGAGGAAGACATGGAAAGTCACTATGGAGGCGCCAATGGCGTAGAAGCCCAGGGCACAGCGTGAAGCACTAGAGCTCTCCTTAGCTAAGACTCCTTGACCCTTGGAAAGAGCATAAGTGGTGTCATTCAGTCCTTGAGCCAGGTAAACATGTAAGTAAGTAAGCATGCAAAAAGGCAGAGTAAATGACAGGATTTGCACCCAAATCACCACGGCTCTGAAACGACCGAAGCTGTACGTGTTCCCTTCATCGTAACCCTGATGGCTGTGCGCAGCTTGGGGACCACGCTCTTCACCCTGCACTGTAAAAATACCTCAACGTGCAAGCAAAGGTTCTAAAGTGCGTCAAAGAAAACCGATTTCCCTAACATGCCAAGTCCTCTGTCTTTTAAAACCAAACAAAACCAGACTAATCTCATTATGCAACTAAAGCTGGTTTCCTCCTAACCCTTTATCGGAATGAGGAGCCTCTCCAGTCAATTAGAGTGAACAAACAACCCAACTCGGTTCTTATTAGTGCAATTACGTGACCAAAATTCTAGGGGTTTAGGGTAGGTGCTATGTTGAAGAATTGCCAGTATCCACGAAGGTAATGTCATCCACAGGATAGCTGAAGTGCCCTCGGCAGAGCCGGAACCCTGGAGGGTAGTGGAGCTCCGACGTGGTAAAGGGTGAGTGATCTCACGGACGGACGTCTGCCTCCATTTGCTAACTCCGCTTTGGCTACAGAGGAGTGATGGCTTCATGGACCATTTTGAAGACAAACCACCCCATGAAGTGCATAGTTGTTCTTCTACTTTCTTACAAAAGTTTGTGAAGAGAAAAAGCAACAGCATGTGCTGCTGGCGAGGGTGGGATAGGGATGGAGAGAGTGAGCCTGCTCTGAGGAATCCCAGGAAAGCCGATGGAGACTTAGGGCTTACAGCTTTTGTCAAAACTTTGAAAAATACAATATTTGGGTTGTTCCTGATGGGTAAATTGTACCTGACAGTGGAAAAAAAAAAAATGAATGAACAAATAAGGCACTTTACTTAATGGTGAATTAGTTTGAATGTTGAAGTTGTCAGAGAAAAGAACTCCTTTGTCTGCAACTTGCTTTGAAATGTTCACAGACTAAATGATCTGATGGATGGATAGATGAATATGTGGTCAAGATTGAAAGAGATGTAAAGCGTTAATGGGGGGAGGGGGAGGGAGAGGTGCAAACTGTACATGTACACCTGCTGGCTATAACGACAGTCAGATTTTCTGAATGTCTGAAACTTTTAGAACTACACGTTAGGAGGAGAAACAGGTACAATCTGGCTAAATGTTGGAGCACAACATTAATACGTGCGGTAAATGGGAATATATATATATATATATATATATATATATATATATATATATATATATATATATTTTTTTTTTTTTTTTTTTAAGCTTACCCAAGTCTGCTATGCAGCACTGTCCATTCTTCTTCACCAGGATGTTCTTGCTCTTTAGGTCTCGATGGGCGATGGCGGACTTCCCTTGCGTCCCAAAGATCTCTATGTGCAAATGCGCCAGACCACTAGCTATGGACAGCACTATCCGAAGGCAGCTGACTGTATCCAGGGTAGTGAGCTGAAGGTAGTCATACAACGATCCCATTTCGTGGTAGTGTGTGATCAGCCACAGCTGGGTGCTGGAGTGTCTGGATGTCATGTCTGAAGCGATGAAACCTAGAAAGGAGGACAGAGCTGTCACCGCGAGAGCTCCGCCATGTAACTCCAAGGCCTCAAAAAGAGTCAGGGAGCAGACCTAATCTAGAGCCAAAAGTAATTACAACGAACAGCAAAATGTCCTGCCCGGGCTGGAGAGATCGCTCAGAGGGTAAGAGCACTGGCTGTTCTTCTGAAGGTCCTGAGTTCAATTGCCAGCAACCACGTGGTGGCTCATAACCATCTATAATGAGATCTGGTGCCCTCTTCTGGTGGGCAGGCACACAAGCAAGCAGAACACTGTATATATAATAAATAAATACATCTTTTATAAAAAAGTGTCCTGCCAGTTTCCACTATAAGTAATCCTTTTAAACACTAATGCACAGTATGAAGAGACATATAGTATTTATACTTCTGTGTTTACTTATAACAAGGTTTTCAAACTCTTTGCTGTGAGGATACTCCAAATAGTACCCTAGAACCCTACAAAACCTGGGACCTGGATGCTTGCCTTCTAGTCCTGACTGGCTGTGGATTTTACATACTATGGATTGTTCCCATGATCTCTTTTATGTTATATTTGCTCCAGCAGAAAATTATATGAAATAATTGATTCGTTACTTAACAAAACAAACCAGTCATTGGGTGGTGGTGATAGCTCACGTCTTTAATCCCAGCACTCAGGAGGCAGAGGCAGGAGATCTCTGTGAGTTCGAGGCCAGCGTGGTCTACAGAGCAAGTTCTAGTACAGCCAAGGCTACACAGAGAAACCCTGTTTCAAAAACTAAACAAACAAACAAAAGTCAAATGTTATGTGTATTTCTGATGCTTCTATCAGACACATAGTAAAAACACCAAGATGGTGTCTGTGGGCTGGAAAAGTCCAACCCAAAAAGGGGGCTGACAATAGGGAGGGAGGACTACAGCATTCATACAAAAAGGCACCATGAGCCCAGCACCTGCAATCCTAACAGCTCAGAGCAGGCAGCATTCTCTTACTGCCACGCCAGCTGCACCCGCTGTAGTGTCTAAATAAATCTTTTCAAAAATAAATAATCTTAATAATTCAGAGTAGACATTGGACTAGGCTTTCATCCCGAGGTGACAAGTGAAGTTGTCTTAAAGAGAAGTGAAACACTAACAGGCTAAGAGTGGCAGGAAGCGACTTCTGTACACATTCTAAGAACACTTAAGGGACTCTTAATCTGCGTTAACATTCCCCCAAAATAAAGACGCCAAACTAGAAAGTGCCATTCCAAAGAAGCGAAACCGCTAACATAGCCTGAGCCACAGCAAGTGCTGATTTCTTCCCCTGAGGAAAAATAATCGTATTTTGCTCTCACCTTCCCTGTGGCTCTTAGATCTTAAAGAAGGATTTGTATGTCACATTCACCATGTTCAAAATGAGCAAGATTTTTTTTCAACTGTTTACCTCTCAAGTTTACGTAAGTGCATTCACTTCTCAGTGCCAGAGCACTATTATGGGATATCTGTGTTTGGAATCCAAAGCAGTCCATTGTTAATAAAAGCTGAGCAGGTGCCTGGAGGTAGGGACTCAGATTCACCCACTGAGTGTATCCATAGCACAGGGAGAAGGATGGTTTGACCAAATATTTCTGTTAGGGCCATCTTCCCAGGCTCTTAAGGAATAAAATGTTGCCTAAAAATTTTTCAGTGGGAATGCTCTCAGTAAGCAGCAGAGGTGCCGGAACGTGAGGGGTGGAGATGGTTGCACCCTAAAGGTATACTACAGCTTTACACACTGGCTCCACCATCCTTGACCTGGGTGACCATGACCAAGGCACACAAGCTCTCCATCCAACTTTCCT
The DNA here is from genome assembly GCA_907169655.1 of Acomys percivali. NCBI lineage: Eukaryota > Metazoa > Chordata > Mammalia > Rodentia > Muridae > Acomys > Acomys percivali. The sequence continues at coordinate 32,446,151 of OU015750.1, forward strand.
TGCTTATAAGATGCAGGTCACGACACTTATCCTAATGGGCCATGGAAGCAAAAGGTAGTGAGTTCAAAATGCTTTTAATAAGATGCTGAGCACACAGTGTGTAGGAAGGACACCTTAATTTTATATTTTCAGGGGTAGTTTGCTTCCCTCCTGGGTAGACTCAAGAAATAGTGACATTAAATAGTCATCGGTATTCTTGTGCTTGTGTAGACGCGTGCAAACATGTGTATGCATGTATTCACGGTGTGAGGGCATACGAGAGAGAGGGTTCACGTGTGTAGATCACAGAACAATCCCAGGTGTCGGTGCCTGCCTTTCATGTTGTTTGAGGCATGGTCTCTCTTGCCGTTCACTGCTATGTATGCAACACTCTGGTCCACGGACTTCTAGCAAGCCTAGTGTCTCCATCCCTAGTCTCCAAGTAGGAGTGTGCTAGGATTATAAAATGCCTGTAGTACAGCATAGCTTCTGCATGAGCTCTGGGAGGGCGGGTTTCAACTCAGGCTGTCAATCTAGCAAAATAGCCACTTTCCCTACATCTCCCCAGCCCCTTAGTACCACACTCTAACTCTTAAATTGTATCAACTGCTACTTGCTTATTTTGTGTTGTGCGTGCATATGAACACATTGTACTGTGGCATGTCCACATAGTGGAAGCCGGAGAATAACGTGTGGAAGTCTGTTCTCTCCTTCCATTGGGGATCCCAGGGACTGAGCTCACGGATAGCGTAAGCGCGACAGCAAGCACTGAGCCATCTCACCAGTCCATCACACATGACACGAGAACATGAGACAGTTATGAAGTTGGATGGGGATCGCTGCACAGCCACGCCAACGTTAAAGCTGTTCAACTTTATGCTTAAAATACTTGAAACGGGACTGGACTGGGGGGAGTGTAACTGGGACAGGGCTTGCCTGACACACCGGGAATCCCGCATTTGATCCTCATATCCACATAAGGCAGGCGTACTTCTAGGTGTAATTCTAGCACTTGAGATGTGAAAGCGGGGGGGGGGGTCGGGAGGGGGCATCCAAAAATGCAAGATCCTCCTTGGCTGCACTGTGACTTTGAGGCTGGCCTGAGATACATTAGACCCTGTCTCAAAAAAAACATTGCAGAAAGTGAAATCATCTATCCTTTTAAAGGAGTGCGATAGAAGACTTGGGAGTGGATCACCTCACTAATCCACCTCCTCAGTTACAGTGCTAAGGCAGTGAGTGTTCAGAAAGATGCAACTTTGATTGGCAGGTGCAGGAGGCTCTTCCTTCGAAAGGTTTCAAGACCTCGCATGCCTCCTAGGAGTACATGTATCTTCCCACGTACTTTAAATAGTGCCTCTACTATTTAAAGATAAGGCTTTGTTGTACTCAGAGCTTCTAACACAACCAACTCCAACTGTTGCTCCATCTCAGCCTGGTCCAGGGGCAGAAGGAAGATGGGGAGCCTCAAGGCAAATTTGACTGTGGACGACTGTCCACCTCCTACCCTGACTCCGTAACCTAAGACACGACTCTAGTGCGATGTGACACGACTACCCTGTAGACTGCAGTGCACAGCAGTGAGCTGCGGTGAGGGGACAGGCTGCTCAGCGTGACCCCCCAGATCTAGTATGTTGCTACTCATCAAACTGGGGAAATGAGAACACCTACTCTCTAAGACTGCAGTTGGGGGTACCTGAGAGGCCACACATGAAGCACTTCCAGCAGAACGCGTGGCACAGTGATGATCCACCACGCTCCCCGCCAGTGTTGCTATGGCTGTCATCACACCTATTACACACAGACCCCCCCCCCCCTGGGGCAGCACAGGCGGTGAGTGGTAGGCTAATAGCAGAGGGTGTGCAGAAACACACAGAGGAGGCTATTCAGTGAAACTCGCAGGGACCGAGACATTTTGATGGAGGAAAGGGAGGTTAGAGGATGGAAAAGGAGCTAGTGGGCAATCAGGAACAATGCAAACAAGAACAAAGCCACTGTTTGTCATCGTACTACATAAAGGAAAATACTGGATGTAGCCAGATATAGACACACTTATAATTGAGGATCAAGACTCCTTGCAACTGACAACTGGGGCATCACGACTGTCAGACCTAGAAGTTACCAACACTAAAGGCTAATTTCAGAGAAATAAGAAACATGCATTATTTATTTACTTACTTACCTTATTCAGTGGGGAGAGGGCTGTTTTGTTTACATATATATGTGTACACCACGTGCATGCAGTGCCCACAGATGCCAGAAGAGGTCATCAGATCTCCAGGAACTAGAGTTACAAATTGTTGCCATGTGGGTGCTGGAAATAGAACCCAGTACCCCAACAAGCACAACCAGTGCTCTGAACCACTGAGCCATCTCTCCAGTCCCTCAAAGACACTTTTAAATGTTCCTGAGATTGAACATCACTACTACATTGTTGAAGTAAAGTTTTGGACAGCCATCCAGTTATCAGTAGCCAACAACTTGGGTCCCATTTGATTGGTCACAGAAATTGATAGGATGGGATGGAAGTGAATTGTACAAGGCCTAACAATAATCGAATAGCCATACAGTGGCCAACGCTATAGCCTGAAGTTAATTCTACACAGATCTCACTTCTATTTTTGAAGACTCTCTCTAGGCAGCTTTCAGCATATGTGTGTATTAATGGAAACATACTCAAAGCTTTTTAAAACTACAGAAGCTGATGGGCCCTCTCCATTGCCATAACAGGCAAGATTGTAGTGGGCACTTCACGTATTTCTTAAGTGCTGCTAAGCTTTAGTGATGAGATGATGAAAATTCATCTATACTTTGTAAGTCCCAGAAATATGCTAGGAGTTTTCAAATTAAAATGTATGCTGAATCCCTCTGTAAATCTGGTCTTTAAAAATGATGCCTAGTTTGAGGGAATGTGCATCTAATTATGGTGTCCCTGGGAGCTGTGAATCTCTAGGAAAGAATCCAAGGACCTTTCTAAGTTTGATTCAAGTAATAAATATTCAGGAAGGGTGGGGCAAGCAAAAAAGCAAAACCACCCAAGAAGCCTTGAAAAGAACAATGCAGAACAAGTTTTTGTTGTTTAAGTACATCTGCAGATACAGGAGTGAGAAGGCCCCACAACAGATTTCCTTTTCGTCATGCAGGAAATTTATAATCTACGTGCAGATTTTTTTTAAATGTCAAAAACAAAAAAAAATTAAATAGTCTATAAATGCTGAGGGTCGCTAAGCTGCTTTTCAGAGGAGACTTTAAACTTCAGATCTGGCACACGGGAGAAAGGAAAGACACTTATCTCCATTGAGACCAATGAAAGCTTATCCCATACTTACCTAAAATATTTTCATGCCTCAGCATCACAGTGTTGTACAGCTCTGTTTCCCTGAACCATGACTTCTCATCTCGGGAGGAGAAGATCTTAACGGCAACATTTTCACCTTGCCAGCTGCCCCTCCACACTTCTCCATATCGGCCCTTCCCTGTGGGCAGTAAAACAGATAGATATATGTGAGACACAGTCTGCCTGACAATGTTTTCCTATTGGACCTCCCGCTTGCTCTCTGCTCGGATTACCTAATTGCGTCAGATCATGAAGATGAGTTCCCACCAATGGGATAGCCAAAGTCATCACCCACACCAAAGATAAAACGCGGAGGCCATTTTGGCACATGTATTCACTGGCCGGGTTTGAGTTCAGTAGACCCTTTTTGTAAAGATTGTCTTGTCGGTAACTTTCGCTTTTGTCATGTGTTTCTTTGTGTGGCGCTGAGATTATTCTTGGTTTTTAATATATATAGGAGGGTAAATACAGGACACACGGCCAGACCAAGCAACTCCTAGAAGTAAACACTGAGCCTAAAGCCTGGAACTCTTAACACATCTCATTATTTGCTGGATAATAAACTCAGCAAAATATATAAAATATACAAAAATAAGGTAGGACCTACCTTCTCCCATCCACCCTATGATCACAGGAAACTGCCTTCTAATCTGTACCATACAAACAGGTGCTAACTAACTGCACATTTGTATCTAAATAGCTTTCCTGGGGTGTCTGACTTGTGTCCCAGGCTAGCTGTGAAGGCAGTCCAACAGACTTAGAGATGGCAATGTAAAGTCACAATGTCAAAAGTCTAGAAACCTTTGGCATACAGTTTTTCAAAACGCATGAAAGGAAGTACAGTTCAGAAATTAATATTATTAGATTTCAGTGTGGTATGAAAAGCAAAAAGGGTAGAGTCTATGTAGCTAAATAAGAGAACTGCTTCCTGGCTCCCTTCCTTTACATTGGGCCCTCAGAGGCATTTCTAAGCACAAATATCGGAATGTATTTATGCCACCGCTGCTGCCGCCCCCTTCTCCCATCTCCCCCCCCCCCCGCCCCCGACACACACACAGAAGGGCAGTTTGAGGACCCAGAGATTCACCATAAGCTACAGTGCTAGGAGGAGGTTCTCGTGCACTCTACCACCTCCAAGGGTTTCTTGGAAGAAAGCATATTTCAAAAGCAGATTTCCAAAGTCATAAACAGAACAAGGTCACAATCCCAGAACGCCTCCACCATCTGACACTAGCCATGGCATTTGCTTAGATGGGTCCTGGTGATATCACAAGTGGGATACACTAGAAAGAGCATTTGGAAGTCAGAGAGATGGTGCAGCAGGGGCATAGCCTTGCTTGGTTCCATCCTGAGTCTAATGCCCAGAATCTATATAAAAGTGGAACAGACTCCACAAAGCAGTCCTCTGGTGTCCACAGTCACACACACACACATGTGCCACAAACATACATATACAATTATCAATCAATAAAGTCTTTTTAAAAGTCACCAGGGGGCTGAGGAAATGTCTCAGTGGTTCAGAGCGCTGGATGCTCTCCCGCAGGACCCATATTTGATTCCCACAACCCATAAATGGCACACAACCATCTGTAACCTCAGTTCCAAGGGATGGAATGCCCTCCTCTCGCCTCCTCAGACACTAAGGCAACCCTTGGGATACACAGACATACATACAATCAAAACTCTCATACACTTACAGCAATACGGTATTCTTAAAAGACACTTGGAGAGGTATATTTTAGAGAATGGGGTGACTTCAGCTGGGATCTGACCTGTCCGAGGCATGCACCCCCTAAGTCCATGCAGCAGGCACATGCTTATCAAGGACATGTTCCCCCCTTCTAATCATCTCTTTAATTATAGGTGGAGATGATCAAAGAGGTAAGGAAGAGGAGGCCATTATCTCAAAACTATGGGGGTCAACAGGGGGTGTAATCAGCCCAGATGGCAGGCAGTGCAGCGGGAGATGAAACTACAAAGCAATGAGGCTTTTCTGCCCAGGCCTGTGGGGACTGTACCATCACAGGGCTTTAATAAGCAGCTGCAGTGCCACCTGCATGTACACAAGTACAGTCTTCTGCTGGAAAACAAAGCCAGTAAGAACCTAAGCACAGAAAGAAAGTGGGTGCATCCAAGTGACACACTTGAAACAGTCACAAAACCACTGAAGGCTGGAGATGTGACCTGGCAACAGAGTGCCTGCCTCACAGGTGTGACACACTGGGTACTATCTGGCTCTGGAGGTGGTAATGGCAACATGGACAGCCACCAAACTGAGGTCCCCTGACAAGAACTAATAACCCTATCCAGCACCAATGACTAATACAAAGGGATGCTAAGTATGGCCAGAGTTCACTGTGGGGCAGTGTCAATAATCACATGAGGGTCTGCTTAGTTTATCAGTCATTTTAATCAAGTCACAGGAATGGCTTAGCATTTCTGTTCAAGATGAAGACTAGTATTAAGATGCTAGGAAGACAGCAGCTACAGAAATAGAAAATGAATGCTAAGCCTTTCCTGCCTTGCTCCATTCTGTTATCTGTATTTTCCCTTTGTAGTCACTGTTTCATTAATAAGTAAAGAAAAATATCCCAAAGAGTTGTGAACACAAAGTTGTTTGTTGACACACACCTTTTTTTCCTCTCTTTCATTAAGAAAATAAAATATATGGCATGGTAGGTGGATAAAATCAAAACAGAGATTTATTTTAACAGCTGTCAAATGCTTTTGCTAATGTAGTCTTACACAGAAGCCCCTAAGAGAGTGGCACAGCTTCCCAAATGTTCTTGGCCAGGAAGGCTCATAAAGAGGATGCCCAGGCCGGGGCCTCCAAATGTGGATGGTACAATGTAGGAAGGGTGGACAGAGTCAGCTCCCCATCTTCTTTAACTAGAGTGACCATCTATCTATATTCCCCCCCCCCCCACGAAGGTATACCATGCAAACACAAACTAAAAACTCCTAAAAAGGATCTGCATTCCATCAGTCTTCAATGTCAACACCCTAAAATGCAAGAATTGAATCTACACTAGTCCAAAAATGTTAAGGAACATGTATGGACTCAGAACTGTAAACAGTTCAGAGCAATTGGACCATCTCCGAGGACTTGTGAGTGATGAATGTTAGGGCAAGAAGAAGGCAGGAGAGGCAAGGTGCATGGCCCCTTCACTGCCTCCCAACACTACCCAGGCATCCTTGCTCCTTAACAAACAGGATGCTAGTTACTACGATACGACAATTCTAGCTGTTTTGGTTTTTTGTTTTGTTTTGTTTTGTTTATTTTTATTTTTTCAGTTTTGCCTTCTACGTTTCTCCAGCCTCAGTCAACTGTGGTGGAGCTGCATACAGTGGGAAGGAAATAGGCACAGCAGATGCAGACCTGGAGAAAAGGCAACATAGCTCCTCACTGACACCTGTGCTTTAGGAAACAGTGCTGCCCACCCGAGATCTTATTAGTGGGTTTGAGAGTGTTCTTCCTTCATGGAGCAGCAAGTGGCGGGGGCAGCTATAATGGTCACCCACTTCCCCAAAACAAACTGTCAGAGGGCGGGAGCTGCAACTCCCACCCAAAGAGCCTGAGCACCAGACGGATCGTAGAGACAATGCCAGCCATTCCTGTGCCGTCTCAATGGGAAGCTGACAAACCCGGTCATGCTACCTGCGAATATCTACCCATCCCATGAAACTAGTAAAAAAAAAAAAATGAGGACTTCATTTAAGATAAAGTGTAACACTATGTCCCCTGGAGGGGGAGACCTGGTGGCATTCAGAGGAAGGACAGCAGGTCACCGAGAAGAGACTTGATACCCCATGAGCATATACAGGGGAAGGTAATCCCTCTCAGGAACAGTCATAGGGGAGGGGAATAAGGGGAAAATGGGAGGGAGGGAAGAACGGGAGGATACAAGGGATGGGATAACCATTGAGATGTAACAAGAATAAATTAATAAAATAAAATAAAAAAAGAAGTAAAAGAAAAAAAAAAGATAAAGTGTATCCTGTATGGGTGTGGTAAGGATGGAGGAGGGGAGTAGTTACTTGTGTGTATAAGAGATTCTCCCTGGGTGTCTTCTTCAATGCCCTGGGTGTCTTCTTCAATAACTTGTTTTTTCAAAGCAGGGTCTGTCTCTCACTGACCCTAAAGTTCATAAACAAACAAACTTCGCAGATCTTCCTGTTTCTGCATCCCTTACGCTGGGATGATAGGCACACACCACCATGCCAGCTTTTGTTATATTCACACTGGGGATCAGAATCAAGTCCTCATGCTTGTATAGCAAGCATTTATTGCCTGAGCCATCCCCTCAGCCCTGAAAATCGGGGACTGTAAAATTGCATTTTGGGTGGGTGGGGCTGGGGGAGGGTGGCGCCTGCCTTTAATCCTAGGACCTAAAAGACAAGAGGCACTCAGATTTCTTTGTTCAGGGCCAGCCTGGTCCACAAAGTGAGTTCCAGGACAGTCAGGGCTACACAGAGGAACCCTGTCTCATAAAAACAAAGCAAATGAATCTGTCCATAGAGATGTATGACTATAATAATGCCAGCACTCGAGAGATGGAGGGAGATGAGAGATCAAGAACTGAAGGTCATCCTTAGCTACATACTGAGTTCTAGGTCTAAACTGGGCCAAAAGAAACCTTGTCTCAAACACAAGCAAAGCATTCTGCACCAGCCTCGTGGAATTCATGAAGCCATCATCACCATCACTATCATCACCACTACCACCATCATCATCACCACCA
>OU015750.1:32463514-32477235 GCA_907169655.1 Acomys percivali
CACACACACACACACACACACACACACACACACACACACACACACACTAAATGCCACTGTGGCAATTTTTATCTGGCAGTGTGAGTTAGTTTGAAGAGATGCCAAAGTGATTTTCTGAATTAGGGTTACTAATTCAACAAAGACTAAAAGGAAGGCAGAACCTACTTAGATTTTAATAGCCACAATTCTTAGGAATACAGGAAGCCTCAAAACACCCATGACTCACTTTTTCAGTCTGGTCAAATTTAATATTCGCCATAACAAGTGTGGGCCTGTGATATTTTATTTGGGCTGGGTGTTGGGCTAGGCAATACCTTTAAGGGCTACACATTAAGAATGTGTGTACTCTGAACAACTCAGATCCTAGTATCAATACAGTATATGCCAAGAAGTATATGTCAGGTGCTGCTCCTCCATGGTGCCACAGGAAGTGGGCTATCTAAAGTGAATAAAGTCTTTACACCTGCCTGTGTGGATAACCAGGAAGTGCCCTGGCAGAAGGCAGCAAGCCTACTCCGCCTAATTGACATTCATTTAAATAATTCAGTAATTTAAATGTCAAGCAGAGGTATTCCCTCTCTGCAGTTCACCCACATTGTTTGTTCTAGAAGGCACCTCCCGGCATTACTCAGTGTTATGGCTGGCTCCGTTTGCTCTTTGCTCTTTGTATCACCAGAACCAGGGCCGTGTGAAAATGCTCGCAGCTGGAGCTGCCTGGGAACAGACTGGAAAATTCTGACCACAAAAGAAGATGGCTGCTTCCTATCACGGGAGAAACCACCAGTGTGGTAGAAGATCAAGGCAAGCCAGAGGCACAAGCTGGGGAGTCCCCAGAAGTTCACGGCGGCCAAATCTTTAAAAAGATTTTTTTTTCTTGTTCTGGCCAACACTCAGCTCACTACTAGGAGATGACTCCAGACTGGCAAAGGAAGAGGCAAAGCCAAGAGCAGCTAGGACTTTTCCAGACCGTTCAAAGCCTGGGACAATCTTGTGCTTCGTAATGAAATTATTCACGTTGATGTGGAACTGGAACTTCTGCAGTTGAGGCATGACACTGCAGACTCCTCTGTCTCCACCTGCCTAGTGGTGTGCTGTGTAATGCATAAGGCATTCACACAGACTGTGCCTCTGAAGGGTGCATAAAGCCCACATTTCCCACTAGGATCTTTGATACAAGACAGATGAGAAAAATGCTGTGAGTGACCGATCCTGCAGCTAGGAACCATGCGAAGGGTTAGCAAAAGAGGCCAGGCTGAGTTTTTAACGGGCTTACCCCAAAGCAGTGCACATAATAATGTAGTAATTAAAGTGGGGTTATAGAAGCCCAATAGTACAGAACTTGTATAAGCTAAAAAGGGAACTCCAAACATCCTTGGCCTCCTTCCAGCAGTCTAAACAATTCATTCATTCGAAATGGCAGCTTATATTAGGCTTATAGATTATGGGAGTCTTTCCACCCGTCTCCTAATCCGGGAGCACGGTTTGGCACCTCTCCAAAATCTGCCAGCATTTGAGATCTCTGGCATTAAACAAAGGCTTAAGGAAGGATTTTGCAATGCCAGGTTTCATTGCCAGCAAGCCTGCTCCTCAGACAGAAACACAAAGGTCTATCCGGAATACCTACTGAAGGGCACTTGATCCTCTGGCAAAAGGCAGCCTATGTGCATTCAGGAATAAACACCGGAGGGGTCCAAGTGCTCTTTCAATCTATATGCTCCATTCGGGAATTGGCATCTTACTTTTTTTTTTTTTTAATCAGAGATACTGATTCTTTGTAAAGTTCTAAAGCCAAGAAACAAATACATTTCAGGAGTTATGAGAGAATAGGGGGAGTCAAAAAAACAAAAACAAAACAAAACAAAAAAAAAACAACTATGAAATAGAATGACAAGAAAGTCCAAAACTTGGGACCAAATGCATTCCTCCTGAGTGTGCTTTAACTCGGAGACTGGCATGCCCATTCACACAACCACACAGGGAACCTGATGGTCCCTGGCTCTCATCCTTTTCAAGATAAAAGAATCTGACACATCCAGCTCCTCACTCTGCCCTCTTTAGAACTGGACCCCTCAGGACACCTCTTCCTGCTACGGAATCCCACATGCTTTCTTTATGGAACCCTTCCATGTTGGATGTCTGCTCCCTTCCTGACAGCACCGAGTGGATCTTGCCTTGCGTGCTTGAGCCTAGCACTTGAATCCTCCAGGACCGATGGCTCCACCACCCTTTGCTCTGAGGGTCAACAGTATGATGGTGGAGCCTACGTCTACCAGCAGCAGCCTCGGTAGTTGGCAGCACCAACGTGATGGATAGTTGCTTCATCTGGAATTTTCCATTCACAGAAAACATTCAGGGGTAGGAAGAGATCTGACGCTGTTTTTGGGACAGACTGGGCCCATAAAGTCTTCAAATGTCAGCACAGTGCTTGAGGCAAGGCTTAGTCACCTGCTGGCATGTTTCTGCAAATCATTTCTTCCTAGAGGGGCCCATCGCACCATCACATCTGTTCACTACTAGGGTTCCCAATGTGTGGAAAAATCAATACTTTGAGAATGCAAGCTTTTTTGTTTTGTTTTGTTTTTTGTTTTTGGTGAACTTGTTTGTTTATCGGTGGCCAGAAGTAGAGTTTCTTAAATAAGGAACTCTTTAATGCACTCATTAAACAGCGGGGCTTTGTGGGTGGTCTTAGTTTGGCTGGCTGCTTTTGTGAACTTTGGGCTGGTAGGATGCTCCTGTGATCAAGGTCATTAACTTCAGTCAGTGCCTTCAAGGCCAATCAGTTTAGAGTGATCCAGGAAGCACCGGGCTGCCCTGCAGAGAAGCTCTGAGTCTTGTTTCTGCTGCTATTTTTCAGATGGTAAGTTCAGCAGGGAAGGAGTGAGAGTGAATCCTCATCCTCCCCTTCATGCTCTGCTGCAGGTGATGGGGATCCCTAAGTCATCCCGCAGCAGCCAGGAGGGAAAGGAAAAAAGAGGGGTGCCATCTGTTTGTTTTGTACCTGGGCTGACTCCTTGTCTCTATTCCCACAGATTAAACCTATTGCAGCAGCTACAACTTCTGCTTCAAGCCAAAGGCTCAGCCTGTATTCAAGTGACTAAGGGATTAAGGAACACAATGGACAGTGACCGTGGACAATGCTGACCAGGCTTTCTGAAAGCACCACACACTTAGCTTTAACCTAGGCACCTTGTCTGTGACTCCTCACCCTAGAAGAAAAGAACAAAATAAACACCTCTCTGCTTTGTCTGCAAGGCTCTTGAAGCAGTGTGTTACAAGCCTGAAGGGATTACACTTGCAGGAATATTTTCACAGGCCAGATACATGACTGTTGCCCCACACAAGCCATTGCCCGTGTCTGAACAAAGCTCTACTTTAGGGAGCATGACAGAGCCTGGAGGAAGAAGGTGACAGGCCCAGTGAATTATGAATGGTTCTGAGAAGTTGTTCTGTGTGGGTTTGGAAGGAAGTAGGAGCCGGGGACTGGGGATGACTCCGTCTCAGCTGGGTGCTGTGGTAGTGCAGGGAAAGGTGATGGCTTTGCCAGCCAAAGCTGTTGCTTCCCCCACTTCTGTGGCTTTGCCTCTGAGGTTTCCCTCCTGGTTCTAAACTGAATTTTTCAGGTTGACAGGAAACCTTAAAAAAAGGAAAGCCACATGGACTAGCCAATGAAGGAGTGACTGAATGCCCCAGTGCCCACCTTTGAACTGTTGCTTCTCCCTTGGGGCCTACTCAAACCTTCTCTAGGGACTCAGGAGCCAGATCAGAGAAACCACCAAAAACTTCTACTCCATCCTTCTACCCTTCAGGGACGGCTGAGCCAGAGGTAAACCCTTCCAACATCGTGCAGGGCTCCAGTTGACTTAACCACAGTCCCAGAAGAGGCCAGCTATGGTGCCCAGAGTTGAAAGTAAAATGTCTTGAACTAGTAAATTCGCTTCTTCTGGCCCCTACCTTATCCCACCCCAGAGAAGAAAAAAAACAAAACAAAACAAACAAACCAAAAAACCAATGAATTCAAGACTTCTTTCCATCCACCCTAGATGTAGATAAGAAAGAGGGAAATTTTACAGTGAAGAAATGGAAAAAGGACTGGGGCACAGTCCAAAAATTTGATACTCTTCTTTCCACATCCCCACCCAATTTCCCAGTCCACTCCTAAGGCCTGATACAGTTCAGAGTCCCATTGGCAGCTAAGATCCCATGCTGCCTGCTCCAGAAGGATATGCCTTGGGCATCTGTGTGCCGACCTTGACAACCCGAGAAACTCCTCTCCTATCAATCTCATCCAAATGGTCAAAAACCGAAGAAAAAAAAAAATCAACACATTGGAGAAAATTGTCTTATTAGCCACAGACCAAAGACTCTACAGTTAAGGTGAGAAGGTGGAATTGGGGCCATTTTGAGCCTCTTTCTAGCCCTGCCCACAGAAAGGTTCCAGGTGCCTACCCTCAGTGTGGAAAGGGACTGCCTTCCTCACACGGCTGTGCATGGAACTGCTGCTTCAGTCGCAGCACGCCGAGCCTCCACAATCATCTTGGACATGGCAGAAGAAGGCCAGCTAAATCTGAGATGTGTCACGAGGCCTCTGGCTGAGGAGCAATACTATCTAAACACAACAAGCAAGAGTTTCCGCAGACTCCCTTTGGCTCTTGTAGGCACAGATCATTGACGGCCTAAAGATAACCCAAGTGTCTGCAAAGGGTCATTTTTAAATAGTAGCTCTAACACCACCAGTCATTTCAGAAGTATTTCCTTGCAGAACCTGCTTCTATCCTCATCAGTGTGCCAAGCCGGATGAAGAAATGAAAGCCCAGAGGGAACTGGAAGGAGTTTCGGGGGACGGAGGGGGGGGCAGGTGGGGGGGAGTTGGGCAGCGCTCGGAATACTGTGATTCCATTCTGTAGATGCATGAGCCCACAGTCCAGAGAAATAATGACTTAAGGAAACACCCCATAGGAACCATCCACTAACAGTCACTGGAAACTGAAGAACAGGTATAAGATGAAATAAATCAGCTTAACTCAATGCTTCACTTTCTAAAGCAGAGATTATGCATTTTTCCTGCTAAGAGAAACATACACTATAGTCTATTAGACCACTACTTAGCTGAACAAAGAGTGATGTGGAGGCTTCAGGCTCATACACTACATAGATGCCTACTGGGAACCCACCAACCACAAGTACAGCATGAACCCACTCAAAATGTATTGCTTTTCTTTCTTTCTTTCTTTCTTTCTTTCTTTCTTCCTTCCTTCCTTCCTTCCTTCCTTTCTTCCTTCCCTCCTTCCTTTCTTTTGATATGATTTGTTTGTTCTTTGAGTAGGATCAAAGTCCCCAGGTCTTCCTATGAACCATTAAAATCTGCTCAGCATCTCACCTGTCTACCAAGTGAGTTCACGTTGTCCTAAATGGCGGTCAGCCAGGTGCTGGTATACAAGGGACAGGTGCTCAGTGAACAATTTTCAGATGCTATCAGCTGTTGGGTCCCGCACATGCTCAGGAGGAAGGCAGGTCTTGGTAGCATTTCAAACTCTGAGCAGCCAACAGACATGCACCTTGCCCAGCTGCCAAGTCGACCAGCTGCCCAGTGCTCCTCCCAAGATGAGAGCAAGGAAAACAGTGAAACCTGGCCAGCCGGCATGCCAGCAAGCAAGCTGTACCTCTCAGTTCACTGTCTGGGTTATTCTGAGCTGGGCTTATTGACACTCCATGGCAACCTGGGAACAAAGGGCCAGCTAAGAAGGCTTTAAATGTCCTGCGAAAGTTGCTAGAGAGGTCAGCAGCCCAGACTTCTTTTCATAAGAAAACTGGCTGTGGAAAGACTAGATTATTATTGCTATGCTGCTGCTGTCTTATTATTTATGAGCTACCTGTAATGACACCTTACTTTTTAATCTAAGGGTTTTCTGTTTGTTTGTTTGTTTGTTTTTTCAGTTGCCCCTATTTTGTTATGTTACTTGGGATGCCTTAGAAAGTACAGCATGTGGATTAGCTGGCGTCAAAACTGTGGCAGTTGCCAGAGGACAGATGAGTGGATTGAGTGCAGGCCTGATGACCTGAATGCAATCCCTAGAACCGTCATAAAGGTGAAAGGCAAGAACTGCACAGAGTTTTCCTCCAATCACCATACACACACCATGGCATGTGAGGGCATGTGAATGCACATACATCAAAATTAATAAATGAATAATTTTAATTATCTGTGGAAGGACTTATTTGTCTTCCTTCTTCCTTCTTCTCCTGTCATGGCTCATGACCTATCTGCATCAACCTGTTCTGTAACTCACCACTGCTTTTAGCAGCACATGCCTTAGGGACAGGGCTCTGTACAGTTGCAGGTCTCAACTCAAAATCCTTAGTAAGCCATCTCCTGACTCTCCCCCACCCCCATCCTAACACACACACACACACACACACACACACACACACACGCACGCACGCACGCACACACACACACATGCGCAGGCACACACACGTACACATGCACCCAAACACATACACTCGCATTCTCACTTTTCAGGGTTCCACCCATCCCCTGCATAAAAATGCCCCCTCAGTCCCTTCTTTGCTGCTTTGGTGCACGCTTGTTCTTACAGCTCTTCCTCCCTGAACTGCCAACTTCAACTTCTGAGGTGAAAACCTCCTGTAAGGAAGAGTACTGGGATTGTGTTGTAACCTCAGGTTTACACAACTGGGTTGTGACTCTGGGATACCAAAACCCAATTCTTACCTACATTTGCATCATGGATGTGGCTGTGTACTCGAAGCTGATGCTCACAGCAACTCTCGGACTAAAAGATTCTAAGCAACTCTTGATCTAAACTCAAAATTAGTATCTTGGAAGAGTGTGTGTGTGTGTTCTTCTGCCATCTCCACAGCTCAGACTAGTCCCTCTGGCTCTTATCACGCTACCATTTTTATATTACAGAAGCTAGTATTGTAGCCAACATTATTTATTCATTTGTCAAATATTTACTGAGCACTAAATATTGATGTCTTAGTCACTGTTGTATTGTTGTGAAGAGACACCATTACCAAGGCAACTCTTATAAAAGAAAGCATTTAATTGGGGGGCTGGCTTACATAGTCCCATTATCATTATGGTGCTGAGGGCATGACAGGAGCATGGTGGCACTCATTGTGCAGAATCAGTAGCTGAGAGTTACATCCTGATCCAGAGAAGGAGAGAGAGAGAGAGAGAGAGAGAGAGAGAGAGAGAGAGAGACAGAGACAGAGACAGAGACAGAGACAGAGACAGAGTCAGACAGACAGAGACAGACAGACAGACTGACTGACTAGGCCTGACATGGGTTTTTGAAACTCTCAATGCCTACCCCCAGTGACACACTTCCTCCAACAATGTCACACCTCCTAATCCTTCTCAAACACTGCCACTCCCTGGTGACTAGGCATTCAACTATATGAGGCTATGGAAGCCATTCTTATTCAAACCACCACAATAGATGATGCAATGTCTTAGGCACTAGCATTAATACAGTGAACATGAACAACCCTCAACCTCCCAGTCTATGGTTTCCTCTTTAAACTGCTTGGATTTCCCATAGATACTTGCAACAAGCTGGAAGCAGGGTCTGCCTCCATTGTACAGTGTGATAAAGATCACAGAAAGATGAAATGCTCACACAGTACACACACACACACACACACACACACACACACACACACATACAAAGAAAGATGGCTTAATGATGATAATTGGCTGTGACTCTTGCCTGACTCCTATACTAGACGCCTATACCCAGCCAAGAACTTCACTTTCAGATTTATTTTAACTGACACCATCAGACCATCAAGCACTATTAGGATAATGCAAAACTGAAAATGTCCATTTAACTAGGACATGAAGCCAAGAGAAGGGAAGTCATGCCTAGAAACGCTACAGGGCATTCTGCAGTCTTAACATTTCCCAAGTCAAATTCAAAGCTGAATTGTAATGGCTCTCCTTTTCTATTCTTCATAACTCTGAATAAATCTGTGGGTTTCGGTTGTCCTGGAGTAGGCACCATAACTCAGAAGACAAATGAGGGAGGAGGAAAGAGACCATCTCCACTGGCCCTCCCACCAAAATCATCTCAATTGAAAACTACAGGAGTGCTGCTGTTGCTTATGGTGAATTTCATCACCACAGTCCCAAGAGAATTATCTTCTTGCCTTAGTCTTGTTCCTTCTCTCCCTTCTACACCCCCAAAATACACAGATCCTAACAAGTTCATGCTCCACACTAACCCCAAAACAGCCTTAGCTGCACCATTAGCTTTGGGAGACTCTCTGCGCCTGGACTCCACCTCAGCTGATTAAAATCAGGCCACAGCTGTCCCAGGGTTGCGACCCAGAATGAAAAGGTGTAAATGTAAACTTACCTCTTCCTATAGAGGAAGAGGAGGAGGAAGAGGAGGTTGCAAAACATATAAATAAATAGAAGATTCTAGAATAGGTCTGGTAGCTAAGGTTAGGAGTCAAAGCTTCCACTCAAGGTTCAACAGAACTTCTGGGGAGCTTGCTGGGCTTTTCCCTTTAAAGCTAAGGTTTTGATCCATCATTACATGGTAGCAAAGGCAAACTAGATTTGTTTTGGTGGTGGTGGTGGTGGTGGTGGTGGTGGTGGTGGTGGTGGTGTGGTGGTTTTTGGGTTTTTTTTTTTTTTTTTTTTTGGTGAAAAAGTAATGGGTTGAGTTAAGGAAAGAGAAGAATAAAAGTAATTACTGTGATGTTATCTCTTCCAATGTGTGGGTCTTTGTGCTCACTCTGGGTCCTACCCCAAATGTTTCTTGCCATGAGTCATGGTGGGAATTTGGAAAAGGACATGGCCTTGTGTCTTACAGTCTTGGAATGGCCTGTGACTATGAGGGATGATAATCGTTATCTGCGGAAGCTTGCCTGGGGTCAGCAGGCTGCAGTGGGGAAATTCCAGAGGGTAAGTTAGCAGTGCTTTCAGAGTTGCAAATGAATCTCTAAATGGGTTTGTTTGTTCATTTTTTTCCACCACAGCTATTTTGCTCCCCCTCAAAAGTAGAAGTTGCAGATATGGCACCTGACAGGCCTCCTGTGTCATTAGTCTTTCTGTACAGAAAATGACATCTTATCTTGCCAAAAAAGAAAGCTTGGACATGTTTTGCCCTATACACCACCACTGACCATAAGTAAAATCATCTCATCTGCCTGCACAGTAGATTTAGCTGCCCATTTGTTCAAGTCTTGATTTTGTTTGATCTTCAGTTCTGGTGAAATGCTACCCACACTGCTCTTAAATTCTCCACTTAAATAAACGGACATAAATGTAGTTTATGATGGAAGCAAACATTTCCCAGGAAGGAGCAGCTGAAAGAAACCTTTGTCAAGCCGCTCACCTTGCAGCAGTTCATAGAAAACAAAACAAAACAAAACAAAAAAAACATCCAACTTGATAAAAGTGGAAGCAATGTTGGGAGCGTGTGCCGCTTCTTCATCAGATAGCATTGTAGCTCCTACAACGGCAAATGGCCCTGTACATCTCACTTCTTTCTTTTAAGAAACTAATTTGATGATATGGTAAACCAAAAATAAAAAGGCTTTATTCTGAACAAAAAGGATAAATGACAGTAGCAAGAAATGGGAACAACAAATTCAATACTGAGACTTTTCTTTTACACTCATTCACCCCTTCAAGAACTTCCTGAAGGCTCAAAAACCAGAAACTCAAAGAAAGGTTCATTCTATCTCACCCCCCTCACTGGCAAAGAGGGGCACCTTTGTGGACCCTAACAAAAAGTCTATTGAATTTGCCCCTTTCCCTCCTCCGTGGGGTAATTGGGCCGGAAAGTCTGAGTGTCGATGGCTCTGGAAAGTCTACAATCCAGTCAACACAGAAAATAATTTAAGGCCAAGATCTGCAACAAAACTGCGCCCAAGTTCAGACTTCCTTGCTGTCTTCAAACCTAACTGCGGTTTGTCAATTCAATAAACTGGGGGGGGGTTGTCTCCGCTTTGAAATGCTTCCAAAGAAGCAGTGCACCGTTTTAATTTTCGTGTCATGGTTTCCACCTGCAAATGCGCACAAGAACAAAAGGAGAGCCAAACATGGAGGCCCCACCTTCTCCCTGGTGGCATAATAGCAGTGTTTGAGCGCGATTAGTCTTATTAGTGGGAAGGAAAGGCAAGAATATACAGGTAATTAGGACTCAAGTGCTCTTCTCTGTGAGAGCAAACAAAACTCTCCCTGCAGCTAGAGTTGTACAGATAATGAAAATGAGAGACAGCGATTCCCGGTAGGACAGACAAGAGACCTGGAAAACACCGACCCTGGGTGAAGGGGCCTCATCACTTGCCATCGCACAAGCCGCCCTTCACGCTCTCTCCAGCAAACTGAACTGAGCTGCATCCCAGCATGCACCGCACAGGAGAATGTGGATGGATGCTACTCACTTACAGCAAAATAAATAAATAAAAAGCCAAACTTTGATGAGGATGGTTGAAGCTCGGGTGCACCATTTCTCATATTGGGCCTTTGTTGGATATGTAACATCGGGAGCTTTAACCAATCTAAAGGTACAGCAAAAACAGAAAACAAACAAACAAACAAACAACAACAGCAAAACCTATCTAATTGGAAAAATAAATAATAATATGGGAAATAATATAAAACAGCAAACCCCCAAACTGGAATATACTAAATATTCAATAAGTGTTTCTTATAATTGTCAAAAAAAGACAACTATAATAAACAGAATTTTCTAATTTTCCATATTTGGATGGGAAAAGGAATCTTTCCATTTTGCTTTACCCTGATCAGTTCAACAGAACTCGGGGAATATTCTGAAGTGCACTCAAATGCTGTCTCAATCACTGCATTCCGTGTGTAAAATGTTAACAAAATTTCTAATCTACATTTAAGAAACATAAACATTCCATCCCCAGCACTATGATACAGGTGGCATAGAGGGGTGAGACAGGAAAAAATAAAAGCATTTAACAAACAAAGAGATAAGCGTCAAGTCGGCACGTGAAAGTTGTATCTATTTACTAATACCATGGGCCATTTTGGAGTGTTTGAATATTATATAAATGTTCAAGTCAGAGTAGTAAGTATATTTCTAATGCCTCAAATATTTGTCATTTCTTCGTGGTTAAAAAAAATTCAACATTCAAAATTCTTTCTCCTTTGAAGAGTGGGCATTTCAAGTGAAATGTATACCATGTCATCATTATGAACTGTCCTCCTACTTCACGATAACATGGCAGTTTTACCTCTACATCCAACGGTGGCATAGGATCCACTGACCAATCCTCTCCCATCATCCTTTGCTGGCTGGCTTGTAGCAGTGCCTCGCTGTGCTGTCCTGGCTGGTCTTGAACTTTTAGGCTCAAGCTCTCTTCTCACCTCAGGGTCCTGAGTAGGATCACAGGCACATGCTACCATGCGGCCTTTGCCTGTTTCATGAACTAAGTCTATATGCCAAAATCTATTACAACAAAATGCCTGTGACTTTTATTTGTGCCATGGGAACACTGAGTGGCCTCAGCAGGGCGTAGTTACTGCATGGCCTCTACTATTCAGTAGATAGTAAGTTTAAGTCTATTTTCTTTTCAACTTAGAATCTACAATGCTTGACACCAGATTTTTTAAAAATTATTTTTCCTTCTATTTATCTCACTTGAGCATTTTATACATAAATTTGACTTTACAAAGATTGAGTATATCACAAGCAGTTTTCTTAAACTTCTAGTAAATATATACAAAACATAAGTGTCTTCTATAGAATATGCTACTGACAGGTAACAAAGTTCAGTCACAAAGAAGAAATATAGTGGCCAGTGCCCAAGGCAGCCATGTCTATAACAAAAGCAGTCCAGTGTAAGGTAGGCATAGAAGGTTAAGGGGGAAAGACAGCATCCTACACTCAGGTCAGTATCTGTAAGAGCTGTGGTAGTGGTGGTCTTTAGGTAGTAAAATCTTAGTGGCAATCCATTTGCCTATCAGCTTGAAACAATGGGTTTTATTACCTGCTTCTGTATTCAATCATTTGCCTGAATGGGAGAATGAATGGGATGGAAAACAAAGAGGAGATGGGGAGGAGAATATGGCCAAAGCGCATGATGTACTTGCATGGAGATATCTCTGTAAAACCTATCACCGTGTAAAAAATGCCTTAAGGAGAGAGAAATGTGCTGATGTGAGTCATTTAGGGAAACGTAAATACATGTGTACAGAGTTCAAAAAGCATGAGAACAAAAATAGAAAGTACAGCAAATCCTAACAGTGTGATTCAATTGATATAAATTTCAAAACTATTAAAAATAAAGAGGTCATTTGTTGGGCTCTGCACAGTTTCAGTGCTAGAAGCAAGGGGAGAAAAACCAAAACAAAATCAAGAGTGAGGTTAGTAGTACATCTGCAACAAGCGCCCCTTCCTTCCGTCCGTCCCTCCCTCCCTCCCTCCCTCCCTCCCTCCCTCCCTCCCTCCCCCCCTCTTTCCCTTGTTCTTCTTTTCCTTCTCTCCTGGCTCTTTCCAACCCTATTAGTCTCTGTCTTCTTCTTCTAGATTCTACTGCTTCTATCATAGGTCTACCCACGATTTCAACGGAAACTGAAAAGCGCTGCTTAATAGTATGTGGAGAGGAAAAATTTGGAGATGACTTAGTCCCCAAGATTCTTAAAACTTTTTTAGGAATGAGCACTAAAGTATTAAGTGGGCCAAGAAATGGGTCCTCAGAAACGTCCAGCTAAAAAGCAACACTAACTCAACCAACTCTTCCTGTTTTATTTAATAAGAGTTCACTTCCCTCTGCGAATGCCTTCAGCACGAGCAAGACAGGATCCTCTAGGGCACCACCTGGCACGCCCACCAGAGCGTTGCAGTGTCTTTAACAGCATTCATTGCTGGGAGCTGTCTAGACAGACACTAGATATCCAGACTGGGCCTGGCCTACAGTAGTACTGTTCAACAGAATCTAAATAAGAGCCACCTTAATAATTCTAATCTAAATATTATCATAGTAAAAAGAAGGAAGTAAAACATATTTTTTTATTGTCATCAAAACCCAGCTTGTATCTTACAGTGAAAGACCTCCTAGACTATCACCCACATTCCAGTTCTACATTCAGTGGATGTGCAATTCCCAAAGACAATAATGAAGGGAGAAAGGGAAGGGTAGAGACACATATACATATACACAGAATGAGACAGGGGGTGGGGTGGAGGATAGGAAGGATAGATAGATAGATAGATAGATAGATAGATAGATAGATAGATAGATATGATAGATAGATAGACAGACAGACAGACAGATATAGATGATAGACAGACAGACAGACAGACAGACAGACAGACAGACAGACAGACAGAGTAGAACAGATCCAACAAAGTCAGTAGAAAGTGCAACAAAAGAACTCCTAGGACACCAAGTACTAACTTTTCTGCAGAGCTGGCTACACTAACCAGTTTAATTATTTTCCTTCTTGGAAGCCTATCAATTTTACAAAGTAGACCCCTACATCACAAAGAACTTCTAACAGTGTCTCATCTGATCACAACAAGACTGAGAATTAAGCACTGCTCTTCCTGGAAGAACTTGTACAAAACAGACATCTTCCAATGCACAGTGAGGTATGATTTGTAGTTGGAACACATTTACATAGCAACAAGCAAAGGCAGGTATATAACTGCACAGAATCAGCTCTCTCTCTCTCTCTCTCTCTCTCTCTCTCTCTCTCTCTCTCTCTC
>OU015750.1:32477245-32511688 GCA_907169655.1 Acomys percivali
TCTCTCTCTCTCTCTCTCTCTCTCTCTCTCTCTCTCTCTCTCTCTCTGTCTGTCCGTCTGTCTTTCTCTTTCTGTCAGCTATTTTATGGCTTTCAAAACAAGAAGCTCCACTCCTCAGCAACTTTTCTGAAACAAGGTAGGGGAAGAAGGAATCAATAAACTAAAAAAAGGGCCAGAAAACCCCAAAGCTTCCGAATGCCTGGTTATGTCATGAGCTACAGTTTTTCCTGCTTGTATGCATGCTTGTGTCCCCTCAGAATCTATGGTGATAGTAGTATAAGTAGGTCAGGTGAGACAATGTCAGCAAAGACCCTCGTTGTATACCTGTGACGGTCCTTATCACCCAGGAAAAGGGTCTTGACGAAGGATTGCCTACACTGGGTTAGCCTCGGAGCACGTCTGTGGGGAATTATTTTAATTGGGTTGTTGATGTAAAAAGACCCAGGCTAATCTGGATAGTGAAAACTGAACTATGTAAAAGTAGAGAAAAAGATCAGAGCTGGGGGGTGGGGGTGGTGCACATTTTTAACCCCAACACTCAGGGAGGCAGAAGCAGGTGGATCTCTGTGAGTTTGAGGCCAGCTGGTCTACAAAGTGAGTCTAGGACAGCCAAGGCTACACAGAAACCTTGTCTCAACACCCCCCCCCCAAAAAAAGAAAAAACAGACCAGAGCATAGCAAGCAAGCAAAGGAGCATGCATATATTCATTCCCCTGGCTCTTATTTAAGTTCCTGCTGCCTTCACTTCCCTAGTGTGCTGAACTCTAACCTGGAGTTGCATATGGATATAAACTCTTTCTTTACTTTAAGGTTGCTTTTGTCGAGGCGTTTTATCACAGCAGCAGAAAGGAAACTAGGACAGTGCCCTCATAAAAGAGATAGCTAGCCTTTCCACTGTAGGGCATAGTGGAAAAGCTCCACCTATGAGAAACGAGAAAGACAGAGAATCTCTTTGAACAGACTGAGAAGTACAAGAAATAAATGTCTACTGCCTACAAGACATCCAGTCTGGGGTATTTTGTTAAAGTGGCCCAAATTGACAAAGGCAAATAGACAGCCTAAGCCACAGCACGCTTACTGTTGTTTTGAGGCTGTTTTCTGTAGCCTCGCCTAGTGTCAAATTCACTCTGTGCTCAGAAGTAACCTTTGACTTCTGATCTTCCTGTCTTTGCCTACTAACTGCTGGGATTATATGCATGTGCCTCAATATTTGTTTTACCCTGGCAAGATCTGATTATGCCTCAACACATTCATTTACCTAAAACAATCTGCAAATTTAACTGGATATCTAACCATTATACATTAAAACAAAAAAACCAAAGCATGTCTTCTACTGTCTTTAAGCCCATTAAATATCCCCAAATAAAACTCCTATATAAAGTATAGGTGTGCTGGTCAGCTTTCCATAATTGTAACAAACACCTGAGGTCATCAAATTAATCACAGGAAAGGGCAATTTGGGTTTGTAGTTATGGAGGTAACAGTCCAGAAATGATTACCAACGGGAATTTAAACACAATATATGCCACAGTGAATCGGGGACAAGAAACAGAGGAAGGAAGGCTGCCTACCTCCAAGTTGGGTGTAAAAGAAAGACAAAAGGCAGGGTTCCACAGACTTCTTGGAGGACAAGCCCCCAGTCTTGAGAAGGCTTCTTGCTGGACCCTCCCATCCTACCACAGCACAGAGCCGTTAGCACGCTGTGGTTCACTGTACACAGACCAAACTACCAAAGCAACCCCAGCTCTTTGTTTTGTTGACATTCTACCAAATTTTTTTCATTATTCAGAAAATTCAGCCAGGGAAGGTGGAGCCCACGTAACCCCAAAGCCAACACAACACAGTTCAACACTAGCTGTCTGTTTTCCAAGGTAGACTGCTGAATACACACAGGTGCATGTAATCGTACAGTAGCCTACTTTTCCTGACACCAGACCCAGAAATATGGATAGCACCAAATTCTAAATATACTGCTTTTTCTCCCTATAGTCCATGATGTTTCACTTATGTTACTCACAGTGAGGACTGGCAAAGTGGCTCAGTGGCTGAAGGCATTCACTGCAAAAACACAACAACCTGAGTTCAATCCACAGAGCCACTGGGTGGAGAGAGAGAACTGACATCTGAAAGCTGTCCTCTGACCTCCACACATGCCACTGCAGGCTCACTTATACACACACACACAAAATAAATGAGTAAATGCTAAATTGAAGCACAGTACATATAAAACAGAGTAAGTATAATACCGTGCTATAATAAATACAGTCAGATAGTTACTGAAAATTTGGGAACTATTTACTATTCTGGAACTTCCAGTTAACATTTTGATCACATTTGCCATGGACATCCAAAAGATTGAGGGGGAATGCACAGACAACAGAGGGTGCCATGCCTCCTAATATCTAATATGTTCAGGCATGACCGACAGTATAAAGTACATTATTATTACTATTAAAGTACTTTATTATTAACTGTACAACTGTCTCTTTATTTCACCTTCCTATTTAATTCTGATAGGGTATTGCATGGAATCTTTAAAAACTGAAGGCACACGCACACACACACACACACAAATATCAAGATACAATATGTACCAGACCTGCACATTAAAGCAGTCAACGGACACTGCCAGATATTTATTATACAAAGAGTGTGTTAAGTCTGAGAGGATTAAGGACCAAATGTTTTACAGTAAGCCAAACAATACACAGTCCATTATCCTAAGCAAACAGCCGTGTGTCACGTACCTTCCATACTCGGGGAAGGAAAAGCCATCATCACTAGCACAGGAAGGAGCATCACTCCATCTACCATGGTACAACTGTGGAAGGAAAAGAAGAAATGGAAGTCAGACAAATTAATTAATTAATTGCAGGGGGACATACCATCTTCAAATGCCATCGGGTGCCCTTCAAATAAACCCAACGCATAACACCTTGTTTTTCAGCACATTTGAGTACTCCCTTTCCATGGACCTGAACAAATCTTCACAGGTCTTAAGATCTCCCTCTGGCCTGTGACCGCCACAAGCCTGTGTCTCTGAGTGTACCTTCCTAAGGAAAAACTCAATAAGATAATTAAGAGAAAAAAATTGAAGATAAGGATTCTGGGTTTGAATTTTATCCTACCCTATTGAACATGACACTGGAATTATATTTAAGAAAGACTGAGAGGCTCAAGATGACACTATTCTAATATGATGTTAAAGATAAGAGATTGGATAATTCAAGGTAAGTCAGTGTGTCTCCTTAAGGGTTTAGAAGCTGAACCTGGACTATCATAAGATACAAGAGGAAAACAAATAATTGTTTCCATTGCATCTACAGTAAAACACTGCATTTTTTCCATTAACTTTGAATTTTAAAAGGATAGAACTTTAAAAAGCTAGAAACAATTAAGACACAAATACTTTCAAAAGAAGAAATAGGAAATAGTTATGGAAGCAAAATAAGACAACTGATAGAGATTTCAAGTTGATGTTGACCTAGAACTTGGCAGGAGTTCAATTCTCTGAATTAAGAACCTTTCTATTTGAAATAATTCTTGCAAGATTCAGTAATCGAAGGAGAGTCTGACTCAGTGCAATTTTCTGAATGGTGACGTGAAGAGCACTGTGCACCTCTTCTGTGAACAGCTCAGTGTGCTGCCACGCTTATGCATTCACAAGTGACAACATCTGGTAAATTATCTTCTGTGTGTCTGTGGAGAGTGTGCTCACATGCTTACGTGGGGAGAGTGTGTTCACATGTGTGTACTCAGGTGTATGTGCACCTGTGTGCAGGTAGCTGCACTGAGTAGAGGTCAACCTTGAGTGTCATTCCTTGGGAACTATCCACCTTGTCTTGTGAGACAGTCTCTGACTGGGACCTGGGACTCACTGACTGGTGAGTCCAGGCGTACAACCACCTGTGCCGCTCCAGCACTGTGAGTGTAAGGATGGATAAGCCACCATTTTTACATCGGTGTCAGGAATCACACACAGCAAGCATTTTACTGAGTGAGCCCACTAGCTCGTCCTAAATCACTTTTCTTTGTGATCTGTTTATTCACCATACTCTGCGTTTAGTGTGTTCAGCGAAAGGATTGGGGCAGACAGCTAAGATTAAATGAGGGGTTGGGCATGCTGGCAAACACCTTTTGCCACAGCACTTGGGAGGCAGAGTCAGGCGGATCTCTGAGTTCGAGGCCAGCTGGGTCTACAAAGAAAGTTCCAGGATAGTTGGTACTACACAAAGAAACCCTGTCTCTGTCTCTCTCTCTCTCTGTCTTACACACACACACCAACAACAACACACACACCAACACCAACAACAAAATGATTAAATGTGGAGGCGGCAGTGGTTGAATCCCAAGGGTTGCATCACTGGTTTTCTCAGAAGAGAAAGACAAACCTAAGTGAACGCTCTTACCCTGCCTTCCTGGAATGTTGTCTGTTGCATTGTGCTGTACTATGAAGAGCTGTTGACGCTGAACACATGCTAGAACCATGCCATTGGGTTCCCCAGACTTGTGTGTGTGTGTGTGTGTTTGTGTGTGTGTGTGTGTGTGTGTGTGTGTTATGTGTCTGTGTGTATGTAGGTTTCTGCCTCCTGAAACTGACCATGGAGGCAAGAACTAGTATGATCAGCCCAAAAATAAATTCTTAGGTATGTGATGCACAGGAAGACATATTTGGGAGGCAAAGGGAGGAGAAGTGCAAGTTCAAAGTCAGCCTAGGTTATATAACAAGATCAAGCTAAAATACACACGATAGATAGATAGATAGATAGATAGATAGATAGATAGATAGATAGATAGATGATAGATAGATAGATATTTCTTTTTGCAAATTATGTTATGTGAGATATTATACCATAACAGGAAAGACACTGATACTTGGAAAAATCCTCTCCACCTGAAGTGACTTCAACTCCCATCACTTTTCTAATACCTAGAATTGTGTTTCTGGCAGTCCCCAGCAGGAATACACTCAACTCCAACATGGTTACATGCATCCAAGCCACACAAAGGAACTCCTTCAGTTGCAGAATGAAAATACTCATAGCTTGTTTTCATAACAATATTTTCATATACTAAAGTAGTAAATAACTGACAGCTTTACTTAGCATCAGTCTCGGTTCCCTGTGAGAGCGTCCAGGGAATAAATGGAGTACCTTTCAGAGAGACTGCATAGTGAAGGGGTAGTGATGGTGGGCTTACAAAGCTCACAGGAGCTCTTCAAGCAGACTCACAGGCTACCCTGGCTAATTATCATGAAATGAACCCTCCCCAAATGGCAAGTACTTTAACCTGGGTAAAGAAATTAGAGATTAATTGCATTAGTCATACAAGTACCAGAGAAGAGTATGAAAATACATGCCCTGACATCACATATTTTAGTGGTTCTTCTTTCACCACTTTACTGGAGAGTAGCAACAAAATGCAGGTCAACCTGACATAAAGTAGTCTCCTCAAATTCAGATTTTTAAGATATTTGAAAAATGGACTTTGTGTCCACTGTCTTATATAATAAACATTAGATTTTGTATCTTGAGATTTTCGTTAATAATATGATTCCACCATTAGCAAATCTTTAATGTATTTAAGTTTCTGTTTTATGTATTGCTATAGTGTGGGCTTGGCCCTCAGGATGGTACTACTGGCAGACAGTGGACCCTTCAAGAAGTAGGGCCTAGGATGTGAACTAAGATCACTGAGGGCATGTCCTTGAAGGGAGTTAGATGGCCCTGACCCTTCCCTTTTCTCCTTTGCTTTCAACTACAAGGTAAACTGTTTCCTTTACCACCTTTCTGCAACTACCATCCAGTACCCACATTAGAGGCATAAAAGCAATACACCCCACCACCAGAATAAACCTTTCCACTTGACAAGTGAAACCCTTGTCTCTTGCTTCAGGAAGTTTGTTCCCATGACAGAAAGTTGATCAATGTACATATTCTATCCTATATATTTTCTAGTTTATATTAACACACATTAGGAGTACAAGTATGGTCTATCTTGAGGACTTAAGCTATGCATCTGAACAAGTTTGAGAACCCCTGGGAAGGCTGGAGAGCAGGCAAGAATGAGAAGCAAGCCATGACACTCTAAATCTTCCAAGCACCTCTTCACCCACACCGTCACCAAACCTTCTGTTCTTTGCTGTCATCACTTCCCTAGTCTCCTCAGCACTCCCGTTGTAGTCTCCCAAGCTCCTGCTTGTCTCTTGAACTTGGTACAATATCACGCTCCCTAGAGCTGGTTTCTTCTTTCAAGGCCCAACCTGGCTACATTCCTTTTCTTCCTTCAAGTGTCAACTGAAACGTCACTTCCTGACTTCATTCCTTCAACATCTTTTTCTTATGCCATTAATTTTCATCGCTATGAAACACAATCAATAATGATATATTCTTACCTACTGTACTTCTCAACCATGTCTCCATAGCAGAATCTACAGTCCCATCCTGTTCATGACAGCTATGCCAAATAGGTGCCCACTTAATCCTTAATTAGAATCCTCCCTGACTTAACACACTCAATTTAACTTTGCATTATAAAGAATTAGCACCACCATCATCCACACCTACAAGAGAACCATAGATTTAAAACCGTATCATCTCTGCAAGAGTTTAGTTCAGGTAGTGGTAAATGTTAACGGCACACTTCAAAACGAACAACGCTTTCATAATCTTAGAAACTTAAAGCCAAAGCAATCGTCTCTGCCATATTTTCCATGTCACAAGCCAACAAAAGCCCGTGCGTGCCCCAATATACCTGCTTACAGATTATCATCATTACTATAGGCTGACTTAAACTTATAAAAGACAGAAAAATAATTTATAAATTTAGTTCCTCAAGCTGACCTATAGATGAAGAGCAATTCAAGTCATATCCCCCACCCCCAATAAAATCGCCGGAGAAGAGTCAGCAATACTTGGGGGCTGCCATTTTCTTCCATCTAGAATGCTTTGCCTGCACCATAACTGCCTTCTAAAAATTACACTCCAAAGAAGGGTGGAGCACCATGAAAAAGAAATGCGTGGGGAGTCCCTGATCATGTGCTAACTATAGGGAACATCAAGTCTGGCATAGTGGAACATGTACATAATCCTAGCACTACCCGTATGTGCTAGGCTGAGACAGAAGGATCCTAAATTCAACACCAGCCTGGGCTACCCAGCAAATTCCTGGGCTATACAGCAAAAGCCTATCCCCAAACAAACAAAGAAAAACTCAGTTTGCTAAAGTACTGACCTAACATGCAAACTATCCACTTCTTCTACTACTAAAACATGCAGAAAAGCAAATATATATATATATATATATATATATTTTTTTTTTTTAAAGTAAACTTTTGATTCCTTTGCTCTTGGTCACAAAAAATGCAAGGGGCACTAACTCAATAACCCTGAGCTCAGGGATTCCTCAAGTGCTTTGCAACTTAACTGATCCCAGGTCTCTTTATGCTCCTTAAAAACAGGTGAGTAACTCAGCTACATGGGCTTTATTCACTAATACTTACTACGTTAGAAAGCAAAACATAATTTATAAAACATTCTGTTCGCATTAAAATGTGCATCCTGCCCAATTAAAAAGCATTATTTTATTTTTTGCGGAACATGTATAAAGGAGAGAGTGGCATTGCTTTACATTGACCAAGTCTCTACGTTTGGCCTGGAAGGCACCTTGATCCTGAACGATTCTACAGCCTATCTGCCATAACATGTTGCTGGCAAACACACACACAGGAAACCCAGCCTTGAACCCACCACTAGTTCTTGAGAAGCTAGCAGAACCCTGAAAGATGTCTCGGGGTCCCCCATCGATTCTGTGGCAGAGCTTCAGGAGTCACTGCCTGTCTCTGTAAAAGCTCCCGTGCTTTGTCACTGCATCAGCAATGGCTCCAGGTATTCTGGACTGAGCACCTGCCCAACACCTGACAAAGATGCTGTGGAGGGTGAAAAATCCTGGGAGCCATCTCAACATCTAAGAACTCTGATAGTCTAGGAGTAGTGCATTGGATATCTTTTAATATATCAATAATGTTTTATATAGACAACTGAAGGTTTATAAAGGAGTGCTGAACATTATAATGATAGAAAAGGCACATTGCTCATTCCCTTTTAGTTTAACTGCTGATGTCCTTAAACAAAAAAATGATAGGCTATTGGGGGTTATAACTACTATCCACAGGGTTGAGAGTATAAATTTTTGCCTCTAGTGTATATATTTCCCCTGCTAGTCTTGGCCCAGGTCTGCAACCCCTAGTAATTGTTCCTAATGCTTCAGAGACAAGGGAAGAGACCCTCTTTGAGTCAGTGGCATCTGTTGCAATGTCTTAGGCCTATCCTCTGGGAAAGAGAACATCCCCATAACCTCTATTTAAAAACAGAAAACCATGGGGCACAAGAGAGCCACTTGACAAACACCATGGTACTTTCCACGCTCCATTTCTAGGTCTGGGTGACACCAGCCAATGAGTTAGTGCTGCCCTCGGCTTCTGACATGTGGGTTCAGATCAAGTTCGGTAGTTCCTTTTTGTTCATCAAAATGTTATGTGGCAGATGGAGGGAGAAAAAGAAAAGAACCACAGATCCTCTGAAGTCCAGTACCAAAAATCATTTTGATGCTGGCCACAGACTAATCAGTGCACAATGGACCTCTGTATTCAACGATCAGGACTCATATTAGGGAATGTAATGTAAAACTACGGTAGGCAATAAAAGATGCTCCTACAACCTGGATGTCTGCATAGTATGCAATTTGCTTCCCATAAGAGGAAAAATAATCATAAAATCCAACAGGAGGTTCTTTTGTCTGGCCTGGTTGCCCAAATTCACTTGGTTGGCCCATCTGTGACTCGCTGAGTCTTATTGAAAAGGGAATTTCTTGACACTGTTGGACTTTTAACAATCCTCAAATTAAATAAATAAATAAATAAAAATAGTCTTGAAACAGAGTCAACAACCAGCCATCCCTGTTTGGAATGACTTTATACCATCCAACTGAAGTCATCACTGCCCTCTGCCTGCTTGCCATTCTGAAGGCTTCTTTTGCTACTACTCCAGGATGACTTTTCCCATCATTACATGTTTTCAGAAATTTTTTTTTGTTGCGCCTTGCTTCGTGATATAAAAATTAATCAATTAAAATAAAATCTACTTAACACAGAAGTCAAGGGTGGAGCAAAGAAAGACACTGGTAAATCAACACCATGTCATTGTCACTACAGTAGTAGTGCACCCAAGTCATGTGCCTGTCACTGTGTTTAGGGATAAATATGTATGAATTGCTTCCTAAAACACTCACAATAATGCTCACAATAACCTTGTTTTATAAATAAGAAAATGGACGGGTACAAGTTACTAATCCAAGCACACGAGCTCAAACCCAAGACCATGTGACAAATGTTTAGTGGTCTTTATCAATCAGTACCCTGAAATGGCCAACCCATCAAAGACTAATCAACAATCAAGTTTTATCATCAATATTTGATCCAAACTTCAATAATTCTAAGCTTCATCCACCTTGATCTTTCTCTTGGAGAACAAATCTTTTACTCGTGGTGATCTGAGTCACCTTTCAGTTATGCCATCTGTCCATTTCTCTACACTTGAAGTTAGCTTCGCATACACACTAACCTCCAATCATTTCTGCTCAGACCCCTGCCTCCCAGGGGAAAAACAAAAAGAAAAACAAAAAACAAAAAACAACTAAACCTCAATGTCAAAGAATTGATTTGGGAAAAATGAGACATTCTTACAAGTGTGATCGTATTCCTGTCCACCCTTAATTCATTCATCAATTCTCTCATATTTTGCACCTCAAAATAAATATGGAAATTAGCAGAAGGTTTATTTGAGGACAAAGTAAATGCAGTAATATGTATTTGAAAAATGAAACTCTGAAAAAGGCATCCTTATAACAACAACCCCACCATCTAGGACAAAACCCAGCCATTCTGACCAACTGAATAATGTAAAAATAGGTACCACGGCCCAATAGAGAAGGCGCTAGCCAAGGGCAGCTTATTCCAAAACACTTGGGACTTGGGGACGGGTGAAAGAGACATGAGCTGTCAGTAGTAGCTGCTAAGGAAGGCAAAAGTGAAGCTATCATACCATATAAGTTAAGTCAGGGTCTTTTCTTCAGGTCACAAATGACCTGTTAAATATTTTTAACACCACGCTCTGAACTGCCGCTGTGCATGTTGCCAGGACTTGGTTTTATATAGACTCCACCACTGCTGGAGGGATTCTGGTGAGATGTTTGTACTTTCAGAATATTAGCACGGGGCTTGATCTTTTGCGATAGACGAATACAAACGGCTCCTTACAAGCCCCAGAGAACTAAAAAACCAGACTCTGGATCCATTCATCCTGTGGTAAGAGGAAATAATTACAGAGCATTTCAGGAAAGGATTTTGAAGGAGTTACCCTATGAACATTCCAGCTGCAGCAGATGCACTCCAGATACAGCTTTGGACAAGAAAAAAGAGGGATAAAATATAATCTGTAAATGGGGGGAGGGGTAGTAATGGAAGGAAAAGAAGTGAAGGGTTTAACGTAGGCTGCAATGGAACAAACAAAGAATTAACTTTCATTTGACGTTACGTTCACATTTACTTCAGTTATACACATAACAAAACTGACTTTGCTTTTCTGGACAAAAATGAAAACTCAGCCACTCGGGGGCTTTGTTTCCCTGCAGCATGCCTTCCTGACACGTCAAGCCCAAGTATTTTTTTTTTCTTTCCAATTTTATTTGTGTGTAAGATATGTGTACATGTTCATGTGGCTGTGTGAAAGCATGCATGTGGGTGCACAGGAACGTGTGTGTGCACGTGCATGTGGAAGCCAGATGCCAGCGTGAGTTATTATCCTTGGTAACTTCCCACTTTATTTCCCAAGACAAGTTCTTTGAACTGGAATCTTGGGTTAGGCTGGTTGGTCAGCAAGCCCCAGGGCTCTGCCTGCCTCGGCCCCAGCTCAGGGATGGGGTTACAGACAAGCGCCACTTGCAGCTTTCTACGTGGTACTGGATTTTTTTTAATTTAATTTATTTATTTATTAACATTCCAACCTGGATGTAGCCTCCTCCATCCCCTCCTCCCAGTCCCACCCTCCCTCCCCTATTCCTCAGAAAAGGGGAGCCCCCATACCCATGACCCAAGCTCTTCAAGCCGTATCAGGACCGAGTTCATCCTCTTCCCCTGTGGCCTGACAAGGCATTCTCGTCTAGGGAAAATGATCAAAAAGCAGGCAATAGAGTCCACGTCAGAGACAGCCCCTGCTCCCCTTACTAGTGGACCTACATGAAGCCTAAGCTGCCCATCTGCTACATCTATGTACAGGACCTAGGTCCCGTCCACACATGATCCTTGGTTGGTGCTTGAGACTCCATAGGTCCCTGTGGGCCCTGGTTAGTTGGCTCTGTTTCTCTTCTTGTGGAGCTCTTGTCACCTCTACGTTCTTTTATCCTTACCCCACTTTTCTACTAGACTCTCTATGTTATGCCCAATGCTTGGCTGTGAGTCTCAGCAACTGTTTTGAGCCGCTGCTGGGTGGAGTCTCTCAGAGGACAACTCTGCTCGGCTCCTGTCTGCAAGCATAGCAGAGCATCGTTAATAGTGTCAAGGGTTGGCTCTCTCCCATGGCTGAGTCTTGGGTTGGGCCAGGCATTGGTTGGACATTCCCCCAATCTCTCTATATCTGTTCTATCTTTATCGCTACACATTCCTGCAGGGTGAATGTGGATCAAAAGTTTTGTGGGTGGGTTGGTGTTCTCCTCCCTCCACTACGAGTCTTGTCTAGTTAGATGGTGTCCTCTTCAGTCTCCATGGCCCCTGCTGCTAGGAGTCTCAGCTAGAGTTCCCATCATATTCTCTCGCAGTACAAACATCTTTGAAATCAATCTGGTGCTTTCCCAGAAAACTGGGAATAGCTTTAGCTCAAGACCCAGCTATTCCACTCCTGAGCATACACCTAAAAGATGTTCCTCCATACAACAAGGACATTTGCTCAACTATGTTCATAGCAGCTCTATTTGTAATCGCCAGAATTTGGAAACAACCTAGATGTCCCTCAACAGAAGAATGGATAAAGAAACTGGTACATTTACACAGCTATTAAAAACAAGGAAATCTTGAAATTTGCAGACAAATGGATGGAACTAGAAAAGATCATCCTGAGTGAAGTAGCCCAGACCCAGAAAGACACACATGGTATGTACTCACTTTTAAGCAGATTTTAGCCATTTAGTGCAGGATAAACATTATTACAATGCACAGACCCAAAGAAGATAAATAACAAGGAGGACCCAAGGGAGGATGCTTAAATTTCACTCAGAAGGGGAAACAGAATAGACAGAGGTAGTGGTTGACGAAAGGGAACAAGGTAGGAGAGAGAGCACAGAGGAAATAATGGTGGACATCAGGCCTGGGGAGAGCAGGGTGGTGTGGAGGGGGCATGCGGGGATGTGGGGACACACCCAAGACAGAAGGCCTTCAGAGAAAAAGAAACTGTGCATGGGGGGTCATCTTTCTGACAATTAGCACTGGAATTTTAAGCCTAGGTCTTAAGGCTTACAAAGCAGGCACTGAGCCATCCCTCCAGTCCCTCAAAACCAAGTTTTCTTTGGCCATGGAGAATGGTTCCCATCCTCCTCCTCTCTTCTTCTGTACCACACTGGCACAGTTCTCCAGCTTTGTTTCAGCCAGCAGGATGTCCTCACCTCCTACCAGTTAGGTGACATCCTCTTCGGTGACATCCTCATCCTCTCTGCTTTCATGGGCCCCACCACTCACTCTCCCTTTAGTCTGAAGCGTGTATTGAAACTTGTCTTCTTATTTAAGGGTAAGAAGGGCTTTCTTATTTCTTTCCATAGAACTTTTCTATTTGGACCTATGGGCCCATTTTAAATCGCATTTCCACCCTTAGTCCTCAGTTAGACGGAGCATCTGTCTTTATGATTTCTCCCGTACAGACCTTTCCGTCCCACCAATGGCTACACAAATGGTATCCTGTACATCTACTGCGACACACGACTGTCCTGATCCGATGGCTTGCTTTCTTGTTTAGTCTTGGGAGAAAAGATCTAATAGTCCAAGCTGGCCTGGAGCTTACTATGTAACTGAGACGGTCCTTGAACTTGTGGTCCCTCCTGACTCAGTTTTCTCAGTGCTTATAATACAGGAATTAGCTATGAGCTCAGAGAAAAATTAAGGCTAGTAAGGACCAACTGACAATAACTAGTGGTGAAAATGCATATTAGGTTTAGGAAGGCACACAACTCAAAATCATTCTCTCCCCCTCTCTCCATCTCTCTCTTTCCTCTCTTTCTCTCTCCCCTCTCTCCTCCATCCCCTTGGAGTCTATCCTTTGCTGGCCCTTTCTCCCCCCTTCCCTGTTTTTTCCTTCTCCCTCCTCTCTCACTACAGTATATTTCTGTGGAGGTGAGAAAAAAAACACCTTTTAGATTCTTTCTGCTCCGCCTTCCCTCTCACACCTGGGTCCCTCACACTCCAAACTCATTCCTGTGTTGGACCTTGCTGCTCAGTCCTATGTGTTACATCCCCAGCTATACCTGCTTCAAAGCATTTAATTTGGGACATTTGCTGTGTACTTATTATTTTATTTTCAGTGGGTCCCTCAAACAACCATCGGTTGCTGTTTGACTCCAAGCCTGTTTGGTGACACCCCGCCTGCAGTGACCAGGCACTCAAGATTAACTAAAATATTAGTTTTAATCTTTAGTCTACACTGCATTTGGTTTAGGTGGGGAAATAAAGGTGACGTGTAAGTCTGATACTACTTGGCAAAGAAGTGACTTGGGGCTGGGGGAGCTTCTTTGACCTCCATTTAATGTAGAAGCAACTGAGTATTTGAGATAAATTAAAAGAGATCATTTCTAACTTGGATTCCAGCTCTCCAGAGTACAACCCAAGAGAGGTGGCCAGACAGAAAGGCGCTGGCAGACTGGTACACCAGGCACTCCTGGCGGACAATAGCCCATTGGGAAAGACCTGCCTGGGTCTCTCATTGCAGACAGCAGCTGATACGCCCAAAGCCATCCCTAGTGACTCTGGGACAACTTTGGTAGCTTGAAAACATGGCTCCTACATGTCAGAAATTGACATATTATCTCCCCCATGTCTTCTAACAGTTATTGACGCTCTTCAGAAAGCCATGCTTCTGTGTCTATTAATAACCTCGGAAAGAACCTCGAGGAGGTGTCAAGATAAAAAGGGAGCTGGCTGTGGAAGCCAAAGACTCAATCAGAGGTTACAATTGCAATTAGTACACTTGAGAAGCGAGAGGAGAACGACGTAACGTCTTCTGTATTAGATGTAATCAGTTCAGGAAGCTTGGAACAAAACACTCAGCCAATGAACCCAGGCACTGAGTGGAGGACACTACAGATCACTACAGAAAAGCAACTCCTCTAGGACGTGTCTCTTTGAAGAGATCAGCACTGCTGAGGCACTGCCCGCACAAGAGTTTTTTTTTTTTTTTTCCCAGAGAAGTTTGCCTACAAGGCTGATTAAGCCTTTTATAGTTATTTACACCTTTGTACGCTTTCTGTAAGTGCCACATTAAGTTGCAACTCGATCAACGTACGCTAAATAATGGACCCACTAATTAATCTTGAGAAGGGCGTTTCGCAGTGGTCTTTCTCCCCTTCCCTCCCCCAGCATAGTGTGATTAATGGGTTCTCTCACAATTTAGCTTGAAATATGCTTTTGCCAGTCAAGCAGCTTACAGCAGAATCAGATAATTGTGGTATGACTCAACAAACACACAGCTGTTCATTTAAATATAACTGTCAAAAGTATAAATACGATCATGAGAAAGCAAAGGAGCCATGTACCAGGGTCAGAGCACAAGTTGAACCAAGCAGCAACCTAGTAACCACAACAGACACCAAGGAGGCGCTGGGAAATGAGGAGGGAGGGGGCGGGAGGGGGTAGGGGTAGGCGGGTACTTTCTGGATGCACACTGCATGGAAAGAGACCAGAAAACAGATATAACCAAGACTACTCGCCCAACCAAAACCACTCACTGACCTAAACAGAGCAATGTTCAAAATAAAACTGAGTGCCCTTCATTGAGTGAGGAGAATTTTTTTTAAAATAGATGATGTCTCAAGTACAGAGAGATAGACAGGCAGAAGGGTAGAAAACAATGAATTCGATCAGTTATGAAAAGCAATGGCTACCTCCCCACGCCCAAGCCCCCAGACACACACCAGATAAACAATGCAACTTAAAAACATATAAGCAGCACCCTTCTCCCCATCGCCAAAGATAGTAAACTGGGTTCTTTCATTTTCTTCCTGGCGTATTCTAGTGAGAACCCCAAGTATTATATCATCTCTCCCACTCGCTCCTAATAGTTACAGCTGCTTCTAAATACATCTACAAGCCCAACATCGCACCTAACAAAGTTGAAATTGTTCCAATATCATCTAAAATCAAATCAGTCTTTAATGCTGGTAGGTAAATGGTCAACTATAAACCATCTCAGCCTCAAGAAAAGAGGAAGACTATATGAGCACGACACGTAAAAGGAGACTATTGGGATTTCTTTTACAGTAGGAAGTTGTGGTGTGGTGTTAGCACTGCAGCATGCTGGCAATGCCATATGCCTACTACTGATCAAATGAGTAACTATGGCTGAGACTGTCACTCCTTTGTGTTCCTCTGGACCAGAGTCATCTGTATGAAACAAAGAATTTGCAGGTCTAATAGCAACATTTAAGTAAAAACCTCAGAAATTGAATTGAAACTGGTAACATTTGTGAGAAATATTTCATTCATGATTCCAGGTCCTGCCTGCAAAAAAATAGGTTTGAAACAATGGCCATCCCATGGCCATGAGCACTGCTGGGGCCTAGGGTGTGGTATTAAGATGCCATTTCCCACTGAAAGAGAATCAAAGAAAGAAGACAGCCACCAAACTCTATGCAGAAAGAAACTAGAAGTCCAGTGGCTGAGTTCTTTACCAGAAAAACAGAAAGAATGGCCTTGTGGGGAAAATCTCAAGTTTGAGAGTCTTACCAGACAGGAGAAGGAAGGGCCAAACTAAACCATACTGCTAGGAACAGACCCTTCAATGATAAAACCATAGAGAAAAACAAGGGAATAATTATTGTACTGTATACACCAGCTAATGTGCTTAACCGGTGGGGGGGAGGGGTCACAAAAATCTCACTTTATCAGAATTAGCTAAACTACAGATGCTTGTGTAAGTTTCCTGTAAGATTCCTGAAACATTCCATTCTATAGGAAAGCTCTTTAAGCAGGAAGGTAAAGAACTCAAAATAGCTCCAGGAAGTCCCTGAAACTGACCAGACTCTCTAGGCCCCTCTCTGACAGAATAAACAATAAAAGCTGAGACAGTCCCTCAGGCAGAAGGAAGCTAGGCTGCAAAAAAAAAAAAAAAAGACTCCAGGCAAAGCAGAGCTGCAAAGATGACACTAAGACCAGACTAACTGCCTGGAAAACAAAAAGCAGCTGAGCTGCCTAGAAGAGGTTTAGACCAGTAGTAGCTTGGAAAGGATGCTCTCCAACCTGTTGAGCTGCCTGTAGGCTGTACAGTGTGCTCCAGGTTCCCTGCTGTCACTCATGCTGTTGGGGGCCTTGGTAATGCAGTCCTCTTTGAGTCATGTCTGCTCCTGTAAGTAACTGGCCAGCCATACTCCTGTAAGGAACCCCAATAACAGTCCTTCGTTCACCAAGTTGGTCTTTGATGGTATACATACTTTGATCTCTTGTGGGATTCCTATCTGATGTGGGTGGATATGTGTGCAGCATCTTCTCAGGGAAAGTTTTGTCATATAGCGAAGCTTCAAGAGTAAATCAGTTTTACAGTAAAAAAAAAAAAAAACAAGTCCAAGATAAAAGCTGAATATGTTCTGTTTTACACATACACACAAACACATACACACACACACACACACACACACACACACACACACACACACACACATGAGCACATGCGCTATATCATATAAGTCAGTACCTATTCCTCCTACCTGTTTCAATGAAGTCAGTTCCTAGTGTCAAAGGACACAGAAAGACTGGCATTCAGATCAGCGTTTCCGGGAGTGGCTGGCTATGCAACACCATCATCAAAATTACCCCTGAACATATATGAACCCTCTCTAACTAAGTTTATACCAAACCCCAATGCCAGCAGCATCTTTCTTTCTTGCACAAGGGAAATGGTGATTAGATGTGACTCTCTTAAATGTTTATATTTTTAAGAAGCATAAGCCAAATAAAACAACAAATAGGATATTCTATAAAATGAAACAAGACAGGAGAGAGACACTCTATACCCAAGAAACTACATGACGGTTTTGAGTTCTCATATTTGCACAGACAGACAAATTAAGTGAAACCATGTGTAACCTCAGAAACAGGTCAAACTACACAGGTAAATTCAGACAGCAAACAAAAGCCAGGGCTGGTGATCCAGACCTGTATTCCTAGCAGTAAGGAGGCTGAGGCTCAAAGTTCAAGCTCAGCCTGGAACTACTGTTAGGCGACGTCAAAGAAAGAGCGCAGAGGGATTTGCATAGAAAATAAACAATGAAAACAATTGATTAGAACTATTAAGTAAATTGGCTACAGTACCACTCTGCCAGCAGGCCAAGTAGTGACAGCCTACAGCAGGAGGGCACTCGAATAATAAAGCCAGTGTGGTACTTGCTAACCCTCACTCCTGGATAGCAGGTGAGCAGCAGAGACAATGGTGGCCCTGGCTCCCCTGCAGCTGGATGTGCCCACAGGACTAAGTTCTCACTGACCACAGGGGCTACAGTGATGTCTGCAAACTCTGAACACTCACCCTGAACTTTCCCCTCTGTTCTTGCCACTGACAGGATGATAAGACCACACACATAACAACCACAGTGATGCTCCTGGATAGTGGGGCGGGCGGAACCCAGTTTCACAATGTCAGGTGGAAACAGGGTGTCCCACCCAGCTGTGCTCTTCACCCTGGGACTGCTCAGTGAGGAAAAGGCGAACATCTGTGTTCCTTGAAGCACAGCGTATTTCAGTCCCTTGGTTCCAGCAGGTCAGCCTCACACTGACTAATGGGATACCCCAAGAAAAATTAAGTTAGATTATACCCGGCATTCCAGGTGGGCCAAAGATTTAACTCTTTAAAAAAAAAAAAAAAAAAGAACTACACCACACCAGCTGGACCTAGAACATGGGTCTGGAATTCTGCCACTGAGAGAAGTGCTGCACTGACACAAATGTCGGAAGCCACCCAACGACGGACTGCGCATTTATCTCTACAAACCTATTCATGTCTCATCAACTCTCCTCCCCACCCCCCCACTACAATCCAAGTTTCACTGAGCAAAACTGGAGTCTGTTTTTCTCTTCTACTGTACAGCTGGGTACTTAGAATCAGATCTTAATATGTAAACGACATTTGGTAAATATTTGTTGAATGAACACATTTAACTGCGTGGAATGTTTAATACTCGGCAAAACAAAACTTTATACAAATGAATGAAGACACAGACAAACAGTACAAACCACAAGAAGGAGTGGGGAGGGAGGGGGGAGGGAGAGGAGGAAGGGAGGCTGTGAACCGATCGTGGGAATCTGTGTTTTTATACGAGATCAGCACTTTGATAATAATAATAAAAAACAGAAGTGAAAAGCATAACAAGATAACAAAGAGGCAGACGTAAAGGGAACAGCTCCCGAAACATAAATGGTTTTTAATTCTCGGGAAAGGTGCTTGGTGTTAATTACAATAAAAAGAATGGCAGTAGCAGGGATGCTAAGCTGACACTGGCACCTACCAGTTTGTCAGACAGCCTGTGACTGGCAAAGGTGTAAGGAAGTGGTGGTGCTCTCACCTCTGTGCCGAAATCTAAAACTTTCCAAATACGAGCAGAACCACCAGCTACAGATTGCTACCAAAACTAAAATGTGCAATGCTCGTTGACCCAGCAGGTCAGCTAATCTGAGGCCACACACGACACACGAGGCCCTTCATCATTCCCTGCAGCCTCATGCATCACGGTAAAAGCTGGACATGCTCTGTGCACGCATCAATGTACAACTGCCTAGGTACATGACAGCCATGCTCCAGTGGAATACCACACACTCACGATAAAGGAACCAAGCCCCGAGATATAGATAGATACAGAAGAACTTTCAGAGGCAAAACTTACACATTGCTACCATTGTGAGAAAAAACCTACAGTTTGCATACATGTGCGGTATATAGGCTGTGAAGAAAAACTTCAGAGGACACCGACCATGAG
This sequence comes from Acomys percivali, assembly GCA_907169655.1. NCBI lineage: Eukaryota > Metazoa > Chordata > Mammalia > Rodentia > Muridae > Acomys > Acomys percivali. Next base: position 32,496,521 of record OU015750.1, read on the forward strand.
TGGCGAGATGATTAACTGGGGTCTCTGCAAACCAGAAGAAGAGACTTAAGTCTTCAACCCACACTTCTTCTGTGCCTTTTAAGAAGAACCTACGTGCATTGACTATGCTTCTTTTCTAAGAACTAAATACCTTAGACAATAACAAAAGATATAAACATCCATTCCCAAAAGACATAAGGTATCTGGGCACTCCTTTAATGCGTCTCACCATTGGCCACACTGAGAAACAACTGAGCCTGGTCATTTTCACACTGTTTCATAACTGAGACTGACAGAGTTAGTGATTAACTCCAACCACCAGCTCCTCCACCCTGCAAATAAATAAATAAACAAAACGAAGTCTCAGCGGCACCCCTTGGTATTCATTACTTCCTCTTAAAACTAACTCAGACTCCCGTGCGCCACCACCCTGCACAGACATAAGAATATCTCAAGACCCTCAAGGGACAAAAGTCAGAAAATACAAACGGCATCCAGAAAGAAAAAAACAAACAAACAAACAAACAAAAAAAAACTCTGATACAACTAGCACCTTCATAACAGCACAAAGCGAGCTTCACCTGGCCTTGAAAACAGTCACAACCTTAAGAGGCCAGGATCAACAACCAGGTTCATCTAGACCCCGAAGGCGGCAGGTCTGCTTTCCTGACCCCTTTAAATCATAGGCTAACTCCTCACCAGAGGACCAGTTACTACTAGTAGTTCCTGTCATATAAAGGACACTAAGAAAACATGATTTACACTGAAATAAAAGCCTACAAAACATCAAATGCAGGGGCGAAGCGAGTTGCAAGCCACGATGCCTAATGATGTTCCATCCGCTTTAGAACAATGGATATGCGCGTTTTCTACATAAAACATGTCTCTAAATCAATGTGTTCACATGTGGAAAAGGTGAGAAAGTAAAAAAATAAAAAATAAAAATATAAGTACTGGGACTGTAGTGGGAAGAAAGGAGAGGACCTTTCTATACAGAGAAGATGCATTTCAACAGCTTGCCCATAGTTAAAAAATGTTTAGATGAGACCAAGTGAAAGCCTTGCCGTTTAGGCCATGCATAGCCATCTGCCCCAAACTTTCTTGTATTAGATTCATGTAAGACAACTAAATCAACGTGTGGCAGAGAACTTACCCTGTAGATTTGATCCGCGCCAAACAGCATTAAAAGAGGTGGTGGGTTGGTAAGCCGCAGTAAGGCTGGCAGTGCTGCTCGGTAAAGTCCAGGGAAAACCTGACAGGGCCACAGTTAAAGTCAGCTCCTGGGTACACACCCAGCCCAGCCCAGGTCCTCCTGCAGAGAGGCACTGACTGTTCAAAGGAAGAGACGAGGCGCTCTTGGCTTCTGGAGTCTTCTGAAGCACAGGCTCTCTAAGGCCAGACAAGCCCACAAGCACTCCAGGCTGCAGAGGGAAAAGAAGAAAGAAGCCAGCTAAGTAGAGGAGATTGCTGCATTTTGGTGTTGGCTAAAGGAAAAACAGTTGACAAGCTTCTCTACTGGAACCAGAAGGTGACAGCCCATTAGCAAGAGAAGCAAGGACGGAAAATCTGAAGTGCCAATGCACATGTGTTGAGGTCACAGAGCGGCATTGCTCTTTAAATATATATTTTTTTTTTTAAATGACACAAGCCCAGGAAGAAGTTACTAATTCAGAGTCAAGTTGCCTTAAAACCCTTATGCCACTCACTTTAAACCACCAAGAGAGACATATAAACAAACAAAAATGGTGATGAATAATATTTTAATGCACTTTAAAAAATAAAAAGTCTATGCAGTATAAAGGATAAAATGAAGTTCCCCTCCCCAGAGTGGTGGTCCCTTCTAAAGGCAACAATATACTGACTAATTTCTTGAATAACTACTGAGAAATGTCTGGATTTGGTCCATATTCAAGTACCATTCTCAGTAGCAGATAATGCAGTTCAAAGACTCCTGAAACAATGGTGGGGACTCAGCACAAAACGGAAGCGAAGGGGACCCCGATAACAAACCAAAACCCAAAACCACCCAAACTCCCTTTTCCTCTAGGAAAACCTGAAAAATGGAAAACATCAACATTTGCCAAAGGAAGAGGAAATTTTCGTTAGAATCAAACTTTCCCATCCAAATCGTTAGTCAAAGTACCAGACCCCGACACTCCTCTCAGAAAACAGCTCCCCCATTTTTTAACCTCAAGGAATACTTTGCCAAGAAAGCTCTTATGTAAATAAATCTCGGCAGAAAACAAACCTACAATACAGCATTCCTAAATAACCGTGTGGAAAAGAAAACCTCCCATCCACCCTGGAATTCAAGGGTTTCCCAGATGCTATCACACCATGCCTCGCTTAGCTCAAACTGAGGATCCCAGTCAGCTTGAAACAAAAGTCTAGACACATAAATGGCACATCTAAAAGAAGACGCAGTAAAAAAGACCTCTCTGTAGTGGGACCAACCAGAAACCGGTCGTTCCTGGCAATCTTGTGGCAAAGTCGGTTCCTCGAATGGGCACCTTAAAAATACTCTGGCCTCGGAAACCCTTGTGTTTGTGTTAACTGTTGAAATGCTGGTGTTTCTCTGGGCTTCTGGGCCAGGGATATATTATAGGTTCACAGTACGATTGCTTTCTGTGTTGTGTTTTAGGAGTGGGGTAACCGAAGTGCTTTACAGGCCTGTCAAGCTACTAAGAACATTGTGTTCCTGCGCCAATGGGAAGCTTAGACCAGCTAGGAAGCAGCAATCATCACCATCATCATCATCATCATCATCATCATCATCATCATCATCACCATCATCATCACCATCATCATCATCAACAACTAATATAATAATAAACGATTAATATAGTAATAATAAACTAATGCTGATATTTATTTATTTATTCTTGCAATTCTCTGCTTAAAAAACAGTGCTAAGAGTGCTCTGCCTAAGCTTCCTGCCTGGCCTCTTTTTAAACTATTACCCCTCCAAAGGGTCATCTTTACCACATGGAATTCCTTAGCATCCTTCAACAGGGTTCACATTGCCCTTCCTCTGTTCAGCCTTCTCTGACTATTCCACAGTCCAGGTCTTTCTCGTTTTAATTCTTTGGCATTTATATTCTTGTTTGTTTGTTTGTTTTTGGGGTTTTTTTGGTTTTTTTTTTGTTTTGTTTGGCATTTATATTCTATATGACTCAATCTGGTGCTCAATTCCGTACTGGAAAGTGGACTTGTCCCCAAACTAATTTAAAACCACATGCAGATTACATATTATTATTGTGCTCCACTCTTCCTTTACAAAGCCCAGTACACTGTTCATACTCAAAAGTTACAGGACAAAAATCAAATTAAAACTTCAGTGTAATAGAACATTTATTGCCAAATTCCCTGGGCTATCTAAAAAACCTATAGACTGAAGTAAACACTGTAGTGAAGTATAAGAAAAATATTTGGTAAGGGGTTTTAAGAGATGGCTCAGTAGTTAAGAGCACCTGTTTCTCTTGTAGAAGACCAGGGTTCAGTTCCTAAGACCTGCATGGTAGTTCCTGACCATCTGTAACTTCCAGAGGATCCAATGCCCTCTTCTGACCTCCACAGGTACCAGGTACACAAACGGTGCACACACACATATACATGCAGGCAAAACATTCATGCACATGAAATAAAAGAAATACATGTAAAAAAAAAAAAACAAATAGAAAAGATTAGAAGGTTGAAAGGGTGGTAAAATAAAGAGTTCAAGTGTTGAACAAGTTCTGAAAATCAGCCAGGCATGGTGGTGCACACCTTTAATCCCATCACTCAGGAGGCAGAGGCAGGTGGACATCTTTAAGTTCAAGGCCAGCCTGGTCTACAAAGAGTTCTAGGACAGCTATGGCTATTACACAAAGAAACCCTGTTTCAAAAGAAAAAAAAAAAAAAGTCTGAAAAAAATCTAAGTCTTCAGATGTCCCACGCAGAGCCCATCTGCATATAAATAACCTTCATGTCAGTAAGCAGCCTGGGTAGAAGGGAAGGGCAAAGGCAAACAGCTGTATTCAAAACCTTAAAACAGAACACAAACCAAAGACTTATGTACTAATTAAAGTCAGTGCTATGAGATAATTATATAACAAACTGCAACAACTTGAAGTAGACTTTTATTGAGACCTAAGTTGTTTTGTTTCTTTGGGTTTTTTGTTTTTTTTTTTTTCCTGTTAAAAGTTTGGCCAACATATTTGTTGGCTATGGAGTTTTAACCACTGGCAGCTAACCAAGCCATGTGGAAACCTAACCCATAAATTCTAAGACACGTTCCTGTGAAGGAGGGGAAGGTAACCCCAAGGAGGGAAAGAGAGAAACCCAATCCAACTTTCTAACTCCAGTGTTAGGAACTTAACTCAGTCGCATGTTTGCCGTACTGAAGTTTAAGAGAGTGGGATTGGATTCAGAAGTCTGTGCAGGACACCAGCACCTGAGAACGGGATCATGCAAGGAGTATGTCACACAATTAAGCATGTTCCTGGGAGGCAACACAGAAACTAAGCAACAGAAGAACAAAATCAGGACAAGTCTCCATTTTTAGTAAAAACCATACCCTTGGCTTCTAGCAATTGTGCTGCTTCGCCCAGTTAGGAAAAGGGACCTAAAAAACCATCTCCAAACATTCAGTCCCATACAATAGAATAGAGACAGTTTAACTTATGGTAATTTAGGGACATAAACTCTTGGAGTCAGAGAAGTATGGTTTCCATACACTGAGAATTTCTTTCTCAAAACAATTTCATACCTGTGCATCCTACCTTACCCAGCCATATTACCCAAATAAACCACAGCATTCATTAAACCATTTACCTGAAGAAGTAGAGTGTCATATAAGAGCACAGACTTGGAAGTGGGCAAGCGTGACCTTAGTACACCACTTCACCTGCCAGGTTTTCTTTCCCATGAAACATTACATACAAAGCACTCTGGCCAAGGAGAACTGCTGGGAATCAGCTCTGACACCACTTAACCACGTTATTTATGTTGTCTAACTTAATTTTACCAAAGACAACAAATATGAATGGGAGTATGATTCTTGTGTTATACATTAAAAAACAAACAAACAAACCTACATTCAAACAACTCTAAGTATCCACAGTCACATTTTTAATAAGTGGCAAAACCAGAAACTATATTTTTTTCTGACTCCAAAAGTTTATGCCCTTAATTACCACTAAGTTAAACTGTCTCTTAATTTTCTGTATATGGAACTGAATGTTCAGAGATGATTTTCTTAGGTCCTCTTTCCTAACCAGGCCAAGTATCACAGTAGGGAAACCACAGAACAAGGCAACTTCAAAGAACAGCATCAATCATTTGCAGGACACTACAATGTCCCCTTTTACTCCTGCACAAAGGTATTGTGGGTCCAGCCTTCAAGATTCCGTAAAAAAATAATCTATTCTGGCTACAGGGGTGTGACAGAAAGACAGGTCTGGCCCACCATTACTAGTAGAATAGAGTTAAGGAGGGCAGGAGGACATTAGCCAGTTCTTAAAACTCACAACAGCTCTATAAAAAGAGGAAAAAGTCAGCCACATGCTCTGAACACCAACAGCCCTAGAGGACTGAGGAGGAGATGGAAGGTAACCAAAAATTGTCCACCACTGCTGGACAAATGAAGAACTTTAGAGCAGAACAGTACCTCCCTTACTCTGAGAGCTTTCAAAATCTTAACTAATTTTCATCTTTGGATTTGGGAAGGAAATACAGGTATTTCCAAAAATTTCTCTAGGAGTAAAAAAGTCATTCTTAAAATATTTCCAAACAAATCAGATATGGTTGTATGCACCCGTGTCTCCTCACCTACTCCAGAGGCTGAGCAATAAGGGGAGCCTGAGCCCTGGGATTGAAGACCAACTTGAGAAACACAGTATAGTCCAATCTCAGTGATGATGATGATGATGATGATCATGATCATGATCATGATGATCATGATGATTACAAAGTCCAAAGTTTTCTTTCTCATGGACAGGTAAAAACACTGTTAAGTAAGACAATGTACTTGGTGGTATTTGCAAAGGATTATGGGCCTATAACAAATATTAAAGTCTGGAGGACACCTGCAAACATTACTGAATAGTATTCCAATAACAAGCAAAACCCACAGTCTGCTTTTATAAATTAAGAGTTTTATTGTTCATTTTACATATAGTATGTTGGCTGCTTTCACACTGAACTGGCAGAGTTGATGGCTGTGACAGAGTCCTTATGGCTTGTGAGGCCTAAAATATTTACTATCTAGCCCTTCAGAGAGAGAGTGTGTGCTGACCTATACAATAACCTACATTCAAAAATCCACCAGCTACGTTAACAGTAGTACGCATAGGCTGAATGTTGAAACTGCCAAGTTAAAGATGTATTTTGCTTCTGAAACTTATTTCTTGGAACGCCACACTCAGGATTTGTATACAGCATGCCATGCATATAAACTGATTTTATTTGCAAGGATGACTCACCATGCCTAGCAGACTGGGCCGCAAACACACACTTAGAACACAGCAACAGCTAGAAGCGATCGTGACCGATTCTCTCCCACATGCCTCTCCTCTTCTGACTCCAAGAAACGCCAATCTACCTTATCCTTCAAGCCACAGGGCCCCTTTAGTCTTGCTTCACATTGGCACCAGCAGATTCCTTTTTTATCCACGAATACCTCTGTGTTGACTCCTTTAACTCTTGTAGGAGAATTAGAATGTACTTTCCATTCCCTTGATAACTGACTTCTCTTAGGCTTTGGAGAAGCAGACATGGTATACTATCCAAGAAGTCTTAGAAAATAATTCAGTCACAGAAATGCTACCCTCTCTCCAGGCATATGTCTAGGTATGAGTGGGAAGCACACAGTAGATTTCTAAGAGAAGAAGAAGAAAGTATCGGGAAAGATCGCACAATAAATCTCCAGGGTGTTTTAAGGTAAAACACATAAGTCTTCCCCAGCCTAAGGACCAGTCAAAGATACAAGGAAGGTTGTATACTCCCAGTAACCATACTTAAGGGCCAACTATCAGAGAGACTCTCTTCTACAATTTAATGTATAATTTGGCTGAGGAGGGGGACTCATGGTGGATTACTTAATTACGGAGTGTAATTAAGCACCAGACTGCACTTCTGAAGATAATCTGCTTATATTTTGTAACTTCAACACTCGCCACTGAAGTGGTTTGGCGGTCCATCAAAATCCTTTTTATTTGTCCAACCAGAGACCCATTTACTTGTGCCAGCAACATAAAGAGGATCAAGGCTGAAACTTGAGAGAACAAGGCAATAAGCCATAGTAGAGTTTGCACGAGAGGTGTGGGTTGAAGCCCAGCCCTGACAATCATCTGTCACGTGGTCTGACCCAACAGTTCACGCAGCAGTCTCCTGCAGGCAAAACCAGCATCGTGACTTCCCTGCAGAGTGGCCACATCTGAAGGCTGTGGCATTCACTGGCTCATCACTATCAGTTTATTATGAACTCAGTACGTAAGGAGTGAAAAACAGGTAACAATGAAAATGACTATAGTCGAACCATGAAAAAAAGCCTGAGATCTGACCACTTTGATCTATGATTGCTATTTTTGAGTAGGTATTGTAAAAGGGTTCCACATGAAAAAGTGAAAAGAGGGGAGTGAAAGACTAAGAGCCCAACGTCCACCGGCAGAAGCTCAAACAAATACTTTTTTTTAATTAATTCATTTATATTACATCTCAATAGTTATCCCATCCCTTGTATCCTCCCATTCCTCCCTCTCTCCCGCTTTCCTCCTACTCCCCTCCCCTATGACTGTGTCTGAGGGGGACCTCCTCCCCCTTTATATGCTCATAGGGTATCAAGTCTCCTCTTGGTACCTTGCTATCCTTCCTCTGAGTCCCACCAGGGCCTCCCCATCCAGAGGATGTGGTCAAACATGGGGCACCAGAGTTCGTGTGAAAGTCAGTCCCCACTCTCCACTCAACTGTCCTGTCCATTGACTAGATCTGGGTCAGGGTTCGATGTTTACTGCATGTATAGTCCTTGGTTGGTGCCATAGTTTGCGCAGGACCCCTGGGCCCAGATCCACCCATCATAATGTTCTTCTTATAGGTTTCTAGGACCCTCTGGATCCTTCTATTTCCCCATGGGCTCAAACAAATTCTTAAGACCTTAAAATTAAAAGGCTATAGACCAGGCCTGAAGGGATGGCTTGGTAGTTAAGAGAACTTTCTGCTCTTCCAAAAGACCCTAGTTCAGTTCCCAGCACCTACGTGACAGCTCACAATCATCCATAACTCCAGCCCCAGGTTATCCAACGTCCACTTCTGGCCTCCAGACATAGGCATGGTGCCTGGACATGCATGGATGCAGTCAAAACCCAAATGCATATACAAAAATAAGTCAAACAAATAAATCTTAACAACAAAGGTGAGAGACTGAAATAGAAGCCCACCCCCACCCCCATTTTACTAGCAAAGAGGTGTGACTTCAGAGAAGAGTGGGGTTCCGGCAAGACAGAAAGACAGCCCTCACAGGCAGCCATACAACTCAGTCTTTTCGATCCTTCCCTACTGCTGGTCTCTCCTTTTATATGCGCCCAACAGTGTCTCGTTTTTTTAATGTGTTTGTCTGCGTGCATATGTGCATTCTTCTCCCAACCTTCCACCCTGAACAGAGCCAAACTTGAATGGTAAGCAGCATCCTTTTCAGACTGTAGGGTTCGGCTGGCTTTCATGTGTGCATCCCACCCCAGCACCACCCTCCCCCCACACCACCATAAGGTGCCCACGTTTTAACTGTTGACTCACCGGAACATGGTAATCCTTGATGATTACCTTCACACATAGCCCCATCCACGCTTTCATCAGCTCCTGATCTCAAAGTACCTTCACGATGAGTTCGGAGGTGATGCCACCCACTGGGCCAGGACCAGATTTTCTGGTTTTCTAATGGGGTGTCTGGCATTTTGTATCTCCTCAGCTTTATTCTGGGGCGCTAAGGTCTACCTAACTTCACTACACAGACCCTTCTACCAAAACTTCTCAGGAAGAAACTCCAGAAGGCAGGGACTCACCCGCCAGCCAACATCCTGCTTATATTCTCCTATGCCTGGTCTAACATCACACTAGATTAGAATCTACATGGAATAAATGCAGTTTCAATTACAGAAAAAAATACATGCACTAACAATGGTGACCTCATACTTAGACCCACTGCTTCATGTGTTCCTTCCATGAGCTACAAACCCAAAGCGAGGTCATAAAGAACCAAAGATTGCTAAACCTCCTTATTACATGTATGTCAGTTAGTAACCTAAGTAAAATGTTCATCTGGTCACTTCCCTAACTAAGCTTCAGCAAGATGACTGAAGAATGGTCCAACACTCCATCCTATTTGCTTTGTTGGACTTATTATCTGCTCACAGGCATATAGACATTCCCATGGCTACTAAGGCAACGGACCTTATGTCAAGAACATGAAAACAAGAGGGGTGGGGTGAAAGTCCAATAAAGGTTAAAAATAAAACATGAACAAGGATTTATGCAACCTTGCTTTTGTGTGTATGTGTTCACTACTTGGTAATCGTGTCAGACGAGCTGTATACTTTGTAAGTAGTTGCCAGTCCTGTGATGAACAATCTAAACAACTAAACTGCAAGCCTCTTGATGAGAGACAGCCTCCAACCTAGGTGTGGTGTCACACACCCATCATGCCAAAACATCATCCCAAAACTTAGGATGCCGAAACAGAAGGAGAACCTCCAGTTGTAGGCCAGCTCGGGCTGTAAACTGAAAACACTCTTTCAAACATAAACAAAACAAGGAGAGACATACGCCTTTGTTTGGTTTGTTGTTGTTTTGAGATAGAATCCTACTATGTAGTCTAGGCTTGCCCCAATCCCTGGCTCCTCCAGACTCCCAGATGCTAGGATTATAGATGTGCTAGCTCACTTACAGATCTTCAATTTTTATCACTGGATCATATCCTTTCCAAACCAAATCAACAAACACTTGTCAGGCCTCCGTATGGTGAGTTTACACAAAATAAAGGTCAAGAGTCGATTGATGATGAATCCCGAGGTGGGGGAGGGAGGTGGAGGTGGGGAATCACGGATCAACTCTGCATCAACCACTGACGCACTGTGTCGGTAAGCATCAGAGTTCTCCATAAAAGGGTCTTCCATCTCTGTGAGACTGCACATGTCTTAGGAAGGTCTGGTGGAGCAAGCATTGAGCCAACGATCTCATGTTCCTCTGAGGCCATGTCATGTGACTCTGTGAAGTCACTTACCCGCTCTGAATCTACTGCTCCTGACTATAAACTGCCCAATTCAGTAAATTCGCCACTAGCTCAAGGCTTCTCTGTTTAGATATTTCTTTTACTATTTCTAGCAGGATTCTTTAAGCATCAAACTAAAAAGGAATACTATTTAATTAAAGACAGTTTCCCAATCTTCTCCTGTACTGAGGATGGTACCCAACCCACTCATTGAAAAAAAAAAAAAAAAAAGTAAAAACATTTTCACGTGAAAACATTTTTCATGTAATGCAGTTCTCAATGCAGAGATTTGCTTGAAATTTAACTTGCTTCCCAGTTGAGAGACAAGTGAACAACAAACTCCAAAGACATGTATAAAAATTGGATGCCTACCAGATTCAGTCCCTCTACAAAGATTAAAGAATAAGGGTATAAGAATACATGCAACACCCCAAAGCCAGGCATCATCACTACCACAGCCTCCTTTGTGATTGTCTGGCTGAGATGACTTTTTCCTTGAAATCTGACAAATTCTTCTAGTCCAGGATCAGCTTCAGCAACAGCCCCTAAAGCTCCAAATCCACACTATCTGAGATCCACGCCTTCTCCCCAGGCACTCTCCAACTCAACTACCGACACCCGTAAAGTTCTTCAACCTTTCAAATTTGTCATCTATTTCCCTAGTAGATGTGTGGAATCATCAAAGATAAGTAGTATTTGCACCTGCAAAACACCAGGGACCATCTTCTAAATGGCAGCTCCTTAATAAATGTTGATAAGTAATCTGGTACATCCTGATAATCAGTTCGAAGCATGAGGAAACGTCCAAAAACATAAACAGTAAAAAATAGTTATATCAATGGCAAGAAGGAAGTAGGTCTACTGGGATCCATTTTTAGTGTTGTCTCTACTTTTAAGTCAAAGCAAAAGATAGACAGACAGATAGATACCCTGTCCTGGTACTAAATTACCAAGAGTGAGCTACAAATAGTTCTTACTTTATACAAAAAGAGTTAACACTAAACATATACACTCACCCATAGCTTTCTACTCCCACTGGAGAACAAAGAACTACTCTCTACTCCAGTAGGGCATAATCCTCTTTCCAAATCACGGAAGAGGGCAGGACTGGCAGGCAACACTCAGACATCATGCTAATGATGCAACATTACTGGAAACTAAGATGCTGTCAGTAAAACTAAAAAAAGGAGATGCTTCATCTTACAAGAAAACTGCTAATTTTTTTTTCCCCAGAAAATGATTCTTGAGATGGACACTTGGAGCCATGCCCCATACTGTTCCTATATCCTGTCTCTCATTGGCCTCCTGCCAGTCACTTCCAGTCAAAGTAAAAGGACGGCAGTGAGAAAAGTTGTGGTCTTCCGTCCTTTATACTATGGGTTGTAAATAACAACACCCCATGGATTAAAGACTTGGCTACCAGTCTGTGGCTCTATTAAGGGCTGGAGAAATCTTTAGGAGCGGAGGCCAAGTGGGAGGAATTTAGGTTACTGGAGCATGCTCTTGAAGGGGATACCGACACCCACCCACACTCCAGCACCAGAAGCAAACAGACCTCTTTCCATTCACTGTGTTCCATCATAATGTACCATGCCATCATCAGTCTAAACAAGCACAGAAGGACACTGTGAGCCCAAATAAACCTTTCTTCTTTTAAAGCTGATTATCTCCGGCATTTTGTCACAGCAAAGGAAAGCTGATTAACACAGGGCATAACAATGGTATACTTATTACAGTTTTTCTCCCTATGGTGTAGGCCATGCTGTGTGTGTCTGTGTATCGGAGGAAGGATAGAGGCTGGTATAATTAACATGGGACAATGTCTAAGAAAGGACTCATAAGGTATTAGGAGATAACTAAAAGGAGTGGTTGGTTAGTAAAGAGTCAGGCCTGTACATATCTTGCGGAATTGGGAGAAACCCCTCATGAGTGCTCTTTTAAGTTCCAAGGATACTTTGGAGAGGGGATAAGATGGGTGAAAGGCTAGAGATGGGCCTATTTCCAGAATACATGCCATTACCAAGACTACATTATCTGAGCTACTTGACTACCTGGCTTCCATACCTCAAGCAATTTTCTATCTCTAACCACAAAGAACAGACGTTTTTTGCAACACTAACAGAATTACAGGCTCCTGGTTTAGGCTTATTACTAATTAGGATAGTTTTGCACCGAGATCCATTTTGATAGATTCATCTTACAAAGTGAAGCAAGTCTGCCATCGATTGAATTCACACCCTTAATCATGAGCCTACAGTTTCCACACCTGTGGTTAATTTCCATCAACACGAGCAGCAACGCTGGGTTTCCGGTCATTTGCGATGTCACATCTCTGAAGACGCATCTTACCTGATGCTTAATAGGAACGATCTATATTTACCATCAATAACCTAATTCCCAAACGTGACAGAATCACTGATATAAATTAGGAATTTACCCAGGGCCTTATGCACACCAGGCAAGGGCTATCCCCCCTAGTTCAGAAAACTGATTCGGAGTCGTTTGGTTTGATTGACTGCTTGTTTGTTTGAGACAGAGCTTCACTATGTATCTTGGGTTGCCTATGAAATTGCCGTGTGTCCACGGCTGGCCTCAAACCTGCAATCCCCCTGTTAAAGCCTTCCAAGTACTGAGATACAGGTATGCATCACCACAACCAACTTCACAAAGGCTTTAAAATCATCCTTAATTAAAACATCCTCTCTGTCCAGCGATTTAAAAAATTATATACGTTTGTACACACTGGCTAGGTTTTATGTCAACTTGGCACAAGCTAGTGTTAGCTAAGAGAAAGGAACCTCAGTGGAGGAAATGGCTCCAGCAGCTCTGGCTGAAGACAAGCTTGTAGAGCAATTTCTTAATCAGTGACTGATACTAACGGGTCCATCCCGTTGTATGTGGGACTATCTCTAGGCTAGTTGTGCTGGGTTCTATAGGAAATCAGGCTGAGCAAGCCGTGGGGAACAAGCCAAAAAGCAGCACTCTTCCATGGCCTCTGCATCAGCTTGTGACTCTAGGTTCCTGCCTTGGCTTCCCTCAACTGACTGTGCTTTAGGCCATGTAAGCCGAGAAACTCCTTCACTCCCTAAGATGCTTTTTTAGCCATGCTGTTTCATCACAGTAAGATAACCCTAAGACACAAACAAATGGATATGTGTGTGTGTGTGTGTGTGCATGTACGTGCATGCGTGTGTGTGTGTGTGTGTGTGTGTGTGTGTGTGCATGTACGTGCATGCGTGTATGTGTGTGTGTGTGTGTGTGTGTATTGTGTGTGTGCTTCATGCCACACCCAAGTCTAAGAGGAAACGTGAGGGGTGGACATAGCTCAATGACAGAGAAGTTGCCCAGCACCTGAAAGGGCCTAGGTTCAGTCCCCAAAACCATCAGACAAAAATGCAAGATTTTAACTCAAGAACAACTAGAAATAACCTGTCATCCCAGTGTTTTTCCCAGGTGCTAATGCTCTCAATGACATGCCAACAGAGAGAATATAACCACAAAGTAGCATCATGCTGCCAAAGTCGGCTTTCGAGATCCTCCAATCCCAGATGCCCAGATAGTACCTGAGTTCAGTAGGTGGAAGAGGCGGGGTCAGGCAGGGATTATCGAAAACAACCAGAGTCATGGGAACAGATGGAGCCTGCTGGTCCTCCCCAGTGGCTATATGGGAATATGGTGGGTAACTTCAGGAAACCCAAAATGAAGTACCACTGAGATAGATACGGCAAAGAACTGTTTCCATGGAGACAGGACGTGAAGGGCCGGAGCCATGCTTGGTGTTTCAGAGGTTGTACTGCACAGGCAGAGGACCCAAGTTTGGCTCCCAGCACTCATGCTGAGAAGTTCCCAACTGCCTGTAATTAATCTCGCCTCTGGCTTCCATGGGCACCTCACTCACACACACATACCCCAACACATACCCAGCCAAACACACATACACATAATTAAATCTTTGAAGGAGCAGGACATGAAAGTACAATGGGTACAAGAGCGGAGGTAAATGTCAGCAGTCACTGTGTTTATCACTCACACAGTCAATTCTCAGGAAAACTCCCTGTTTCAGATAACTAAACCCAGGTCTGCTGTGTGAGCATTTGTCTCTCTGATTCTGCTTTTCTACGCTTTAAGTCCCAAAGGGAAGTGATGATCTTCTGGAAGTTTTAGAATGGCTCGTTGTCTAACATGGGCAGGAAGGGAACGGCTGGCGTCTTCACTTTAACTTTGAATGCATCAGGTGTGAAGGGAAGGGTCCTGCCGGGCACTGGATTTTCTGAGTTGCAGCACTTTCTTTGCTTGTGCCTGCACTGACCTGCAGTCAGGCTTATTTTAAGACAACACACACCCCACATTCCACTGAGTCCCTTAGAACTTATCACCAGCCTTAAACAGGCTTAACACGCCACGATGTTTCCTCCCATTGTTATGCCCTCTGGACACGTGAAGAGTGGGCCACAGACATGTCTAGAAACTCTTTGACTGTAAATTTAATTTTGGATGGCTCTCTCTCTCTCTCTCTCTCTCTCTCTCTCTCTCTCTCTCTCTCTCTCTCTCTCTCTCTCTCCTCCCCCTCTCCAAAAATATATACCCTAATTCTACTTCTGAATTAAAGTCAACTCCTGGCACCCTGGGCAAAGACAAATCCAATCTTTAACAAGTGTCTGTATGTGTGCATTTGTCTGTTTGTCTAAAGAATAAGGGAAATAAATGTGAGTACTTTGCAGAAGTAGGGCCCAGTCTGCACTGAAAATACACAGTAAGTTCTCTAGAAGCACGTGAGTGGTTCCCAGCTGTGGTTTCATCACTCATCAAATACCAAAAATGATAAAGGAACCTGGGATTTCATACACATGATCACTGCCATTCCTCACAAACAACAAGCATTCGTGGATACAGATTTCATTACACACACACACACACACACACACACACACACACACACACACACACAC
>OU015750.1:32511698-32535390 GCA_907169655.1 Acomys percivali
CACACACACACACACACACACACACACACACACACACACACACACACTGAATTTTTTTTTTTCAGTCAATAACACGGTCCAAATGTTTGTAGCCTCTAGAAAACCTATGTGCTACAATCTGATCACCAACATGCTGACCTCGGGAGGCAGGCCCAGGAGAAGCAAGTAGACCCAGAGTGTGGGACGTCACAGGATCAATGCCTATGTGGGGATAAATGAGGCTCCCTGGAGCTGTCTTTCAATGCCCACCAAGAGAGCACATGGGAAGATCTTCAGGTGTGGTTTTGTTTTTCACAGAAATGGCCAGCATGCTGCACACCTCTCAGTCATGATCCCTTCTCTTGCCTACTCTAGTTAAAAGCCTGCCTGAGGCAGACAGCCAGCCTGAGGTAGAATTTCCGCCTTGCCATTCACTACCTTCAAGGCCATAGGCACTAATTACATGTTCTTCATTTCTTTTGTCTGTAAAATTAGATTAGAACTCATACCTGCCTGGCAGAGTTACTATAAGAATTGCATGATCCAATACATATAAAGCTCTCAGCACAGAGCCTGGTACACAGAAGCGCCACTTCAGGGAGAGTTATCACTAGTACCCACACTCCTGTGACCACAGTCCTGACCTTTAAAACACTCATTTCCTTCCTTTTCTTAATAGATTTTACTTTTACCAACTGAGGAGACGAAGGAAGAAAAAGGTTCCTCCCAACCTGTGTCTGCTGACTTCTCCCACTCTGAAAGCCCCAGCAGAAGGCATCGAGAGGCAGGTGCTGAGTCAGCCGCACTGTATCATCTTCACTTCCACCATGAATAATACATCACCTGGCAATTCTCACAATGGACTGCAACCCAGCTCTGCCCACAGCCGGCCTAAAACCAATGGCAAGAACAATGACGCCTAAGCCAGGGGTGTTTGCTGGCAGAGTGGAGACACACACTCAGACTAATAAGCAATGCGTGTGTGTTCCTACTCACAACCTCGGCGTCAGCTAGCGAATGAATACGGAAACCGTATCCCCACCACCCAGCCGGGCTAGGTCTTCAACACACAGAACCATTCCTCATCAAAACGGACACATGCCCATCTCCCAGCAATACTCTGAGTCCATTTAAACTTCTATGAAGTATAAAAAAACAAAGGTAGATTATCACATCTGGAACTCATCCAAACCTTTGAAGCAATAGAAAACTGACAAAGTGATGTCCTCACACTTAGAAAAAGATAATCTGCACTAAGGAGCTATGGTGGCATGTCAAAGGCTACTCACTATCTGATGTCAGTCACCAAGGGGTTCCATTTCCTCAGAGCAGCCCCTCTAATTTGCCACCTAAATTAAAACTACAGCAGGAAAAAAAGCTACACACTTTTCAAAAGATGCCTAACATAAAGGTTCTATCTAAAAGAGCAGTTTGTTCACAGATCTTATTTTGCCATCTGTAGTCAAGAGATAAACAAAACCATGCTTGGCAATGCTAGGCCTCTTGGTGAAGCCTGGGAGTGGCCTTTGAGGGAAAGGTTTGCAGCAAGGAACCTTGGGATAGCTCACAGTCAGAAAGCCGTTTCCAGGAAGGAAAGGTAGGCTGCATCTGAAAGTATTCTTTCATCGTCCCTCCCTCTGTATCTAACTTCAGTCTCCTTCTGCCTGATATTTCATGGGGACAATAAACAAATAAGCCTCATTACCAGGTGAGCAGATCACTAGGTATTTCTCTCAAGATTTCCCTCCCCCAGTGCTGGCCAGAGGGTTCAGCTGGGAAAGGGGGCTTGTCACCAAGCATAAGAACCAGAGTTCAGTCCCTGAAACCCACATGGTAGGAGAGAACCAGTCCCACAAATCATCCTCTGCCTTCCACAAGTGTGCCATCATGTGTGCACACACGAGCACATGCGCGCACACACACACACACATACACACATATACACATACACACACATGTGCACACTCACACGACCATGCCAAATAAATAAAAACATTTACAAGAACAGAATCATCTTCCCCAGTGTGCTTAGGTACGCACTCTGTTCGCCTCACCCCTCGCTCTGCCCATCGGGAAATGACTGCTACCCTCTGTCAACAGAAAGGCTTGGGTCCTAGGTCTCCAGCCCCAGGCAGAATACAGGGGGACATCTACCTCTACTGCTGTCCACTGCAACTGTGCGCTATAAATACCCAAGTGTGGTCACACGTTTCCACTGCAGCTTTTTTTATGAACAGGAAGAGGAGACTCTATGACCCTGAGTTTGTTCCTCACACTTTGTTTCTTCCACCTCCAAAATGAAGCAAGGGGGGCCAACTTTCCTGGCACCTTCAAAAAAGGGCAGATTAACCTAGACTTGAAACCTACAGACAAGAGGAACTCAGCCACCTCTTTTGAAGAGAGATGACTGCCTGCTCCACTCAAACAGCACAATTCTTTCCTCTAAGGGCTGTTGATAAAGTGTGTTACCCTCCGCACAGGGCAAGGCATCTAAGGAGAAGTTCCTGTGAGACCCGGATGAGGAACAGAATGAAGGCTGATGAAAGACCAACCTTTGACACCATTCTCTTATCTTCTAGAATGAGACAATAGGGTGTTGTTTTTTTTAATTAGTACATTTGTGTGCATGTGCACACGCACACATATATGTGCACATACTCGTGTACACGGGCCCATGTGATGCCACAACACACATAGAGAGGTCAGAGGACACTTAGTGGATTGGTTCTCTCCTCCATCATGTGAGTGCCCAGAACCCAACTCAAGTAATTAGGCTTGGGAGTCAGCGCCTTTACTGATTAACCATGGGATCAGTTTTCGTACTATTTGCTTGAACAGGGAGATCCAAAGCCACTAGGAAGGGGACACAATGTAGACTGTGTTGTGTGTCTCTTCTGTCAAACTTTAAGGAGTGCAATGCTTTAATAGCATTTATACCCATTTTAGGGGCACAAATTTGAACTAACCCAAACAAATAGTTTGGAAACAGCTGGCCAACTTCATCCCTATGGGTAACCATTAAGTTTTAATCAGATGTAGTTCAAATTCTGGAACAGCGAACATTATGAGGAGCTCATCCTGAAAATTATGCAAAAGAAGGAGGGGGAGAGGACCGCAAGAAGGAGGAGGAAAGGAACAAAAGGACCGCCCTCCAGCCAATCAGTGACAGCCGCTGCTGGCTGGGAATACTTCCGCCCTCTTTGCAGCTGTCCTCTCCTGCAGTTGGCACAAAGCAACACCAATCTAGGATTGGCTTCCAGTGAGGACAGCACTGTTTTATTGGCTACTTAGGCAGTGCACACACCATTAATGGAGTTTTTATCTCTCCTTTTTCCTGTCAGAACAGAACCCGCCAGTCTGACTCTGTTATTATCATTAAGAAAGCTTTTTCTCCCTCCCCCAGACACACGCTCTTTAATCCAAACAACATCTGGGAAACTCCTGCCTCTATCCTGTAGAAAGGAAACAGATATAGAGGGAAAGGTGGAAAAAGCACAGCTCTAGCCGCACCGGACAACCAATAAATCCCGTCAGGCAAACATCTCTCGAGCCACCCTGAACCTCTGAAATGCTTTTTCTAAAAAGGTCTAAAAAGGAAGAGACCAGCCAGTGTCACTCTGAACTGTAACAAGACTACTGCCATTTTGACATGTAGCTTTTCTAAAAACAGAAGGAACGACATGGAAAGAAAAATTTGTTGGGAAATTTCCTTGCAAAGAAGTCCAATTTAAAAATTTAAAATACAAATAATATTTAGAGGATTATTTTTTTTAATGTTTTTTTTTTCCTCAGAAGGGGTAAACACTGTCTATGAGACATCACAAAAGGTAGGAACTAGCAGGAAAACCTGGCAGCTTTAAGCCCAGATAATACATCCTCTTGTCACGGTCTCCTTCGCAGCTGAAGTGCCCTTGTTGTCAGGCCACACTCTGAAGTGCACTTCTCTGTTAGGTCACGCTCTGAGACATCAAGTCCACACAAGAGTGCCCACAAAGGCAACCACCACGCTCCAGTTCACACTGGTGGAGGAGCTTCCAGGCACTTGGCCCCTGGTCCTTTTCCTCAGCTTTGCTGCCGTCTGGAAAGCACGCGCACCCAGCTTCTCTACTGCATGCTGCATACTCAAGACTTAGTTGGGATGTGGGGACCCGAGTCTAGGTCCCTTCAACATTGATCCGAAGTAAACAGGACTTAAAGTTTTAAGAGGTCCAACACGCAGGTGCCAAGCAACCCCTCCTGCCCCTCCCTGGCTCCATTGTTTCTCTAAGGCACTACCAACAGCCATGGAAGGTTAGAAGTGCTCCCCTCCTCAGAGAAGCTCCCTACCCCAAAACTGAACAAGTGAGTATCAGCAAAAGTTAACCATTCACTTTTAATTGTTTTTGTTTTTGTTTTTGTTCCATTGGGGGGGGGGAGAGGAAAGATAAAGTCACTAAGTGTCTGAGCTACAGGCGGGTGCTCCCGGGAAGCCATGCCTAATGACAGTCTCCATAAGGTAATGTGATCCTCTCACAGCGGGAGACTTGAGTAAGCACTGGCCTCTCTCAGCTCTCGCCTTTCCATTGTCCCACCCTGCAGGGCCAGCTGTTTCTGACAGCCAAATTGCTGCATGCTAAGCAATGAATGCTGTCAGGGAAGGAATTTTCATCTCTATAATGCATAGGCCTCTGTGGACAAATTATACAGCTTATGGTGCTGGCTGCAGGATGCTGTTCTAGGCTTGAAGCACTGCCAACATGCAGCCTGTCCTCCATGATCCCCAGCTCCAAGCCGACAAGACAGTCACCAAAAATGAATCTGAATGGCCAGATAGAATTAAAGCATGTGCTTTCAGAGACAAACACAACCTGTGGGGAACAGCCATCTCATACCAGTCCTTGATGTAACTGGTAAGGTGTGAGTACCCTCCAAGCTATGGCCCAGCATAGAGCCACCTAGAACAGCATCCTTTGGTACCCTGAAGACATCAGCCCAGGACAGCGGCAAGGCCCCCAACTCTCTGCATCTGTGGAAAGCTAGACTTACTCAGAAGACATCACTACTTCTTGAAAGGTAACAAAATGGAAGAGGTTTAAAAACAGCACTCATCTGTGACAAAGGCGGGGCTCAAGGCCGTACTTTATGGAGTCAACCCTCCCCAGCTCCCAACATGCACCTCAGCTTTTTTAGTAACAACCCTTGAATCCGACCTGGGATACCAAAAGCTCCTTTTCTGGGTCTATGCTGACAACGATGGGCAGAGTGCACCAAGCAGCACACGCACTGAACTGGATTTGGGGTGAGATGTGACCTAGAGTGACTCAGCTGCACCGACTCTGGAATCGTCACTGGGACAACTAGAAAAGAAAGTCTGGTTTTTCTCCGTATGCTTGAATGTGGGAGAATATAGCACAGCAGTCCTGCTATCATAAAGAAAAACACCCTTGCCTGAGAATGGACCTGACAGAGGGAAAATCTGGGCGCCTGGAATTGGGGGTGTGGGTGGGGCAAGAGGGGATGGGGACAAGGTCCCAGGGACACTACTTGAGCACTGGTCTGCCAGGATCTGAATCAGCCATTCAATGCCCCCTTCACTGTGGTTTACAAATGCAAACTAAACACACATGGCCTCACTCCCTCCAAACAGCATGTAAATGCATACCTTCCACCATGGGGGTGGGGGGGAGGGGGGAAGGGGGGCTGAGGGGATGGAGGGGGGCAGGGGGGATAGAGAGGTGGGGGGAATGAAATGTCCCCTGCTACAAGCTGGAAATGGTTAGTGTGGCCCAATTCAGGCCACTCTGTAAAGCAGGTCTACATGTCTGGCCTGAGTTCATGCAATGCACAAACTAAGCTCAGGGTCAGTGTCTTAAATCTTAGCATGGAACAAGTGGCATAAAGAAAACAGACTGAGCCAGGCGTGGTGGTGCATACCTTTAATCCCAGCACTCAGGAGGCAGAGGCAGGTGGATCGCTGTGAGTTCGAGGCCAGCCTGGTCTACAAAGTGAGTCCAGGATGGTCAAGGCTACACAGAGAAACCCTGTCTCGAAAAACCAAAAAAAAAAAAAAAAAGAAAAGAAAACAGACTGGAACCTACAGCGGAGGCTTAGGCCTGCAATCCCAGTACTTACATGGCTAAGGCAGTTGCTATATTGTAAGTTTAAAGCCAGCCTCAGCTACAAAATAAAGGCCTGTCTCCAGAAAAAAAAAAACAAAAAACAAAAACCTCAGACTACACACTCCATGTCACTGAGTCCAGCTACAAGGAGGCTAGGAACCCTGGAGGCCATAAGCAAAGAAGTAGAGAGGACAGCTCTTCTTCGCTGGACACTCAGCTCAGTCACAGCACAAGCACCTGCATGCCATGAGTTGCCAAGGCCATCACTCACTGTCTCCTGCAGCCCGTCCACTTTATCATTAACTACTGTCTGGCCAGCAAGGGCAGGGTCCAGGTCAAGAACACCCAGAACTTGCAGACAGAAGGCATATGCAGACCAGGGTGGACTCCCAGCCACTCACAGCGAACTATAAATATCCTCCTGGCTGCAGACCTGGCACAGCCACAGTTCTCTCTCTCTCCCCTGTTGGTTACAGAATTGTAGCCAGGACTTTCCCCCAAGGAAGTCAGCACAAGCAACCAGGCATGGCAAAACCAGGAGAAGCACACACGACTTGCTCAGCGCTGTGGTAGGCCTTAGGTCTCATCCTCATCTTGCCCATCCTTGGCTTCTGATCCCCAAAGATCAAAAAGAAGAGAAGAGATGCTAGTGTTGAAAGTGATGTAAATGTGTGTGTGTGTGTGTGTGTGTGTGTGTGTGCATAGAAGTGGGGAGGGAGAGGCAGACAGGCAGACAGACAGATCTCAGTTTGGGACTGAGAATAAACTATGCAATATAAAGTGCCATTGGAAGGGGAAGAAGGTGAAAAAGATCAACCTACCCTTTTCCTTTAAGACAATCACAAACCTCAGAGTTTATTTGGCTTTTGGAGGAACCATTCTACAGACATATTCCTAGTTATGAGCATTTTTTTTTTAATTTTTTAAAAAACTGAACTCCCACAACCCAAAACCAGAAGGTGTGCTTCTTAGCAGGACCTGCCCAAGTGTTGCAAATGGCTGGTGCTCCAAAACGTGGACAGATCTCTTCATAACCCTAGCAAAGGTCATGCCTGAAATAAACTTCAGAGCGCAGAGCACATTCTGAGCCCACTGAGTTCACTGTCTTTCCTACCCACCTTCACTCTTCTTTCCACCACAATGCTGGGAGTGCCTGTGGTGAGCAGTTTCAGACACTAGAGTCATCACAGCAAGTGTGAGGGGCATGGAACTACACAGATGTTAATTGCTCATCTAACCACATTACTCCTGAAAAGGACCCCAAGTCTGAGAATATTCTTTCTGTACAAGAACATGCAAGACTACTTAAAAGCCCAACTTAGAAGCCACACAATGTCATCAATGGCCAACAGCATCAACAGCCAGGTTCAGGCAATGACAAGCTTCACCCATGCCCTCTTTCCACTTCCGGTAAAGTAGCAGACATGACACAATACACAGAAAGCTTTTAGCTAAAGTGTTCGCTCGGAGGTAGGCATGGTGGCACAGGCCTTTAAGCCCAGCACTCAGGGAGGCAGAGGCAGGCAGGTCTCTGAGTTCAAGGCCAACCTGGTCTACAAAGTGAGTCCAGGACAGACAAGGCTACACAGAAAAATCCTGTCTCAAAAAAACAAAAACAAAAACAAAAAACAAAAACAACAACAAAAAAAAAAAAACACAACACCACCACAATCCCCCAAAAAACAAAACAAAACAAAAAGTGTTCACTCTGGGCAGTAGTCTGTTGTAACATTCATCTGTTACTAGAGAGCCATTGTGTAAACTCCAGGTTTCCTAGTTCAAAGGGCAATGTATTTAATCACATCACTTTTATAGAAGCGCCATAATACAGAATAAACCTCGCAGGCTTCGACAACCATTCCTTAAAGATAAGCACTTGGGGCAGAGGACTCAGTTCAGTGGCAGCGTTCTTGCCTAGTATGCGCAACATCCTGAGTGTGAGCTCCAGCATGGGCAACATCCTGAGTGTGAGCTCCAGGATTACAAAAGAGAGAGGAGGGGAGGAGAAGCTTATCAAAGCGCTTCTAAACTGGACAGTCCCCATTGAGTTTGGAGGTAGGATTCTTGTATGAATGGTAAGTGGAGTTTTGAAGAGCTCAGTTTAACAAATGGGTCAGGGGGCTGGAGAGATGCCTCAGTGGCTAAGAACACTGTCTGTTCTTCCAGAGATTCTGAGTTCAATTCCCAGCACATGGTGGCTCCCAACCATCTGTAATGGGATCTGATGCCCTCTTCTGGCCTGCAGATGTACATGCAGGCAGAGCACCATATACATAATGTAAATAAGTAAACATTTAAAAAACAAAAAACAAAAGCAAATGGATCAGATCAGTGAGGCAGCTGGTTATGCCATTCTGCTTCTGCAAAGTAACAAAATACATACCTACAGCCACTGTTGTCATGACTGTCATACCCCGGGGGCCACCACCCAAGTCAGAGTCTTACTGTAGGCAGTTGGTAACATTCTTAAATCATTGCCCCTGCCTCAGTTCTCCCATATAATAAATACTGGCAGACACAATATTCTGAATACTTTCAGGTACCAAACATTGTTGGGCTAGGGATTTATCCTTAATTCTCCCGACATGCACCATGATATAATGAGTTATCGTCTTTTTGCAAATGAAACCTCTTCCGGTTCACAGAGGTTATGTAACTTGTCTAATACCACACCACTAAGGTAAGGTAGACCAGCACTCTGGCTCTACACTGCCTAACACTACAGACCATTTTATCCACTATATTACTGTTTCTGCATTTGTTCACCACTGTGACACTATGGCACAGGGTTAACATGCATTTTATGAGCACATCCATTGTGATGGAACACTGTCACTCTACGTAACAGATACATCACGAGGTCTTTAGCAGTCACTGAATCCATGTGGATTACAATAAAACAGAAAATGGCATTGATCGCTAAATACCGGCTTGGAAATACAAATAAGGCCAAAATTAATCACCTTCAACTGCTTTGTTCAAAAAAGTCACAGCATCACTTTAAGAGGATTAGGATGGCAGCATCCATTCAGAGTAAGACTGGGCTAAAGGAAAAGAAAAACAAAACTAAACACTGATAACCCTTAAAATTAAGCCAAAGAGAGCAGAGCATAATTAGGAAAACAGCCAAAGGCCCATGCTCACAGAAAAGCTATCCATAGCAGCTGTGCATGCAGAGTCAAAGCAGAGCCCATCAGCAGATGACACCAAGCGGCCATCTCCTATGGGTGCCAGGCTGCCCTCCCTGACTCTGGCCTCCACTGCACCTCAGGAGATCAAGTTCAGGTGCCTGCAAGCATCTTCTGGGCAGTGTGAAAGGGGGGATGGGGGCGGACAAGATGGCATATTCCTGTAGTCCTAGTACTGTAGAGGACAAAGCTAAACTCCAATAGAAAGGATGATTCCAGTGACAATAAAGATTTCCCAAAGGCAGATATGACAAATCCTCAAGTAACGGTGACAAGTCTGACAATAGGCCTCAATGTCTCATCCAGCAGACCTCCAAAGCACCTGTCCCAGCCAGCTTACCAGGCTTTCTGCTGCCCATCCGCTGCAGTGTCACGGCTCCCCTTTCCCGACGACACTCACCAAAGGGTAGAGACACAAAGGGTAGCTCCTTTGCTCCTACTAAAAAGGAAGAAGAAAAGACATTACCAAAACAAACAACAAAGAAAGGTTGCACAGGTACACCAATCAAAGAAACAACCCATGACGGTTGGCAAAGGTCACACGGGAGGGTAACTAGTGTCGCCTGGACGTTGTGTCCATATCCTACTTCCAGAGCTTACGGCAGGCCTTCATTAAGATTCCTGGAAGAATCCCCCTAAAAAGCTGTGGGTGCTCAAGGCTCGGTCCCTCAATGCGGTTCAAAGTTCTGAGATGTGACTACACCACAGGTGATCTGATTTATTTAAAAAATTAAGCCATCAATGGATTCACAATCTGAAGCCAGTTTACCCTGAAGTACAGAAACTAAGCCTTCAACTAACCGTCCATCAATTTCTGGAAACATGAGCCAAAGCAAATAAGGCCTCCTTTAACGTGTTTCTCTCGGGTCTTTGTCACAGCCGCAACAGGCCTGACTTACACAGCGCTCATTTGGAATAGGGTCTTTACAAATTAATTACACCAATTAGGTTAAGGACCTCGGGCTGAGATCATCCAGGATTATCTGTGTGGGCCTTGAGCCCAATGACAGCGTCCTTACGGAAGACTAGGGGGTGGGGGGGTGGGGAGGGGAGGGAGAGGAAAAGATCCTGTGAGAGGAAGGCACAGACTGGAGCTATCCAGTCACAAACCAGGCAAAACTGGATAGAGCTTGGAAAAAAAAACAGATAGGAATCTCCCCCTCCAGACACCAGTTGCATGCACGGCCCTGCTGGCAACTTCACTTCACACTCCAGACTCCTACAACTCTGACAGTGTCCATTCCTGTCACCATCAGTCACCAAGTTTGCCCTAGGAAAGAAGTAAGAGATACAAGGGGGAGGGGGGGGGGGGGGGGGGGGGGGGGGGGGGGGGGGGAGAAATGGCGAATAAAAAGCCAAGCTGCCCAGGGAAGAAGCAACAATGGGGAAAGGCGGCTGCTTGGGGCACCAGACATGAGGCGAAGACCCAAACGCTCAATGTGTCCTTGGGCTAAACAGCAGCCTGAATGTCAGTCTCGACTCTACTAGTTTTCGTATCTAATGCAGACTCTGTGCACATGCTCCTACAGGAAAACACATCCGCCATGTGCTGTGGTCAGAATATCAAGGGAACATTAAAAAGGAGGGTGAGCTAGCTCGGAATAGCTGACACTCCTTCCCTTTGTCAAGGCAAAAAAAAAATCCTTGAGAAACAAAACCCGGGTGTCCACAGCCTTAGCTCCAGCACCTGGGAACGCTGCTTTCATGACAAGGGACTCTGCAGATGCAATTTAATAAGGATTTGGAGGTGAGCTGATTATCCTAGATTATCCTGGTGGGCCCTAAATATAACTACAGGCTTCACTTTAAGATGGAAACCCGGAGGGTTGTGACTCCAGAGAGAAAGTGATGAGACCACAGGAGCAGATGTTGAAAAAGAAAAAAGAAAAAAAAAAAAGGTCCTTTACAGACAAGAAGGGGCCACAAGCCCAAGGAAGAAAATTCTCCCTGAGAGTCTACAAAGCTGTAAGGGAATAAACCCTTGTGTCTGGAGATTTAAAATGTCATAACTTAACAGAGCAGCAACAGCAAATTAATGTTTATGTTTCTATTCCGTTCTGAGATTCAAGTAATTTTTCTTCTCTGAATTCTTCCTGAAATGACTCTCCCTTTCTTCCCTGCCTCCCCCCCCCCCCCCCCCCCGTTAGCTCTTCTAAGCTGGTCCCAGTTAACTCCCCACCAGTTCACAGTCATCACTCTGCATCCCTGATTAACACTTCCCAACCCAGTTGTTTGAGACCTCTTTGCCTTGTAAATCTAATCATTAAATGGCTTAGCTCCTGAGAATGGCTCAGTGTGTAAATCAAGTTGTGGGACATGAATTTGGATCCCAGAAGCCATGTAAGACAGACACTGTGGCCCATAATCCCAGTACTTCTACCACACAAGGGAGAGCAGAGAATGAAGGAAGTTCTCCAGCCAGCTAGCCTGGCATACGGAACAGCCGAGGACAGACACTGTTTCCACCAAGATAGAAGAACCAACACCTAATGTTGTTCTCTGACTGCCAGGAACTCCATGGAACGAACACACACACACACACACACACACACACACACACACACACACACACACACACACTTTTTGCAATGGTCCTCCCTCCTCCAAGAGAGACACATTCCAGATCCCCAGCTGATACCTGAAACTATGAACAGTGCCCACACTCACAGACATCTGTTTTCACCTCCTCCTTTACATACCTATGAAAAGCTTAACTGGTAAAATAGACATGGTCATGGATTAACAGTAATAGCTAATAATATAACGATATGATGGTGAAAGTGTTGGCAGGAGTACTCTTGTCCTTTAGGGCCATTATTAAACAGTCAGAGTCTCTGAGACACCACCACAGAGGCGTGACCTGATTAACCTGAAAAACTGATGGTTACTAAATGACAAGTCACGCTTGTCCCCCAAAGGATGGACCAAGGATAACACATGCTCTCAGCCTGTTTGGAATAACAAGCACCTTTAAACTCAGAAATTGTTTATTTCCAAAACTTTTCATTGTATTGCTTGGGGGCTTCGGATAACGTGCAATAACTGAAATTATAGAAAGAGAAATTACAGGTGCTGGGGGAGGAAGAGGGAGACTACTAAACATAGTAAAGAAAACAATCAGAGGGGAAAAAAACCTATTCATTTAGTCACACATCCATCTTGCTCTGGAAAGGACTTAAGTATTTATCGGTTTCCTCCTACAAGGTTTTCACAGACAAGTGCAGGCACAAAAACTTATTGAGCTGTATGCTGAGATGTTGTGCACTTTACCCTGTGGGTACTGTGCCTCAGTAAGAAAGCATAGGGAGCTGGAGAGAGGCCTTAGTAAGCTAAGGCTCACTGTTAACTACAGAGGCGATTGAGAGGCTGTCTCAAAAGAGGGGTGTCCTAACCTGAGAAACAACCCCTGGGGTTGTCTTCTGAATTCCACAGAAACAAGTATATACATGCACACACCCCTACACACACACACACACACACAAACAAGTACATACACGCACACCCCTCTGCACGCGCACACACATACCCACACAGGTACATTCATGTACACCCCATGTACACACACACATACAAACATGTCCATACATGCACACACCCCTGCCTACACATGCACACACGTCTATACTTGCACACCCCCTGCATACACACGTCTATACATGCACACCTCCTGCACACATACACAAACAAGTATATACATGCACACCCCCTACATACACACACACACACACACACACACACACACACACACACACTCATAAGAATGAACAGAAAAAAAAAAAAATACAGTAAATCGTCCCTTTCCTTGAGAGTGGGAGACTGCTTAAAGTCTCCAAAACGGAAGAAAAACAGCAACATGTGCCAAACTGAAAAATTAGGTCATTTTGGTCTCATGTAATCCAAACTAGGCTCGAACTCCTGATCCTCCAGTCTCTACAAATGCTGGGATTACGGTCATGTGCTTGCCACACCCAGCAAGAACTAGGATGGGGGTGAGGGGAAGGAACGCACTATGGCTAAAACAGAAAGAAAAAAAAATGAGCAAAGAAAAAAATGCACATGAGCTCATCATATGGCATTGGTAGGTAAACTTCTGGGGAAGGACTTGGAAAGAATTAAAGAAAAAGAAATAAACCATAAGAGTTTACAAGGCATTTATACAAGAAGGCCTCTGATAAATGTTTTATCTCTAATTAAAATAGAAAATGTATTTTACATTTCAACTCATTACAGGCAATACATATATAAAACTGAAGCTGAAAATTTCATGAAATAATTCTCATCCTTGCAAGACATGAATTTTTATTCAAAGCTTCTGTTTCCTTTTATTTATAATCTTGGGTGTTACTCACTACATTGACCCAGCAATTGACTAAAACCATTAATTAAAAAAAAAATAACTATGAAGACTTGAATGTCAAGGTCAAAGATTGACCTTGGCAAAAAGATGATTAAAAGCAAAAAACAAACAAACAAACAATAACAACAAAACAAATCGACTCTATTCTCCTTTAATTTTTATGGGGTGGGGGGGGGGACTTATAACTTCTGCTTTGTAACTGCTTTATAACAAAGAGAAGATTTTCTTCAAAATTCAACATCAGAAATAATCTCTATTCCAAGGGAAGCCTTTGATTTGTTCATTACAATTCCCTACTCAACTACAGCAAACTCCCAACCCATCTGGTTCTCAATTTTGAAACCTGCTTTGACATTGAACGCTCCACTCAAGGAACTTATCAGCTATGAAATACACAAAGATAAATGAGACCTGGTTCTTACATTCAAAGACTGTGACGTCTACTAAAAACAAGCACAAAAGACCTAGACAAGTAATGGTATAGGATACATAAAAAGGATAAACTGATTTTAGGCAGGAGAAAGAGAAGGCACTGGGATGAGGGGAGTGACCAGGAGTGCAGGGAGAGCAACGGGGACAAAGAGTCTGGCTCAACCATCTACATGTGCCAAAATCCTCTGTTCTCTTCCCATCAAGGTGGGATTATACGGTCTCCCCTGGAATCCAGGCTCTATGAAAGTTTAATAAATACGAGTGGTGGGTGGAAGTGCCAGTAACAGTTTCCAAGACCGGGTCTTACACTTGCTGCTCCCATTTTCTGCCTCTTGGGATGCCTGCTCTTGGCCCTTGGCTGCCATGTCCTGGGCAAGCTCAAACAGCCCATGTCGAAGGCATTACAGGTAGGTGTTTCAGTCTCCAGTCCCAGCTGAGCTGTCAACTGACAGCAGCAGCAGCCAGACATGAGGAAGTGGAAAGAATGAACCCTCAGAGGGATCCGGTCCCCAAACGCTCCCAGCTGCGGGCCCCAGACATGAGGCAGAAAAGATGCCCTTGCTGTGTGCAGGCAGGCTGGCAAGAGCCCTGACTCACTAACAACAAGCATCAGCAAATGGATAGCAGTTCGGTTTTAGCGGGGGTGGGGGGCTGAGGGGGGTGGAGTTTGGAGGAAGGAGGTTGGGGGTTGGAGGAAGGAGATGGGAGGATGGGGGGGGAGGGATCCAAAAATGAGTAGACTGGGATTGTAGCAGTCTACACGAGGCATTATCTGCAGTGTAAGAGGATGTGCTAGAATGGTTTAAAAGGAAACACAGCCTATCTTAAAAGTCAATCTGAGCAGATTAAACTTTTTTTTTTCCATACACAAAAATGGCTACCTCATAGGCTGGTCAAGGATTTGTATGAGTGGATTGTTAGGAGTGTATGAACAACAGTATATAAGAAGCATTTTCAGCCAGGTACAGTGGCACATGCCTGCAATCCCAGCACTCTGGGAGGCAGAGGCAGGTGGATCCCTGTGAGTTCGAGGCCAGCCTGGTCTACACAGCAAGTCCCGAACAGCCAAGGCTACACATAGAAACCCTGTCTCGAGGGGAAAAAAATTCATTTTCAGCAAGCTAAGGAAAGAGTAGGCAAAGATAAAGGATGCTGGCTATGGTTTTCCTGAACAGTCACTCAGTCACACCCAGACCAGAGCTTATCCAGCTAAACATCCCACCCAGGATAGAGCAATGCTTTCCTAAAACACCCTGGCCTTTAACACGATCCACTAACCAAATTACAGAAGCCAAGTTACTGTAATGTTCTCTAAAACCCTTAAGTCTCAGTTTATAGGGGAGAAACAAACAGTTCTTTCAGGTAAAAAGGACTGAGAACACTTTTTCGAAACTCCACACAGACAGTCATCTTCTGGTACCAAAAAAAAAAGCAAATATTGGAATTCACAGAAATCATAAATTACTTTTAAAAATATTTCTAATACTCTTCACTCACTGCTTTGGTTATCTTCTTGAACTTAGCAGCATCCAAACAAGTAGAGTGTATGCAGAACACTCGAGAACCAGTACAGCCTACCAACATCATACACCATTCAGATAACCTACGAGGTTAGCAGCACTAGAGTCGGGTGTTAGAGCTGAGCTGCCAACCTAAGGGCTTTTTTTAATTCTTTCAAAACTCGGCAACTCTTGGCACACTACTCACAATTATACAAAGTATTCTACACATAAATTTATTCACGTTTACTTCATTTTCAAAATGACTCATTGTTAGCAGAAGACAGGCCACAGATACACATGTATAAACCAGCAGGAGGAATAAGAAGCAAGCCTAACTGCCCGAATTGTAGCCATTTCGCTCCCTCACGCCCTGCTCTCAGTTCCTGGAACCTCAACCTTAACCTTCTGCTCCATGGGTCAGCGTTTCCTGCTATGGCTTTCAACTTGAAGTCGGTAGATTCATTAGAGATGGCAGCATCTCTGGGTAGGCTGGAGCTAGCAGCTACCTTATTGAACAATGAACATTCAGAGAGCCTTTGGAAATAGAAACGCAGGAAGAAGAGAAAAGCAATTTCAGAAAATTGCAAAATTTGAAATACATGTCAACAAAGAAACATCCAAAATGATCAAAGACCGGATGCTTCCGAGAAACTAAACTGAGAATTCCACCAGACTCTCCAGACACCAAACCACAGTCCCAGGCAGGATTTGGGAGCAAATCTTACACACTTAGAAAGTGGCGCCCTAGGAGCTTCAAAGTAACAATAAAGCCATTCAAGAATGACACCGGTTCCTTCTCCAGCAAGACCCCGACGCTAGCATAGCAGGTCAAGGGTATGTACACATCTGGCTTTAGCAAAGCATGTAAAGCCTCTTATGAAATATTTGTGATTTAACATAGAATGTTGAAGAAACATGCCTGCTAAGTTTCTAGGTAATATTTAGAACTCAAATCTTAAGTGATGGGTATGATTTAAAAGAAAAAAAAAGTCTATTGATATGGACAGAACCTGCCAAACTAAAAGAAAAAAAAAAAAGCAAAAATAAGGTCCTAGAGGACAAGTGACAAGCAGAGGGTAACAAAGGGGACATGGGCCCCGGCAGCAGGATCCATGAGACATATTTCAGATTTCTGTTAGTAGAGGACAATGTGACCCTCCCTCCTAAACATAGCAGTCTGGACTACATAAAACAAACGTGAAAGTAAAAAAAAAAAAAAACATGCCAGTACAGAAATAGTTCATAAGCTTTCGACTGCATGCAGCTCAGAGAATCCTGATCTTAGGCCGCCCTGCCATCTCTGTTATCCGATCAGCTGTGCAGCAGTTACCATGGGGCTCTGTTCAGGTAGCCCTTACATTACTTAACAATGTCCTCAAACCTCCGGAATAGATACTGCCAATTTGGGTGGCTGAGAGAAGCCATAAAGTGTACTTCCTTTATGGGAAAAAGAGGGAGGGTCTCTCCTATGTAGGCAAGACTCGCCTACAGGCATTAATCCTTCAGCCTCAACTTCCTGTGCGCTGGGATGACAGGTGTGTACCACTGTGCCTGCTATCACAGACAAAACGATAAAAAGCCACTCGCAGAACTGTTGCTAGTGATCACTCCAAGATTCATATCTAATCAAGTCTCTTTCCTGCCTACAATTCCCCAACAGGGAACTGTTTGAGAATGGTGTCTGAACTGTTCAGCAAACAGTAAGGTGAGGGAATCCCCTCCTCACCTCTCCAGGTCAAAGGTCATAAGGGTGTACACACTATATAAACTATTTGAAGTTCCCAGAACACACCAAATTTTCTTCCTATGCCCTCCACCTTTGTGCAGAATGTCTCCCGTGCTGAGGATCCTTCCTCACAGCTCCAGGCAAACTTCCCACTCAAAGTCCTAGGAGCTTAAGACCCGTTCTGTCGGGACCTTGCCTGCACACTTTTCCAAAATCAAGTAAGTGTTTTCCCCCATGGATCTGTGCTGTACACTGCAACACCTTCATCTGCCAAACCGAAGCCAGCTACCTATTCAAAAGGCTCCCTCACTAAGCTGTGAATTCTCCTGGAGCCAGGAATAGCACCTTCGGGCCTTGTGTCATTAGCACAGAACTTGGAATGTAGTTAGTATTCAAAGACAAAAAAAAAAAAAGTTAGAATTCATGAACCTGAATCAAACAGGCCCAAAACACAAGAAAGATCGAGGCCTTTTCTCATTTTTAGCATTTCATTCTAGCCAGGTGGTGGTGGTGCAAACCTTTAATCCCAGCACTCAGGAGGGAGAGGAATTTGGATCTCTGTGAGTTTAATGTCAGCCTCATCTACAAAGTCAGTTCCAGGATAGGCTGTTACACACAGAAAAACCTGCCTCGAAACCAAATCAAAACAAACAAACATTTCATTCCACTCTTTGGGAGCATATTTCTAGCTACCAGCCCTGATTTACACAAGCTGTTTCAATCTCCATCAAAAGGGAATGTTATTGGCAGGTGTCGTAACACACAACTTGAACTCCAATACCAAGGAGACAGAGGCAGGTGGATCTCTGTATTCCAAAGCCAGCCCAATGTACATAGTAAGTTCCAGGTCGGGTTGAGCTACAAAAGAATAAAAATAACAGAAATCGTCAAGGAAGCAAGAGCAGGCACAGAGAGATCAGTGAATCTGCCACAGTACTGGCAAACATCAAACTGAAACTAAACTGACTAAACACTTAACAAGTATCTTTATCCACGAAACAAACTTAATGTTCTCCCAATGTTACAAGCTAAGCCAGCCCCTTCTAAAGGCTCATCTCAAGAGTGGAAACTCTGCCGGTCAGAATCATAAACGAGACTTTGAGGTTTTAAACCCATGATAGCATGCACCCTAGATGAACTCACATGTACCCCAAGCATCAGACATGCCGACTTTAGAGCCAGTCATGGTGGCTCATGCCTGGAATGCCAACACTGGAGCGGCTAAGGCAAGACTAGCACAGGTTCAAAGCCAATGTAGGGTACTTTGTGAGCCCTAGGCCAGTTTGAGCTATAGTGTGAAAACAATATAATAAAATGCCAACCTCTTAAGAATCAGAACCGTGGTGGACCACCATGGGCAGTCTCAGGAAGGTCTTTATACTGCACAATCCACTCCAAACGGCAACGTGCACCACCTTTTGGGTTGTCCTTGCTGGGTCCCTGGTCTTTCGGCAGGAGAATGGCCGAATCAAGCGGAGAGAAATGACTTTATAGTCTGTCTGACTCATATTTTGTCCTTCGCTCCTCCCAAAAGAAATAAGCTCTTAATGGTACATCTTTTGATGACCAAACATTAACTCATCCTCCTGAATCCCTTTGATGACTAAAATGTTCCTTCCTTCATAATGAAACAGTCTAAAAATTTAATATAAACACAAGAAAATGAGTATAATTTTCATGATTTTTCCCTCAACCCAGGATATCCTGGGGGGCCGGGGGGGTAACCTGCAATGCAAACTGAATGACACAAAAGAGACCACACGCGACCAGCCCTTCGTAGAGGCAGAAAAAAATATTATATGCTTTTGTCATGCTGCGGCTGTAATTAAGGTTGGAGAAGAGCCTACAGTATTCCCTGCTAAGACATTGGACTGACTCCCTACTACCTCATCCTTGGGCCCCACCACATATTTCCAGCTTCCCCTGAGGGACTGTTTCCTACTTTTGACTGTTTACTGCTCAGTCAGAAGCCCTCCTCACTCATCAAAACCTCCGTCTCCTGGTCTAACTCACAGAGTCCATTTCTTTACTCTTTTCTCATTCCCCTTCTCAGAATCCTAAGAGTGTAGACTCAGCGACTCATCAGAAAAACACAACTAAATCTCCCAACTTGACAGTGGTTCACTGTGATTTAAAAAAAGGAGAAAAGTGTAACACAATAATAGTCCCAACCCCCCCCCCCCCCCCCCCCCCCCAACCCCCTCCTCGGTTCTCAACACTATTCACTGACTGTCCACGCGGGGCTCTGCTGGACTGTTAGCTCACTCATCTCTGTGCTTGTCCCTGTTCCACAGTCCATGAGAGGCTCTCATAGGCAGGCAGCCTCTACACAAAGGATGGCACTAGAACACACATAGTCTGGCTTATGATGGCTTGGCTTAAAGACTTTTTTAAGCCATTGAAATGTGTGCATTTAATACATCCTATATAACTCATACTTAGAAATGGGAATCTGGGAGCCAGTGGGTAAAAGCACTTGCCTCGTAAGGCTGGTGATCTGGACTCCATCCCTGGCATCCACATGACAGGTGGAAAGAGAGAACTAACTCCATGGAGTTACTCTCTGACCACCGCATGCATGCCACAGCATGCACACACTACACATCACACACACACACACACACACACACACACACACACTTTTTTTTTTTAACTTGAGGCCAGGTGTGGTGGTGCGCAACTTTAGTGCAGCACTTGGCAGGCAGAGGAAGGCTGATTTCTGTATACTCAAGGCCAGCCTGGTCAACAGAAAGCTACATAATGAGGCCCTGTCTCAAAAAGCAACATTTAAAAAGGGAAAGTAAGCC
The DNA here is from genome assembly GCA_907169655.1 of Acomys percivali. Classification (NCBI taxonomy): domain Eukaryota; kingdom Metazoa; phylum Chordata; class Mammalia; order Rodentia; family Muridae; genus Acomys; species Acomys percivali. The sequence continues at coordinate 32,531,788 of OU015750.1, forward strand.
AGGAGGTGGTGGCCCACGCCTTTAATCCCAGTACTCAGTAGGCAGAGGCAGGAGGATCTCTGTGAGTTTGAGGCCAGCTTGGTCTATGGAGCAAGTCCAGGACAGGCAAGGCTACACACAGAGAAACCCTGTTGCAAGAGAAAAGAAATGAAAAGAAAAGAAAAGAAAAGAAAAGAAGTAAAAAGTAAGGCATGGTGGTACAGGCATTTAATCCTAGCACTCAGGAGGTAGAGGCAAGAGAGTCTCTATGAGTTTAAGGCCAGCCTGGTCTACCAGCTCCACAACAGCTAGGATGAGACATGGGGAAGAAGGACGGAGGGAGAGAGAGGGAAGGAGGAGGTAGGGGAGGGGCAAAATTAGGAGATTGGTGAGATGGCTGAGTGGGTAAGGGCACTAGTGGCAGTGTGATGACCTGAGTTGAATTCCTGAAACCCACAGTTGAAAGAGAACCCCCAACTCCAGAGGGTTGTCCTCTGATCTCTACAAATGTGCCATGGCATGCAAGTACACACACAAATAGCACAAATCATTTTTTTTTTTTTTTTTTTTTTTTTAGTTTTAGGGTTTTTGTTTTGTTTTGTTTTTAATGTGAACTATGATCTTTCCCCAGGCTAATAAAAGATAGAACGACACTCTCTTGCCGGGCATGGTGGCGTACTCCTGTAATCCCAGCACTCAGGAGGCAGAGGCAAGCGGATCACTGTGAGTTTGAGGCCAGCCTGGTCTACAAAGTGAGTTCAGGACAGCCAAGGCTACACAAGGAAACCCTGTCTCGAAAAACCAAAAAAGAAAGAAAGAAAGACACTCTCTCCCCTTCTCAGACTCGAAGCTTGAGGGCAAACGTCTGATGCTCTACAGCACATCATGTGTCTAAGCTAAGATGACAGCAGATTAAAATGCATGTTAATTTTAGATATTTTTTACTTACACTGGGTTCACTGGGACACAGTGTCCTTATAAATCAAAGGCATCTGAATAGAGAATGCCAAAACAGGGTGAAAAGGGCCAGGTATATTTTAAATGTTAACAAAACACACAAGATGGGCTGGAGAGATGGCTCAGAGGTTAAGAGCACTGGTTTCTCTTCCAAAGGTCCTGAATTTAATCCCCAGCAACCACATGGTGGCTCACAACCATCTATAATGAGACCTGATGTCCTCTTCTGGTTTACATGTAGGCAGAACAGTATATACAAAATAAATAAATAAATAAATAAATAAATCTTAAAACACACATACATATACACATTTAAGACAATAGCATTGAACTGACCTCAAGAATAATTGTCCAGTCATGATACAAGGTCAAGCTCAGAAGCCTTTGTCAATTCTGCTGGTGTATTTCTGTAACTCTACCATTCAAAGGTAACAGGAGACATCTTACAAATGTAAAGTCCCCCTCACCCCACCACCACCACCACTACCACCACCACCTAAGATCCCAGAGCATCAGTGAATGAATAAGCATATAAAAAAATCTAACTATGAACACTGTTCTCTACTTTGGAAATTTATAAGCTAACTGGAAACAGAAAACAAAACATAAAAACATCAAACACCCTCCCCATCAATAAAATGGAAAAAAAATATTGCACCAGAAGTTGGATTTCCAACCTAGACCCAACCCGGAAATCATTAATCATCATCAAGTCCTTACTATGTTTAAACTCCAAGGCATTCCCTCCCTGGAAAGTAGAATAATCCTATTGTCTGCCTTGCTTCCTGCACAAGGTGCCGGTGAGGGTCACCAAAGGCTGAGCTCTATGGAAGCTCCAAAGCACTCCCAGAAAAGAGTGACATGAACAAAAGTTGGACTCCTAGAGCATGCAATCTTATCACCACCATAAAAAGAATCCTTAAAGACATTTATAAACACATACACTCTGGTCTTGCGAAGCTTCAGAGAAAAGAGAGAGAGAAAGAAAAAAAAAAGGAAAGAAACCATGAGCTGGCTATACAGCCAAACAACTTCATGGACCAACTCCTGTGAGTAGTACCTGACCGTCCCTTGTGTCTTTACTCATGGAACAGCCTCTGTGACTAGGCTGGTGTGTCTACTCAACAGGCCAGGGTTTATCTCCTAAACTATAGTTATCACCTCAGTCCCTTACTTTGGTTAAAAAAAAAAAAAAGAACAACAATAACAAAAAAAAACTTCTAGAAAAGTCTTTAATTCTAGCTAGCTCACTCGTTGTCCTTGGCCCATTACAACTTGGCTTCACCCTTTGTCAGTAGAAATATCACAAAGACTTTCTAAATGGCCAATACAAACTAGCTCCTTGAGCTCCCAAGCATGGGTTTATAAGGCCAACTGCAAGCCCCCTCCCTAGCGCACCAGCCACCTCCCAGCTGTCCCTACACAGCTTTTCTGCAGACACTCATGCCAGATCCCGGGGCAGATCTACTTTCTGACCTTTCTTCCTGCAGAATGCGATGGAGTGTTTCCCAGCCTTGATTGCATCTCAATTTCCCTGCTGCCTGAACTAGGATATGTGCTTATCTGTCCCTGTCCAGATGCTGTCCTCTGAGCCATTCATTCTGGACAATTCTACCAAGTGCCCCAAGGCCAGTCAATCCAAGTTTCCTTCCCGTATTGACCAACAGCTAATTACCCCAGACCCTGTCCCCTCCCAGATCTCACTTTACCTGACTGATGTGGTATCTCATCAGTCCAGCATTCCAAACAGCCTTAAAACAGCCCCTGCACCACACCCATGGCTAAGCCGACTCCAGTACTTCTCTGCCCTTCCAGCCTGCCATTGCTCCCTGAATGTTCCCACAGTGCAGAGCACGGAGGACCCACGGTCCCCTGGCATGTCACTAAGTGGCATTTCGGCTCTACTCTTTTTAACGGAGATTGTTCTTTTCCATTACATATTAAAATAAATCCACAAGCGGCACATCAAGACTGGATTTCCACGCGTTTAATTGCTCTGAACAACTTTCACACATGATAGAAGAACTTGGGGACCTCTGCAACATCCCATAGTATCTCAGACCAATTTAGTCACGAGCTCAGTCAACTGGGATGGGGCAACAGGGATGCAAACAAGGCTTGGGGACCACTCCATCAGAATGTGGCTGGGGCTGGTATTAAAGGAAAAAAAGTAAATTTCTATGTATGGCAAAACACAGAGAGCACTAGCCTTGGCTCAGGACCACAGTACTAGAAGTCCTGTATCCCAGGACATCCTCACTTCCCAGGCAAGCCCAGACAGCTGGCCTCCCAACACAGATAAGGCAGTGTTGAGAGCCTGAGAAGCAAGGCTGGCTTTCCCAGAAAGTGCTCAGCAGAAGGCAGCCCCACTAAGCCTGCAGTGTTAACAGCTGCACTGGGTTCCTCTGCGGAATAAATTTGGAAGACCCCAGGGATGTCCCAGTAGAAGTGATTAAGTTAATGATTTTCCCCATCACAGACGCTTCGGAACTCTCAGTGTACCTTCTACACAGCCCGAGACAATGCGCTTCTCACACTTACTTGAGGACCTTTTAGCGAAACTACCTCGGAATGATTTAAGTTCCTGATTTTTCTTTCTTTCTTTTTTTAAAGTTATGACGTGTGTGTGTGTGTGTGTGTGTGTGTGTGTGTGTGTGTGTGTGTGTG
>OU015750.1:32535400-32557346 GCA_907169655.1 Acomys percivali
TGTGTGTGTGTGTGTGTGTGTGTGTGTGTGTGTGTGTGTGTGTGTGTATTCATGCACTGTGTACCACGCACACAAGCCACAGCATATATGTGGAGGGTCTGGGGACAACTCTCTCCACATGTAGCTCGCTGGCAGACAGAAATCAAGCCCCTCGGCTTGCCTTTACCTGTTGAGTCAGCTTGCTGCCTGTTTTAGGTTTCAAGAAATATTTGTGGGAGCTGGGGAGATGGCTCAGTCAGTAAAGTGTCGGCTAAAGTGTCTGCTATGCAAGCACAAGACCCCACGTGAAAACCAGGCATGGTGACACAGGCCTTTAAACCCGGCCTTGGAACTCCGGGAACAGGAAAACCCCTGAGGCTCATTGACCTCCTGGACCAGACAAATTAGGGCACTTAGGTTCAATGAGAGATCCTGTCTCAAAAGATAAAGGTGGAGAGCAATGGAAAAATGATACTCTACACTGACCTCTGGCTTACGCTTACACTTACACACACACACACACACACACACACACACACACACACACACACACACACCATATGCACACATGACACTACACCACAAACACAACAATTTTTAGGAAATGTGAGTCTGGTATGACTTCTTGCATTATCAAGCCTATACTTTAAAAAAAAATAATAATAATATTCCTTAGTAAGTGGTTGGTCCTCTCCCAACTCTCTCACCTTCTACCACTGGCTGTCTGCTCATGTGATCTCAGAGTTCTCAAAGCACTCAGGTCACCTGCTGATAGCAGGGAGAAGCTGGGTCCTGTTCAGCAGGGTTCCCAGTAGTCCCAGGCCTCTGTGTTTCTAAGGACAGTACTGCCAGCATCTCAGGTCCCCCTAGTACTCACTGAGAAAAGGGTTCTGCTTAGGTTTACTTTAAGGCTGATGCTACTCCTCACTCCCAGCACCCCAGCCCCACCCCTGACCCCTGCATGGAAAGCCTCTGCCTGGCTGACCCTTGGCTACCTGAGAACTTGCTATTGAACCCTCACCAGCAGCCCACAAGCATCACTGCCCTGGAAGCTAATCCCTGAGGTTCTCTTAAGCAAAAGTGAACACCCCAGCATGGTGCCTCTTCCTTTCAACTGTTTGCCAGAACTTCTTTGAGGTATCCTTGCTACTTGTTTGTCTGCCTCTACCAGGCTGAGCTTTCCAACAGCCTTTGTGTTACCATGCTCAGTGGCTGGCTGGGTAGCTACTCCTGGAAGGAGATAATACATGAAAAAGAATATTCCGCAGAGATGGAGAGATGGCTCGGTGGGTTAAGAGCACCAATTGGTCTTCCAAAGGACCCGGGTTCAATTCCCAGGACACACATGGCAGCTCACAACTATTTCTACCTCCAGTTCCAGGGTTTCTAACACCTTCACACATGCACATAAAACACAAAACACAGGAAGAAAGGAAAGAAAGAAAGAAAGAAAGAAAGAAAGAAAGAAAGAAAGAAAGAAAGAAAGAAAGAAGAGCGTCCCCAAGAAAGCAATGCTGGGACTGAGGTATTGCTCGGTGGCAGGCACCTAGGCTCTGAGGTCTACATCTAGCACAAAGGAGTAGAGGACAGAGAGGTAGAGGAGGGAAGAGAAGAGAAAGGGACAGAGTGGGGGGAAGAGGACATAGAGGAAACTGCTCTGGTGGCTCATGCCTATAGTCCAGGAGGATGATAAATTCAAAGCCAATCTGGGCCCAGGAAAAACTTGGGAGTTCAAGGTCCTAGACTACACAGAGTTGGAGGCTGGCCTAGGCTGTGGGAATCACAAACAGGAGAGAAAAGGGAGGGGAGAGAGCATATAAGAAAAGTACCCTGATGTAGAGATATACAATTAGGACCCTCAGCAGGAGGAGGAGAGTCTCGGTCACCTCTCAAGAGTCAAATCAAGACAGAGTAGTACCACTCTATTGCTTTTTAACCCCAGTATACAAAAAAAAAAAAAAAAAAAAAGAAGAAGGATAAAGCTCCCAGGCTTCTTGAAAAGTAAACCTAGAACCTAGATAATGGTCAGATTAACATTTAATGGACTTAAACTCAACAGTCGCAGTGGGACATGAAGCACACTGCCCTCGGAGTCCCTCTGCCTTCCCACAACGTGAAGCTTTAACAAACCTCGGTGAAGCAGGCTCAGTACAGTCACAGCTCTCAAGCTCATCCTCAGTGATATATCTCCATGAAAGCAGTATTTGAAAAGTGTCAATAATTATAAACAACACTTGCACCAGGTCTAAGAACCTTGTAGCATGTGAAATTAAAACCAGCCTCTCAAAACTGTGACTCCCAGATCATCATTTAACCCTATAGGGGGCATAAAGCCTGTCACTCAACAGAGACAGGGTGAGCAGAGGCCACGGTACTTGTGATGCATCATTGTAAGGAAGGCGGCCACCTTTAAGGTTACATTATGGAGGTAGCACAATATTCTAGTATGCACCCCACTCATTTGCCCTTACAGACTGTCTCTTCACAGGTATCACGGCCCACAGCGCTGAGATGGCCAGTGCTACTGTTACCGTGTATTTCCTACTAGTTCCTTTTCCCCTTATGTCATAGCTCCATAACCATAAATCTAAAAAGTCCAATCCGAACTATGATCTGGAGTTGGCCATGAAGACAAACATCTATAATCCCAGCACTGGATGCAGAGGCAGGAGGATCACTACAGGTCCCAGGATAGCTAAGAATACATAAAGAGACTCTGTCTCCCCCGCAAATATTATGATCTAGCCATGAAGAGTCATCTAAGGTTGTAGTTTTAGTGACTACGTAAGATTCCATTTTATGAATATAAATAAAACTTAATCTCTACAAGACAATAGCTAAGCTGTTCTTTATTATTTGTTTTGTTTTAGTTTTGTTAAATGAATGAATTTGTATATGGAAAGAGGTTTACTAAATGAAAAAAAAAAAAAAAAAAAAAGAGACAATCAAGGACTCAAAAACGCTCCAGAAAAAAACAAAAACAAAACAAAACTTACATTAGCAGTCTAGAAATTGCAAGTGGATCAAATGAGAAAGCCAAATACAGTGCTTGGCTTGGGGCAGTCAATTCTCAAGGGAAAAATGCAGGACAGAAAACAAACTTGAATTTTATATTCTGCTGTGTTTAAATTTTTAGATATATATAGTTTGGTAAGTGCAAAAAAAAAAAAAAAAAACAAAGTACACTTCCTGTGGCATTGATAAAACCAGTGGTTGATTACGTCCCAGAAATGCACGTCACCCACAGAGCTCTTCCAGGTTTACACAGGCCCTGGGTTCTAGTCCCAGTGCTACCAAGGAAAAGGAACCTGAGTAACTACTTCAGAAATACAACTTAGTTTTACCTTTCTCATCTTACAAAATGAGCAAAAGCTGTCTCCTCTGGCCTGCTTCATAATCATAAATAAAATTTCTACCGTTTCTTATAGATTGTACATCACCAGTCTATTGCTTTTTTTAAAAAGCTATTAAAAATAAAACTTTTTCCCTAAGTATAAAAATCCATTGTCTCTATTTGTGATCAATAATAAAAAGCTGACTATATGAGTTTCTTGGTCACTAAATGCTTAGTTATCACTCACAATATTTTTTTAAGCCAGCCATCAGCCATATAAGCTTTGCTTTTAACATAAAGCATAGGCAGACATGGTGCTTTAAAACAATCAAAGTAAAGCTGTGGTTTGCAAGGCTTCCAAAGCCCACAGTTATTCACAGACTCAAACTTTCATCGGAAAAAAAAAAAAAAAAATCACCAGACTCCACTTACTGGAAAGACCAAAAAAGAGAGACTAGAGAATTATTTAACATTAGGAAGAACTAAGTCTCTGCCCTTGACAGACAAGAAAACACTGGGAAAAAAATAAAATGACTTTCTTTGACCACAGAACTGGCTTTCAGCAAAAGCACATAGGGCTGGGTCTATGGACCCTTCACTCTTGCCACTCATTGTGCTTTATGAACACAAACCAGAGGCCTGATCTGGGCTGCAACTATACGAAATTTACAAAGCAAACAGCAGTCTTTGGTATTTATTCCCAGAAGTACAGGAAGGGAATTAGTAAGTCAAGCTAGCAAGACACAGATGCTCAGTGTACAGTGGTGCTCCCCACCCTCTAGGGAGTACCTTCCTAGACACCCAATGGACGCTTTCAATGGAAAGCACTGAAACTTATGTACATCACCTCCCTAGTATGTACATGCCTGTGATAACTACACACAAGGAAAGACCAACAGTTAAGAATGAAAACAGAATAATTACAGTAATACAGTATAATAAAAGTTATTTTAAATTGACAAAACTATTTCTGGAACTTTCCATGAGATATCATCAGACCACGGTTGAGCACTGACGGCAGAAAGCATGAAAACAAAGCCATGGATAATGGGGGACTATTGCACCCACACACACAGAGCCGCTGCAGTCCTGCATATAAGCTCAGTCACCGCCATACTACAGTGCACAGTGTTGTCTAAAGCAAATTCTGAAAGAATGACGACATAAATTATAGTACATAATGCAAGGCCTCCTAAAGCCGGAGGCATGGCAGGAGAGGCGCTGCAGCGATGTGTTCACCTAGCACACCCAGGATGAGTGAGGCCCTGGGTTTAATCATCAGTGCCGAGAGTCAAAAGGTAAGTAAATAAAATAAAAAGAGGCTATTTTCTCCATACCGACAGGAAATTTTCCAAAATTTGTTAAGTTAAAAAGGGAGAGGGTGGAGGGGAGGGGAGGGGAAGGGAGAGGAGGAGAGGGGACGGGTGCATACAGTACTGAAATGTGTAAAAGGAACACCGCAGAGAAACGAAAGCGTCCTCACAGTCAGTACAAGGCACACCTGGAGTTTCCACTACCTGGGAGGCTCCACCTACATGACTGCTTGATGAAATAACTGCAGACAAGCCTGAGAAGCCATGGCAAGACTGTCTCCAACAACCATGCCACCTTTCCTAAATGATTGTAAACGTAATTAAATGTTAGCGCTGGGAGAATAAACAATGTGGTTTGATTTTGTTTTTTGTTTTGTTTTTTTTTCTTCTCTTTGATGCTGGGGAGTGAAGCTGGGGTCTCTCCAATGCTAGGCAAGCACTCCTGCACTGAGCTCCACACCCCTGCAACAATCCCTGATTACTCATGCCTTTCCTTTAACGGGGGGAAAAACAGAAGGTGGAAGTACAAAAGTTACTTTTTACTGTGTACTCACACCTTCCATAATTTGTATGATGTACACTCCTTTCCAAACATAAGCTACCAAAAACACAAGTTTATTAACCAAACTCAAGGAAACGTTATAGGAATGCCTACTGATGTGTACATGTGCGACAGAAATCAAGACACATGTAAACTAAAAATAAAACGCTGTATGTCCCCCATAGGAGTCCAGTGTCTGTGAGAACAAAAGGAGAACATTCCTGGAAGATACCTATGCACAGCTCCCCCATCTGAGCAAGAGCTGCCCCACCCGTTGATAGAAATACCCTGACCAGTGAGACCTTTGGGGGGTCAAGAGGCAACCAGATGGGAGAAGACGAGGAGCGGAAGTGACACAGCTGGCTGAGAAATAGTAACTCAGAAGGAATCTGAAGCAGCTAAAAGGCAGAATAAAACATCAGCAGAGGCCAGGTGTGGTGGCGCACGCCTTGAATCCCAGCACTTGGGAGGCAAAGGTAAGGGGATCGCTGTGAGTTCTAGGCCAGCCTGGTCTACAAAGCGAGTCCAGGACAGCCAAGGCTACACAGAAAAACCTCGTCTTGGAAACACACACACACACACACACATACACAGACACACACACCAGCAGGGACCCATTACCCTCTGACTCCTCTCCCCAACTTGGGACTCAAGAACCTCTTCTCCTATGATCTGTGATACAAAGGTAAATCAATGTTCTAAAATTAAAACCTGAAAGTCACAGAGTCAGTTTCACCTAAGGAAAGTACACGTGTAACTTACAGGTGTCATCCGTCAAAGACAGTGTCCACCTGCCCCCACCGCAGCCCCCACCCCCGATTCTATGAAAAGATGCTTATCAGTTCCCATGTTGAAAAGTGGGGAACAGTTGAGTTCACTCCTTCGTTAAAATAAACATTTCATTCATCTGGGAGGCATGACGCCTGACCCCCAAAAAGTCAATAAGAGACTCTGAACTGTTTGCCCCAGGTTCATTGTCAGGGACACTTCAGGCCACTTTGCCCCATTCCCAAAAGGGACCGCCCCCACATTCATTCTCTCACCAAGCGGGGCTACAGGTCCAATCAAAATAAAAGCCAAAGCCCCAAGCCCTCAATCCCTAGATGCTAGTGCTATTCCCCCCAACTTCTCACAGGACTGAAGTAAAAGCTCCTCCCACACCCTTGCTCCCCAGCGCTTCAACAGCACCTCATCCCATCCCAAACATGCCCCTCTTGCCAACTTCACATTTTTTTTCCCCAAAGAGCAACACCATTACCCCAGCCATCCAGGCTCCACACATTGACTCATACCCACCCTCCTCTCATCACAAGTTGAGTTTTTCAATAATCACTGTCTCCAGCCACAAACCAAAAAACCTGCTCCATCTAGCATTATTGTTTCCTGCTGGCTTCTGAGAAACAAACTCTCACTACTAAACAAAACGGCTAGGAGCCCAGAGAGGGTGGGTCTCAAACTCACATAGCTACAGGACCAGTACGACTGGTGTGTAGGAGGAACAAGAGACATTACGGAGGTCTTAAAATCCAGGAAAAGTAGAAGGAGCCACTATCAGTAGACATTGGTGTCTAGGAAAAACACGGTGAGCTGAGACAAACTCAGCACCCATGTCCCCTCAGAGAGTCATAAGCGGCTGTCACATCTTCCTCCAGGAATAGGATCAAGGTGTTGCCAGTATTGTCACTCACAGGAATGAATGGAAGTTGGGCTATTTCAATGGGAAGTGTCCTCATCTTCAATAACCGTAACCTTTTAAGAAATGCCTGAGGCACACTAGCCCGGGGGGACCACCGCGTACACTTCTAGCTTGACCTGCTACAGAAGAACATGGTGACCTAGGTGGCCTGGGTTCAAGTCCAGATATGCGACCTCAGGCCTCTCATGCTGCCGTCCCATGGGTTTCAGTGTCTCTTTCTGCAGAGTGGGGCTAGCAGGAGAAGGTCCTGCAAGCGGATATAAACATTAAATGAGCAGACAAAAGTACGGCTTGTTCAAGGCCAGGTTCCCTTTCAGCTTCTTAAGACAAGGCCTCATGCATCCCTGGCTGGCGTCAAACTCCCTATGTAGTTGAGGATGACTCTGAACTTCTGGTCCTCCTCCCTCTCTCTCTCAAGTGCTAGAATTACAAGTGTGGACCAGCATAGCTTGGCTTGGGCAATGCTAAGGATCAAAGCCAGGGTTTTGTACGTGTTCGACAACAACCCTATCAATACTACCGTATCCACAGCTCAAGGCCTGCACAGCCTTCAACCAGGCACCCCAGGAAACCATAACAAGGTACCACATTATCCTTTCTTCTTTCTCTGGTTCCCACCTTGCAAAGTCCACAACAGCCAAGGTACATTATTACTTAGGACTGTACCCGCCTGTTTTCCCAGGTCTTGAATGCTCTCCTAAAATACGGCATCTCAAGATGTAAAATCTGATCTGATCCAATAATGGAAAACTTGTCCATTTAACACTGCACACAACCTAGCTCCTACATAAAGCCTAGCATTTCTTATTCGCTGGCACTGTTCAGTGTGCTGCCCATTTCACAAGTGTGCAGACATCTGCCATAGTATGATGCCACACACCATACCATCAAAATGGCCCCTCTTTCCAAGGCTAGCCTAACAGTCTCCTCCTCAAAGGTGTTGGGTTGAGCTTCTGTCTCTAGACCTTATGACCAAGGCACTTAGCACGCTGCTTCTGCTAGCCGAGGTGTAATCCCCCTCAAGGATACCGTCACATCTAATTGGCCTCACTGAGTTTCATGCTCAGCCCAAATATAGGAAAACTTGATGGATGTTCAGTAAAAGAGGAGCCAAGAGGAGGAAGAATGCAAGAAGATTTTACTCGGAAGGAGAACGGCAACAGTGAATGGCTTATGCCAACAGCAATCCCTCACAACCTTTGATGGTTTTCATTTTCGAATAACACCATTCTTGTCTTCCCCTTGTTTGCATCACCTAAAAGCAACTGTCTTCCCCCGAGTCCGATTTCCATAAGCAGGGAGCTGAGGTCGCCTACTCAGTTTGGTTTAATCAGTCCCACCTTTGACTGGACGGAGCTCAACAAGGCTCACATTCGTCCTCTTAATTTGATTTGAGAAACAAGCAACGACTCTAAAGAAAGAAATTGATGGGCGACAAGGAATGACTAAAATCCATGCCAAAAGAAAAAATAAAAATAAAGAAAAAGTCGAAATAGTCATTCAGATTAGCAACTATTCAATAAACAAATTAAGGCTAATTTTCACAATACCTGGAACAGAGCACCTTTTTTTTTCTTCTTCTAACTGCTGATTAGGACCCATTAGCAAGTTTTGAAATCAATTTAGTAGATAGGGATCAGAAATTTTTTTAATAAAATCTGAATAGAAATTAGAAAGCATTACAATATAGTGTAGTAAAACCTGTAATTCCACTTCATTTCTAATATGCATGTGTGCAAGCGTGTGTCTACCAGACCATACTGGAAAAGGTCTCTCTGGGAGACAGGAGTCTTTTGAAAACACTGACATTGAACATTCATGTTTATCTAAATATTCTAGCTCCAGATTCGGCTGCTTTGTTCCTCTCTGGACCACACTTGGAAGATAACTTATTCCAGCCCCTGTGACCTGCAATGCCTCAGATCCCTCACCTTCAAAAACCACATGAAAAATATGCCAGTCAGTCCACTTGTCCCTCATCACTTGGCTCTTTGAGAGACAAGGTAAGAGTCACTCCAGCTAGCCACCTGGTCCTTTTTCTCCCTGATCACTATTCCTAGGTATAACTGTCTTGCCTACGTGCCTAAAATCCAAAAAAAAAAAAAAAAGAGAGAGACACAAATTCAAGTGCTCTGGCATTCTTAGTGGTACCCACTAACCAGCAGCATCCCCTTGGGACAGTAGCCAACTACACTAAGAGGAAGAGCCTAAGGCCAGTGAGAGATTCAGAATCTGGCGGCGGCATCATCTCAACCACCCCTCTGTCCCAAAAAGCGTCCTCTCAAGTTCCTCTCATCCAATGTTTCACCCGCGTCCTCTCAAGTTCCTCTCATCCAATGTTTCACCCACGGATGGCACACTCCAAACAGCATCGCCTCTACCATCCAAGCCTGCCCAGCATCAACCCCTGCACCTTCCTTCATTCCATCAGGCCATTTCTCATGAAACTCAAAGTTATGGCTTTAGTGGTTCAATCAATAATTCTTCCATCAGCTAAAGCAGGAGCAAAACCTAGAGCAATCTTGTTCCTCAACGGCAGCTCCGCCAAACTGTAACCATGAATGGCCAACACCGGCTTTCACAGGTCACCAAACTGCCCAGTCCTTATGCCCACTCAAACCCAGCCCTTAAAACCCGCTAAAGGGGAGTTTACTTTGGATTGTATCCACTTTCCAAAGAGGTTGTCCACATTCCTTCACCTCTGACATAAAAGCACTGCCTACCACTCTGTTCTCACTGTCAACTCTTTAGGAAGGCCCACTTGCCACAAGGGAAAAGCAGTCGAAAGGGCTCAATCCACCAAATGTTTGGAGTCTCACATTAACGCAGGAGTCCTTGCTGTGGTGGAAACAAAAATGGCTTTAAATGTTCTTCCCCAGCACAGATGGATCTCCCTTACCTACTCACGAAGAGAAAAGAAGAGTACGCGGAAAAGAGTGTAAGTAGCTATTGGCTGAATTTACTAAGTGTAAGCTACAGCCAAGTGTAAAAAATGGGGGAAACCAATCAGTGGTAGCACACATTAGCAGGAGTGAGGCCCTGGGTTCAATTACCAGCACAAATGTAAAATGGAGGCAGGTGTGCCAAATATAGTTCCCTCACCAAGAGTATCTTTCACCTGCTTACCATCCATGCCCAGTGACCTGGTATCAAGTTCATCGCCTTCTCTGTGCTGTCCCCTTTCCTTAAATGGCAGGGTCTCTTCACACCCATAGCACGAAGTCATCCATTCATTCTTTCAAAACTACACACACAAACAAACAAACCAACAAACAAGCCATTCACTCTTGCTGGAGAGAAGGCTCAGGAGCTAAGAGCATACAATGCTTTCACACAGGGCCCAACGTTGGTTCCCAGCATCCACATCAAACAGCCCACCACCACAACCAGAGATATGATGCGCTCTTCTGACCTTTGCAGGCATTTGCAGTCAAGCACATATAATCATCACACACGGGGACGCACACACACATACACACACACACACACAGGTTTACTTACTTAAAATAAATCTCTAACATGTCAAAAATATTGGTAGCATGGTCTAGAGTTGGGTTAGATACATATATGAGATACACAAAAAAATGAGTAAAACATAGTCCGTGCCCTCGAAGCAGCCTGTGAGACAACTGAAAAGGTTGTGAAGGGGAACAAATCACATGGAAGTAATAAAAGGAAAGACGAATAACTTTCAGTCCTATATCGTGAAGAGATGAAGAGAGGCCCAAGAGGAGGGATTGGGATGAATCAATGCTACAAGATGGTTGGGCTGAGAAAAGCCTGGTGCACTCCCCCTTGCAATGAGATTGCTCTGACCCCTGAGGGGTCTGACTTTCCTGAAGAAAGAGAAAAGATGAGAGAGGGCCAATCAGTCAAGGTCAGGCCTTCGGGTGGGTCAAGTGCTGGGCTACCCACTGAGCTCCATCAGGACACCTGTGCTGTGGCTGCCTAGCTCACCCTATCCCTCCAAATAACCTTCAGCTACTACAAGCATCTCCCTAGAACTTAGAAAGAGTGAAATCTGAAATGGCTTTCCCAGTCTTTGAAGTAAAGGCCAAACAGCCAGAGTAAACAGTGAAGCAACCATAACGGGCAAAGCGGAATGCTGGTCACAGACCGAAAACCCCGAAGTCAAACAATGAAATAGTGGAAATGTTGGCAAACAGAACTCTCAGAATCAGGGAAGATATTCACAAACAAGCTCAGATTCCTACCCCTGCCCGGGAGAGTGCTTCTAGATATGCTGGGTGTGTGTGTGTGTGTGTGTGTGTGTGTGTGTGTGTGTGTGTGTGTGAAGGAAGCTGAGTTTTCTTTTCCCTGCCCACACCTTCTACTAGTGTTGGGACCTGAACCACTAGGCTACATCCTCAGACACCCCCTTCCTGTGTGTCTCTTAGTAGTTACTCTGAGCAACCAAAGTCACCTTCCATCTCAACTAAAAGCCAGTATGCACCAGCCACACCAACTCCACGCTCCTCTTTGACATGGGAGTCTTTCATTAGATGGCCCTTTGCAGCAGACAAAGCCTACTAGGGGGCTTCTGGTTCTTAAACTAGCAAGACAAGCAACTGCAGTCTATCAACAATGGTTGTTTGTTGTTCTTTGTTTGTTTGTTTGTTGTTCTTTCTTTGTTTCCTTTTTTTAAAGAGGTCAATCTCCTCTTGGGATCTTCTGAGCTAGAACTGGCCCCAGGGAGAGGTGGGGGAGGGAGGGGGGAAGGAGGGGAGGAGTAACAACACAAAGTTTTCATTCCAAAAGATCAAAGAAGGCATTTTGTACCAGGAAACCTAATTCCAAATCCTCATTTCCAGGAATAAAGCCACAGTGCCCAAAAACTTGCTTGGGAAAATAACACAGAAGACTGTGGATTCCAATTAAAATCCCAGACGGTTTCATTTCCCAGCTTCCCAGCTTAATGTAGTTAACACTTTACCCAGGCCCTGCTCTCACTTGCACAGCACCTCCAGCCTGAATGGTCACTTTACTACTGGGTTGAAAAAAAAAAAAGTAAGAGCACATAAGACTGCATTTTCTGATCCCCATCACAGGGACTAGATACACAAAACAAGGTGATACTGAAAGTGCCAGCTTCAGGGCAGCCCACGCCTCTCAGGAGAAACCCTGGCAAAACCCAAGCTGGCCCTACACTCCTGACATTGGGACCCAGGACATATGGAGCAGAAAACGGAGAAGGGGCGCTAACTCAGCTTTACTCAGTATGAAAAATCAGCTTTAGCGTGATTACCTGCAGTTTTGTCAACCAGCCAACAGGAAAGGTGTCTCCTTCATGCAAGACAGCAAGCTATGGGCTACAGTCAGCAAAACGCAGTGAAATACCCACCACTGCCACCCCCAGTAATCATTATGCTAATTATTATGTTTAATTGTCTTTATCCTTTCACTGGAAAAAAAAAATGTATCATGTAGTTAGCTAAACTAAAATCAGCACCCATCAACTCCACACCTAATCAGAAACTGTGAAGGCCACCAACAGTGTGACCTTCTTCGTCCTTACCCCAGATCCTTGCAGCATGCACACACAGGTTTTATCAGTGTCCTGCACTTGAGGTATAACCAGAAGTCTATCTTCAAGACTGCACCGTTTCCTAACCAATGAGCTGGTTTCTTTATACAGCAGCAGTACACTGCGTCTTTAATAAAGAAAACAGTGTTTTTAAGTAACTGTTATTCTTTCATAAGAAACGATTTGCTGCTTCAAAGGAAAATATCATAGAGGGCTGGGGGAAAAAAAAATGGTTTAGCGGTTAAGAGCACTGGCTGCTCTTCCAAAGGACCGGGGTTCAATTCCCAGCATCTACATGGCAGCTAGCAAAGATCTGTAGCTCCTGTTTCAGGGAACTCAACACCCTCTTCAGGCCTGCACGGGCACTGCACATGGTACACAAACAGACATTCAGACAAAACACCCGTAAACATAAAATGTAAGTAAGTAAATCTAAACCAAAAGTACAGTTTTAGAGAAAGCTAAGTGAGACTTAGCTGCGGCAAACAAGCCTGGAGAACACTGGCAACACGGCCTGGGATGTGTGTTCTGGAGTCCCACTGAACCCTAAATCAGACCCTAACCCCACAGCCTAAATCTGCCAAGCCTCAGTTGTCTGCTGAGAAAAGGAAGTGTTAAAGTGGGCAAAGTGTTTGTATGGAGCTGGGCACATGGCTTGGCTCGTACTCAGCACATACAATCACACTGTCTTTAAGTCTCCATGAGCATGTCGAAGGGTCTGGACCCCACTGATGCTTTATTCCTCCATAATTCCAAATGATCTGGACACAAGATTTGATCAGACAAAAATAAATCAAGACAGAAGGATCCAAACAGCCAAGCAAGCCACAGAGGAGCCATCAGTTCCCAGCATTGATTCCTTCGTTATCTTGTGACCTTGGAGAGCAAGATCATTTTTCAAATCCATTCTGTCCCTGTCTCTCCCTCTGCTCTTCAGACTACTCTATCCAACCTTAGGAAACACCTAGAAGCCTATGGTGATCAGCACAGTCCAACCTGGGGAAGACACCCTCCACTTACCAACTCACTCACTGTCATTCTCTGCATGGATGCAGGCAGAGAACTGGGTAAATTACCAGTGTGGAGGGGAGGGCACTCGCTACAATGCTATTAATCAAATTAAGTTCCTCACTCCTGAAAACGCATTACATTCCCGAATATGGCATTTTTAACTCTGCATCCTTAATGTTCTCTGCAATTACTTAGCAATTACAAGAAATTTATTCAGATTCAAGTGATCACTCTAGTCCAACGTGCAGAAGTTGTAAGACTATTATCTCACTCAAGTTTGAGGTAAAGTCACCCTCTGCTCTCAGCAAAGCTTGGCCACACGGGCGAAAAGAACACGTGAGTCCAGTACATGCTCACACTGGCCTGTGCTCTTTACAGTCTAGCCAGGGTCTCTCTCTCTCTCTCCCCATCACTCACCCATCACCTCTGAGGACTCACATGGACAATGGCAGCAGAGATGCTATGACCCATTACAAAATGACAACAACCCAAGGCACACAAGCACCGCTTCCCAACACTTCCACCCATCAACCCCAGGGCGGGGAAACAAAAGTAACCAAATGACAAAAAAAAAAAAAAAAAAAACACGGAAAGGTTTGATCTTAGAATGGTAATCCAGATCCTAGGCTGACTTAAAATAACCTTGTGACCGCACTGTCTCCGTGAGTGACATGGGTGAGGCCTGGGCTTCATACTTAAGCGCCATGCCAACTGTAGGGCTGCATGGCAAGGCAGTGTCTGAGGTCAGCATAAGCCTAGTGTCTGCCGCCTGCCCAAGCCTGGGCCCCTGGCCAGCAACCCACCTCCAGAGACTAGTGCCAGGACATACTATAGTGTTTCCATTTAAGGCCCGCCACTTGGATGAGCCCTTCTCTGAAGTCTCTTAACACCACCTTTCCAGGAAGAATTTTTTGGGGAAAAGGGAGGTGGTGTCTATTTTTTGCCACCGCCTTCCGTTGGGCTGTCAGAGCAGTCTGTCTCTCAGGAACAGGATTCTTTAAAATCACTGGTTTATGTCTCCATTTGAGGATTTATTTTTCAGAAACTATAGATCTACACAAACATAAATACATATGTGTGTGTATGCAAGTACATTAAACATGTATGCAACCAGAGACGCGTCCCATCATCTCACACCAATCATACAAACCGCCTAAGAAGAAAAGCCAATAAAGGCCACAAATCCACTGCATTACTGTCCACCTATTTCCAAACACTTAATAATTGACAACTTTTTAACCAACACTTTTCTTCTGCTACAAAATGGATGTTTTCTTTCCCCAAGTAGCTTCCTCCACAGCTCTTTTGCCATGCAAGGAGCATTCAGAGCTCCAGGGGAAGAGGGAGGTAGGGAGAGGGTGGGAGAGGGTGGGAGATGTATCTGGCACAAACTGGACAGAGCCAAACCAGTCTCTGAACCAGAAGGAAGTCCATGCATGCTGAGGGCCCCAGAGGCCCACAGTTCTCCCAAGCGCGCCCAAGGTTCTAGCCCTGCTGTTTTGGTTAGTGTTGAAGGAAGGGTTTTAAACTTGGCAAAGTACCGTGCAACATCTGTAACCACATCTGCCTTCTGGGGATCGGAAGATGAATCCCACATTCCTGGCTTTGAAGCTTTTTGAAACTGCAGCTAGGAAGGACAGAGGGAGGGAGGGAGGGAGTTGAACAGAGTTTATTGGCTGTCTCACCAGCAGAAAATTCCTCTTGGAAGGGATGGATATTTTTGAGGGTGGGGGTGCCTCGCCAATCTCTTTAGTCTGCCAAGCTCAGCTTGGAAGGTGAGCCCAGGGCCGTGAGGCCAGATCGATTTATAAGTCCGAGGCGCACAGCCCGCAGGAGTTCACCCTACGTACACCCGAACCCCCTACTCCAAGCCTCTGCCCTCTCCGGATCCCACCGGCAACCGAGGCCCTAAGCAAGACAGTTTCGTTCCGCCGCGGCTTCCCCCGCCGTCGAGAGGGCACGCAGCTTGCGGGGAGAAAGAATGAAAGCGAAGGGGAAGGCTCGGAGAAGACGCCCACCCTCCACCTCCGATCCCGGCCTCCCCTCCGGCTAGGCTCCCTCCTCCCTCGGTCCCTCCGGCTCTGGCGGCGCGGCCGGCGGCGACCTGCCCTCACCTCTGGTCCAGCGGCGGCCGGGTGCTGAACCCGGGGAGGCGGAGAGCGGGAGGCGGTCGGGCGCTGCAGGGCAGCGCGGGAGGCGCGGGGCGGGGCGGGGCGCTGCAGCCGGCGTGGAGCCCGGAACTCCGCGGGCCGCGGGCGGGCGGCGGTGGAGCGCGGCGCGGCGCGGGGCGGGAGGCTGCCGGCCACGGAGCCGGGGAGCAGGCTGGCGGCAGGCACCAGGCTGGAGCCGGGGAGAAGGCTGGCGCGGGGCGGGAGACGGAGGGCGGGGAAGAGGGCGTAGGAAACTTGCGGCGGCGGCGCGGGGATCGGCCGGGGGCGGCGGGGAGCCGGCGGCGGCAAAGTTCCCCCAGCGCTTGGGGGCGGCGGCGGCGGCGGCGGCGGCGACCGGGAGCTGGAGCGGGAGGAGCGGGAGGAGGAGGAGGAAGTGGCTGCGGAGCGCTCGGCCAATGAGTGTCTGGAGCTGTGATTAACCAGGCAGCAACACATCATTTCCTCCCGGCGCGGATCCAGGGAGCCGGGAGGGAGAGGGCCGGCGGCGGGGCGGGGCGCTCCTCGCGCCCCCTGCAGGCGCCCGGCCCCGGGGAGCCCGCCCTCCTAGCCATGCCCGCCCGCCGCCCCCGACCCCCGACCCCTCGGGCCGCCCGGCTGCGGGCTGCTGCGATCAGGGCTGGCGGGACGCGGGGGAGGCGCAAGGCGCGGCGCGGGGAGCGGCCAGGTAGGCGCGGGCGGGGCCGTCTGGACAGCTCCCGGGGCGCGGGGCGGGCGGCAGGCTGGCAGCCTAGCCGGGCACTGCGGGGGCTCCAGCACTCATCTCTAGCTCTGCGTGTCAGGCAGAGGGATGGATGTTCAGTGCTCCGCCTCGACCAGGCCATCGCCGCTTTGCCTGCAGATCCCCTTCCACTCTGCTCATTTCCTCGCAGGGTCTGGGGTTATGCAAGCGTTTGCCATTTTCGCAGTCGGCTTCCTTGGTAATAAAAATAAGCAAGCAGGGTGGGGGGTGGGATGGGGGGGGTCTTCTGCAATAATCCCTCCCTGTCCTAGGCGCCATGGGAGCTTACAGTAGGAAGAAAGGAACATTCCCCGCCGCAGAGAGGCTGACAACCTCGGTCCTTAGAAACACAAAAACACCCCCAGTGTGCTAATATTATCCAGAGCATCAAAAAAGGCTTGCAAGGATCAAATTTTGCGTGGTGACTGCTAAGTGTGTGGAAGCACCAAGCCATTTTTCTCTTCCCTCTAGAAGCTAATAATGTACAGTCTTAGTACAAAGCAGAGTAAAATCGTGACACCAATAAATGGGAAAACCATAAGGTATGTTTTATTCCTATAGGTCCCTTCACGCAGAGGGCATTTATTGGGTCGCTGGCTGCTGCACTGCAGAAGGTTGCAAAGGAAATGGAAGATCAGGCCTTTGCAGGAGTTTTCAGTACAGTTAGCAACACAGGCATATATGTACAAGGAACAGCTAGAAAATAGCCTTCTATTTTGTTGTTGTGTAAGCAAAAAGACAGAGAAGGTTGTTGGCTCTTTTGTGTTTGCATTCATTAGAGGGTTCTTGTAGTTATATTTGGTAGAGATCAGGACAGGAAACCCCAGGTCAGAATCAAAGCACTGAGCACCAATCTGTATCCCTGCTGCTCAGTTGAAACAATACAACAGAGCCTTGGGTGTCACTTAGCTGAAGTGTCAGCCTTTGCCACTCACTGTTTTGACCTTGGACGCACTTTGAACCTGACAGGAGGAAATGGGAGATGGTGGTTGCGCTGCTGCCTCTTCAAGCTGCTGTGTGCGGTTAGTCTTCCAAATGTTTCCAGCCCCCTCCGTGAGGTCAGGCACCAGGTTTGATTGTGTTTGTCATAAATCATCATGCCTAGCAGTGGTGTGTGTGTGTGTGTGTGTGTGTGTGTGTGTGTGTGTGTGTGTGTGTTTAATAAAGGCTTGCTGAAAGACGCATAGGTGAATCGAGGATGCTTGTCCTGCTTTGGATTGCAGCTGTCATGTGTTCTTACTTGGCTAGCTCACTGCAAGACCTTCATACAACTCCCCTGTGACTGCTCAGTGTTCCAAAAGGCTGTATGCAAGGACTCTGGGTAGTGCTTGTGGCCTTGTACTATACTTTCTGTGTGTGCCTGTGTGTGTAAAAGGAGAGGACAGACTAGGCTACAGGTTTTTGTTTTTGTTTTTGTTTTTTTCACACAAGCCCCATGCACCCAGGGTGCAGCTCTCTGGCTTAGGCATCTTCTTCCAGCATTTCTAAACCTTGGCACTATTGGTACTTTGAGATGGATAATTGGTTTGCCATTCTACATGTTGAAATATATTTAGCAGCATCCTTGACTTGTACTCACTAGATTCCGATAGGACAACCCACGCCCCCCCCAAGCCCCCACAATTGGGAGAACCAGATGTCTCCAGAGGACAGAATTGCCCTGTTGAGAATCACTACCTCCACCCCAAGAGCCAACCCACTGATTTAACCCTGGTAGGGGGGAAAAAATCACACCCTTAAAGTAACTTGGAGGAAATACATCTTCTGTCAGTCTAAGCTTCTCCAACCTCAGTCATATGTTTCAGGGAGCCTGACTTCTCTTAATTAACTGCCTGCTGCATTGTGAGTTGGCATCGCCTCTGTTTTCTGCATACCCTCCTCCTTCACGCCCAGATCAACATGTTCATTTCTAAAAGTCAACAGATTTCAAAACCTATTAGGAAATAGGGTCTTGAGCAACCTAAGAGTCCTGTATGCTATTTTTTCTATAAAATGTGGGGAATTTGTGCCCTAGGATTTTACAGACAGCTTCACATTTAGCGTTAAGCTTTTAATCCTGCAAACGATAACCACGTCCTCTCTACCAAGGTTGTAAATAATACTCGCCAGGAATTGTAATTTTTTTTTCATTTAAAATATTTCGATATCTGAATTGAGTCATTTGTATCTTGAAGCCATTTCCTATTGTTCCCAGTGTTTGTGTTTTATGAGTGGATAATAGAACACATTTTATCTAAATTCATCAAGCAGGCATCAGTTTGGCTAGACTTACCAACTTCCCAGAACAAACTCTCCTAAATAGTATTGGTGAGAGATGTCCCAGGGCCAGCACTGTCAGTAAAGATCCTGACGATGTGCTGCAGCTCAGCTTCTAAAGGGTTCTAGAAAAAAAATAAAGGCTTATGGTTGAAGGAATAAACAGATTCTGATAGTCTATTCTATAGTGGTGGGCATGTAAAATCCTGGTAAAAAGAAAGAAAGAAAAAAAAAGACAGGATCACAAATCACCTCCTTCACTCCTTGGTACCATGTTTGTGATGGGAGCAGACATTTTTGCTCCTCAAGATGTTGTCATCTATCTCATTAAAGAAGGTGATTTTGGACATTGGGTTTACGGTTTTGTTTGTGTGTAGATTGGTTTTGTAGGCACCTGGTGGTCACAAGCATATGAAGATTAGCTGACATCTCCATTTAAGTTGAGCACTGAGGTCTGGGAGAGGGTTCACAAGGCCTAGGAGAAGAAGCCAGCTCTGAGGATTCTGTGTGGTGTGAGGTACAGTGCCTCTCCAGTGTCTGTAGTTGGACATTAACGAGGGTATTTTCTCTTCTGCCCCAACCACAAATTCTTTTAATTCAGGATTTGTACCTTTGCTGCAATTACAAGGTTTGAAAAGAATCACATTAAAGAAATTAAGTAATATCATGCATATTCTGGATCTCAGCCATCTTCTTACATACATCTAATAACAAAGATACTTTAATAAAAATAGTACCATAGGCATTTTCTTGCCTTTTAAAGGTGTCTGTACATCATCCAAGTGTAAGGAAAAACTGACCCAGTTCATCATAACTATTTTTGGAGAATGGGTGAGCTAAAAGGCTTTGAGATACACAATTTAGTCCTAATCTCGTGACAAATAAAAAACAGCCCACAAAATTAATACTATGATCTAAAGATAGAAATTACTTGATCATAATAGTAGGAGGTAGAAGAGAAATTTAATCCAAAAGACCACTAAAAATGGCAAGTTTAGCATCTTCCTTCCCAAAAGGAAAAAGTGAAGATAGTTTAAAAAAAAATTAGTATTTAGCTAAATTTTCCAGGTATATGTGTGACTCATGAATTGTGTATCTCATGTGGGAGTTTCTTTGCCAACTACTGTACTCAGTGAAGTGTGGGTACCACACAGGATGTCCTGCAGCTGATCATTGTTCAAGTCGAGCATTGATACAGTTCTTCCTCACATGCTGATGTACAACTCGGGGCCAGCTAAGGTAAAAAGTGTTGCAAAGTCTTAGGGGGAAGATTGTTCACTGAACCATGTTGAGGCACTTTTGGAACAATTTAGTTAGTGTTTGCTCACGTCAGTTCTGAAGTATTTACACAAGTAATAAATAGTACATGTGTGTGAGTATATGTGAGTGTGTGAGTGCATATGTGTGTGATTGTGTGTGAGTGTGTATTGGATTATAGGTGCTATGTAAGATAAGAATTAAGTTGTTTTAAATCATGAACTAATTGAAAGGAAGAGTAAATAAATTCTTATTTTTAGAAAGTAAATTACTTTCTCAATAGAAGACATAGAATAAATGACAATTAATTTGACTTTACTATATAAAACTTTTCCCAAAAATGTTCAAACAATAATCAAATAAGGGGCGAATGGAATTATTCACAATATATATTCAAAAAGATTAAAGTTTTAATGTATAAGAAACTTAAAAATCAAGGCAGGTATGGTAGTGCATGCCTTTAAGCCCAGCAGAGGCAGGCTGATCACTGTGAGTTCAAGGCCAGCAAGTCCAGGACAGGCAAGGCTAACACAGAGAAACCCTATCTTGGAAAATAAAATAAAATAAGAAACTTAGAAATCAACAAAATAGACCCTCTAATTAAAAGTCAAATCTGACAAAAATCAAAATACTTTATATGTGAGAATTAGAAATGTTTACTCTTTTAAAACTGGAGAAACTGAAGAAAAAGTAAAGCAGGCACAGTGATACACACCTTTAGTCCCAGAACTGGAGAGCCAGAGATAGGATCTCTGTGAGTTCAAGGCCAGCCTACATTCCAGGACAGCCAGGATAATAAACCCCATCTTAAAAAATAGATAAATACATGATAGATAGATAGATAGATAGATAGATAGATAGATAGATAGATAGAATAGGTGAATAAATAAATACTGAAGAAAGGGTAATAGAAATAAAATACTTCAAGCAATTATTTCACACCCTTTGTCAGTAATTAAGCATGTTTCTGTTGGTAAATTTGGTTTAATAAAGGACACAGTTGCTGAGGAGATTGGAAGCTGGAAAACAATTTATAAAAGATAATTAGGTGATATTTATCAACATCTTAACAATATTCATACCCTTTGACACTTTAGTCCTACCTCAGGCATTTGTGCTAAGAAAATAATAAGCATCAAATGCAAAGGGATTTGCATAAAAGGATAACCTTCATCGTCTAGCTTTGGAAATTTCCAACAGTAAGTTCTAAATTGAAAATAAACAACAGAGATGGTGTTTTAACTCTATAAGTCCTTAACTGTCTCTCCCTCTCACAGGAGACCCAATGGACAAAGAAGAAAGAGGGAGCTAGCCCAACAGCTAGTTATCTGAACAAACTTGAGGACCTAAGATCACATCCCAGCAGTACATCAAGAATCTAGTCCCATAACCCCAGGGCTGGCCCCACAGAGATAGGAAGATCCTTGGAACTCATTGGCCAGGCAGCCTGTCTAGCCAGTCTGTAAACTTCAGACTCAGCAAGATCCCAGTTCAAAAGTTCTGTGTGTTGTAGATGAAGGCACACATCTTTAATCCCAGCACTAGAGAGAGGCAGGTGGTTTTCTGTGAATTTCTAACCAGCCTGGGCTATATAGCGAGCTCCAGGACAGCAAGGACTAAATAGACCCTATCTCAATAATAATAATTATGACTTGTAATGCTCTTTTTTTTTAATCTCAACTTTATTTGGGGTGTTTAGGCCTTAACCTCCCTTCCAACCTCCCAACGCTACATAGGAGAGAGAAGATTAGTGGAGAGAGGGGGCCCCTTTACTTCTCCTGGCTGTTTAGGGTCAAAGGGTCTTTGGGGCTATACCAATCTCCATCAACTGCAGACGCTGCCAGCAGTCTCCTCCAAGCCACTGCACCCCAAAGAGTCTCTCTCTGCCTGTGTCTGGTCTCTTCAAACTGGTTCAGGCCATATAAATGGGCTCTCATTTATATCCTCAGAGCCTTAGACCACGCCCCCTCTCCTTACCAGGTGGCAAAAGCCACGCCCTGCACAAGACAATTAACAGCTGTGGTCAAACTAAAGCTCAAACTGAAATCCTACCACTTGGTATTAAAACAAAACATATTTACATAACACAACTGAGTTTACCAAAACTTCCATTACAACTACTATTATTATCAATTACAGTGGGGGG
>OU015750.1:32562759-32575596 GCA_907169655.1 Acomys percivali
TCTTCTTCTTCTTCTTCTTCTTCTTCTTCTTCTTCTTCTTCTTCTTCCTCTTCTTCTCCTCCTCCTCCTTTAATTTAAAATTATTCATTTTACATTTTACATCCCTTGTCTCCTTCTGGTCCTACTCTTTCTCCCTCTTTCCCCCTATCCCCCTATCCTAGTACCCTAGTCTTCAGGAAGGGGGAGCCCTCCTCCTCTACCAATTAACTCCAACCTATCAAGTCTCATTAGGACTGCCTGAGTCCTCAACTTCTCTGATCTGACAAGGCCACCCTGTCAGTGGAAAGTGATCGAAGAGCAAGTGACAGAGTCCATGTCCTAGACAACCCCTGCTCCCCTTGCTAAAGGACCCACATGGAGAGTGAGCTAACTCTGGGCTACATCTGAGCAGGAGGCCTAGGTCCTCTCCATGCAAGGTCCTTGGTTGGTGCATCAGTCTCCCCAGCCACCCTGGGCCCAGATTTGTTGGCTTTGTTGGTCTTCTTATGGCTCTCCTATCAGCTCTGAGTCCTTCTATTCCCCCCCCCCCCCCCGCAGCCTACACCACCCCTCTCTTCCAAAAGACTCCCTGCACTCTGCCCAAAGTTTGGCTGTGAGTCTTGGCATCTGCTTCCATCCCTTGCTAGTTAGAAACTTTCAGAGGACATCTACTGTAGGTTCTCATTCTGTTCCCTCTCTTCAACCACTTCTATTCTATTTGCCTTTCTGAATGAGAATTAAGCATCCTCCCTAGGGTCCCCCTTGTTACTTAGCTTCTTTAGGTCTATGGATTGTAGTACAGTTTTCCTGTATTATATTGATAATATCCGCCTTTAAGTGAGTATATACCATGTGTGTCTTTCTTGGTCTGGGTTATCTCACTCAGGATGATCTTTTGCTGATTCCATCCATTTGCCGGTACATTTCATGTTTTCCATGTTTTTAATAGCTGAGTAGTATTCCATTGTGTAAATGTACCACAGTTTCTTTATCCATTCTTCAATTGAAGGACATCTGGATTGTTTCCAGTTTCTGACTATTACAAATGAAGCCACTAAGAACATAGCTGAGCAAACGACTTTCTTATATGGTGGAACGTGTTTTGGGTATATGTCCAGGAGAAGTATAATTGGGTTTTGGGGTATAGCTGTTCCCAGTTTTCTGAGATATCACCAGATTGATTTCCAAAGTGGTTGTACAAGTTTGCACTCCCACCAGCAATAGAGGAGTGTTCGCTTTTCTCTACAACGTCGACAGCATGTGCTGTCACTTGAATTTTTGATCTTAATCATTCTGGTGGGTGTAAAATGGAATCTCAGAGTAGTTTTGATTTGCATTTCCCTGATAGCTAAAGACATTGAGGGTTTCTTTAAGTGTTTCTCTGCCATTCGATATTCTTCTGTTGAGAATTCTCTGTTTAGCTCTCTACTCCATTTTTTTGTTTGTTTGTTGTTTGTTTTTTCAAGACAGGGTTTCTCTGTGTAGCCTTGGCTGTCCTGGGCTCACTTTGTAGATCAGGCTGGCCTTGAACTCACAGAGATCTTCCTGCCTTTGCCTCCCAAATGCTGGGATTAGAGGCATGTGCCACCATGCCCATCTATCTATCCCATTTTTAAAATTGAATTATTTGGTTTGTTGGTGTTTAATTTAGTTTCTTGAGTTCTGCCAGATGTAGAGTTAGTGAAGATCTTTTCCTAGTCTGTAGACTGTCACTTTGTTCTGTTGACAGTGTCCTTTGCTTCAGAGAAGCTTTTCAGTTTCACGAGATCCCATTTTTTAATTATTGAGCTTAGAGGCTGGGCTATTGGTGTTCTCTTCAGGAAGTTGTCTCCTGTGCCAATGAGTTCAAGTTTCTTCCCCACAGAGAGAAACTTAAATCAATTCAACTGAAATCAGGGACAAAACAAGGCTGCCCACTTTCTCCATATCTCTTCAATATAGTACTTGAAGTTCTAGCTAAAGCAATAAGACAGCAAAAAGAGACCAAGGGGATCCGCATTAGAAAGGAAGGAGTCAAAGTATCACTAATTGAGGATGATATGATAATATGCATGTGGCCACAAAAATTCTGCCAGGGAACTTCTACAGCTGATAAATACCTTCAGCAAAGTGGCTGGATAAAAAATTAACTCAAAAAAAAAATCAATAGCCCTCCTATATACAAAAAACAAATGAGCTAAGAAAGAAATTAGGGAAACCACACCCTTTTCAATAGTCATACAAACAAAAAAAAAGTATCTTGGTGTAACTGTAACCAAGCAAGTAAAAGACTTGTATGAAAACAAAACAAAACAAAAAACAAAAACAAAAACAAAAAAACTTCAAGTCTCTGAAGAAAGAAGTTGAAGAAGATATCAGAAGATGGAAAGATCTCCATGCTCATGGATCAGTGGCATTAACATAGTAACAATGACTATCTTATCAAAAGCAATCTACAGATTCAACGCAATTCCCATCAAAATGCCAACACAATTCTTTAGAGACCTTGAATGATCAATTCTCAACTTTGTATGGAAAAACAAAAAACTTAGAATACCTAGAACAATCCTGTACAATAAAAAATCTTCCGGAGGAATCTCCATCCTGGATCTCAAGCTGTACTATAAAGCAGCAGTAATAAAAAATGGTGTGGTACTGACATAGAAACAGACTGGAGGATCAATGGAATTGAACTGAAGATCCAGAAATAAACCCACACACCTACAGACACTTGATTTTTGACAAAGAAGCTAAAGCTATACAATGGGGAAAAAAAAGATAGCATTTTCAACAAGTGGCGCTGGTCTAACTGGATGGCTACATGTAGAAAAATGCAACTAGATCCGTATCTATCACCCTGCACTAAACTAAAGTCCAAGCGGATCAAAGACCTCACCATAAAACCAGATACACTAAATCTATTGGAAGCACCCACCTTCTTTCCCACCTGGTTATCTCTGCCCTTTCTTACACACTCCCTTTTTGTTAAGGGTAGCACAGGTAAAGAATTTCCAGTCCATTTTTGTTGATTTGGTTCTTTCCTGTTTCAAGTCTGACTCCCCACAGCCCTACCCTGCTTGCTGCAGGAAGCTAGGGGTGAGGGCAGATGGTACAGTCCTCCTTCCCACCCTGTAAAGTCCTCAGAGAGGATGGAAGAAGCAAAACTTGAACCCACTTCAGTGGCTTTCTTGACAATTTTTTTTTTAATTAGCTAATAGTTTTCATTTCTTTCCTTTTTTTTTCTACCTTCCCTCATCCTTCTCCCCCGCCCTTCCTCCCCCTCTCCTTTCTGTATAAATCTGCCTAAAGTTTGTCATCTTAAACCACAACTTTCTGAAGGGAAGATAAACAATTCTTGGCTGTACTTCCACCCTGCTCCCTGCCCTCTGTCCCCTGGTCCTTTCAGGGCTGGTAAGCCAAGGGTCACCCATCACTTCTTGGTGTTTTTCAATCATTAGCTGTATCTGATCAGAGACTAAAATATCTGTTACTGTGGAGCAGTTAAACAGGTTCTGTATGACTGCTAATGAATTTTTTTAGGGAAGTAAAAAAAAAAAAGCCACATTGTTTTGAAAAACATGTTTTAAAAATAATTTTATAGACTGCAGATTTTGTAAATGATCATGTTAATTGTTGAGGGGGTTCCCAACCTTGTTAATGTCCCCTTAGCATTAGGCTTTTGTTCCCCAGCCTTGACTGTGTCATTTTCTCCCACAGACTGCATTTCTAGGGGTATAATTGCTGTCTCCATGTAAAAGACAACTCATGTGCATAAATTTCCACGCACTGCAATGAGACTCTGCCTCCCCTCATTTTAATGCAGATGTGATCCAGAGGGTAGAGTTACCCACACTTCCCTGAGCAGATGAAACAGATTACACATTAAATATTGTCTTTGGAACCAGGTGCACAGAAACAACCAATTACCTAGACAGCTCATCACATCCTGATATGTTTACCGCATTGTTTTTTGTTTTCTCTTCAAATATTTGGCGAAATTATTCTGAGGCATTCATTTTCTCTGCAATGAACAGAATATGCTTCTTAATAAAGGCTCCCTTTGTGTGATTCAGTAACAGTCGACTCCCAGAAGCCTGTAAAACCGCATGTGAAAGTTTCTGAACTGAACTTAAGTCGCCTCAAAACAAACCTTGATTACTACAAAAGAGGAGATGGTTTCTGCTGCTTCCTGAGGAAACAATTGGCACTGGACCACCAAGAGGAGAGGGTGCCAGGGAGTGAAGGGTGCTTCTGCTCCACCTTTATGTTTTTTTTATTGAGTCGCTCATAAAGGACAGTATTCATTTTGTTCACTCTAATAAAACCATCTTCTCTGCTGCCCTCTCCTATTGTGAGAACCAGCCTGGCCTACCTATGCGTTTCAGGACAGCCAGCAGAGTTACACGGTAACACCTGTCTCAAAAACAAAAGAAAGACAGGAAGGAAGCAAGGAAAAAGAAAAGAAAGACACAAAGAGGGGCATCTGAAAAGGGTGGGACACTGTGTAATTGTGGTGACTATTAGGAAGACTGGAGGCAGGGAACTTTGTGGTGGGGCTGTCCAGCAGTGGGCTGCAGCCACAAGGAACTGGGGACTGTTATTAGAAGCCCCACAGAAAGGTGTATGCGGCTTGGAGGTCAAACACCTCCTGGTTGAGCAGGTAAGCAGGGCAGATTTGCTCAATATTCTAAACCCATAAACCTCAGCTTCCTTTGGAAGGTAGGTAGGTGGGGGGCTCTAAGGAAAGGAGGGGAAAAAATACTCAACAGAGAGAAAGCAAAACTATGCTGTGCATGCATGCAGGTGGGGAGGAAGGGAGAAAGGCAACTATATCAGCCTCAGGGGGGCGGGGGTGGGCGGGTATGTGCGTGCTTGCATGCGTGTGTGTGTGTGTGTGTGTGTGTGTGTGTGTGTGTGTGTGTGTGTGTGTGTGTTGTGTATGCACCTCTGTGTGCATGTACATGTGTGTACCTCTCTCTCTTCCTGTGTCTGTCTGTCTGTCTGTCTGTCTGTCTGTCTCTCTCTCTCTCTCTCTCTCTCTCTCTCTCGCTCTCTGCATGTGTGTATGTGTGTTGTCTATGCACCTCTGTGTGCATGTACATGTGTGTACACCTCCTCTCCCTGTCTCTGTCTCTGTCTCTGTCTCTCTCTGTGTGTCTCTCTGTGTCTCTCTTTCTCTCTCTCACTCTCTCTCTCTGCGTGTGAGTGTGTGTGTGAGAGTGTTGTGTATGTACCTCTGTGTGCATGTACATGTGTGTGCCTCTCTCTTCCTGTCTCTGTCTCTGACTCTTTCTCTGTCTCTGTCTCTGTCTCTCTCTCTTCCTCTCTCTCTGCGTGTGTGTGTGTGTGTGTGTGTGTGTGTGTGTGTGTTGTGTATGTACCTCTGTGCATGTACATGTGTGTACACCTCTCTCTCTTCCTGTCTCTGTCTCTCTGTCTCTGTGGGGGGGGTTGTCGGGGGAGGGTGGGGTGGGACTGAACTCACAGCCTGGGCTTTTGCTAGGAAAGTGCTGCAAGCCCATCTTTTGTGTTTCTTTCTCATACATCATCTCTTAGTCACCTTTGAGAAGATGAATACTTTAGATATGAGTAAGAGAATCTGAAGTGAGGAAGAGTACTGCACTGGTCTCATACGGCGATGCCAATGGAAGGTGCTCCAAGGTCCGCGGAGGGCAACCTTAGATGTTCTTGGAAAACTATGAATGAGCACACACTCAACCTTGCAGCTCTATTCTACAGATACTTAATTTCTGTTAAATATATTTTAATGCCTACAAATATTTCATTGTAAAGTAGTGTGTGTGCAGAGTTCTCGTCACAACACTGAACAGGAAAGCAAAAAGATGGAAATGACCTAGCAGTGCAGCACTTTGACATACTGTCAGTAAATTATGATCCATCCCTACAGTGGACATTGGAGCATTTGGAAACTATATAAGGAAGTTTGTAACGTGTTATACAAGGTAAGTTTCTTGATATACTGAAAATGAAACAAAAAGATGCCTGTAAGGGCAAGACAATACTATGCCACATGATTTCAACAGAAAGAAAAAACAGTGAAAGAAAGTGTGCACACCTATATTGGCTGTTAAAACTGCACAGAAATCCCTGGCTACAGGGTAGGAACATGGAATCAACAGAAAGAAACGGGGAAGGCAACATGTTTTAATGCTTTTTAAAAAACGTTTTATTTGTTTATTTGTTTTTTTATGTATATGAGGACTCTATCTACATGTACACCTGCTTGCCAGAAAAGGGGATCAGATTCCAGTATAGATGGTTGTGAACCACTGGGTAGTTGCTGGGAATTGAACTCAAGACGTCTAGAAGAGTAGAAAATGCTCTTAACCATCTGGAGCCATCTCTCCAGCCCTAAGGGAAAACATCTTTATTTAATTTGTTTTATGTATTATGAGTGTT
Organism: Acomys percivali; assembly: GCA_907169655.1. NCBI lineage: Eukaryota > Metazoa > Chordata > Mammalia > Rodentia > Muridae > Acomys > Acomys percivali. The sequence goes on from OU015750.1 coordinate 32,569,138, forward strand.
TTGCCTGCATGTATGGAAGTACATCACATGTGTGCCGGATGCCAGCAGAGGTCAGCAGAGGTCAACATCTTCCCTAGACCCAGAGTGCGTGTTTGAATGAATTTGTGTGCACCGTGTAGATTGAGTTGCCTGCAGAGGCCCGGAAGAGCTGGATGCCCTGGAACTGGAGTTACAGGTAGTTGTGAGCTTTGAACTGAATCTGAGTCTTCCACAAGAGCAGCCAGTGCTCTTAACCACTGATCCATCTCTCTGAACCCACGTGTAATGTCTTAGCTGAGCTACAGACTCTGTGATAAACTAGCTATTCGACGATTTACGATACCAGGTTTATTATCCTTGTCCCAGAATCAGCAACCCAAAATAAATAAAGTAACACAAAACTTTCTAGAGATTAAGGAGAGGGAGAAGAAGGAGGAGGAGGAGGAAGAGGAGGAGGAGAAGGAGGAAGATGAAGAGGAGGAGAAGAAGCTGCACCTGATTCCATGTTTATGTGACAATTTCCTTAACTTTACAGTGGAGTGGATAATTCTACCTGCCTCATGGAGGAGGTGGGGACAGAAAATAAGAGCATGCATCTAACTTCCAGCAGCATGGTACAGTGCCTGTGATATTTTCAGTAAATATGTCTGTTTATCATCATTCTTCTGGGTGTGGTGCTATAAGCCGGACACCTGGGAAAACAGGAAGATCTGTGGTTTAAGGTCATTCTTGGCTACCCAGTGAGTTTGAAGCTCCATGAGATCCAATCTCAATGACCAACCACAAAAAGATTCCTTTATTTAGTAATTGTGTGGTTTTACGTTGAAGAAAAAAAAATTCTGATGATTATCACCCTTTTCTCATATGTAACCAAGTACATGGAGAAAAGAAATTGAGAATTATGGGAAATACAAAAGGAGGATACAGAAGAGATTATAAAAACAAAATTTAGCTCCCAAGAAGTTGCTGGGGTGGGAAGGTGTCTGGATCATCGAACCCTGGGTGTGCCTGGCTCCTCCTTACAGAATTAACAAAGGAGAAGCCTCTCCTGCTTCTCACACCTTGCCCTTCTCAGGTTTCAGTACACAAAACAGATACTAATTGGTCTGTCTATGGTAGGTGCCAGCCTCTGGGTAGATCAGCAGTGGGCACAGGAGAAACGGTGATATTCACAGTTTCTACATTAATGGAGTAGGGAGCTGCACATTTCAAGCGATAAGGAGTTGACCTGGAAAAACCTAGGACCAGATCTCGGCTACGGAATTCTTTTAGTATGTCTGGGTTTTGAGAATGCAAGGATGGGGCAGGTTGGGAAGTGAATGTGGAATGCACTGTCTCATCAGCATAGACAGCGAGCTGGGTTGTTTTTCCCTACATCTGCAATACAGGAAAAATAGTGTTCCTTACAGAAATATAGAATGTGTAGCTTAAAGACTCAACTAGTGGCCTAAGAACCCAAGAAAACAGAGAAGCAGGTAGACACAACCATGCTCCCCAGTGCTCTGGGTGTCTGTGGGAGGGAGCTAAATTATTCTGGGGACCCCAGAGATTCTACACAAGTCTATAGGAGCATAAGAAGATATATTTTCCCAAGGAAATCTGTGACCTTTCATCAGACTATCAGAGAGGGCCACACTCCTCCTCAAAAGACTATAAACCCTTGCTAAGCCAATGACCTGAGGTCTATGACTAATGTCACAGTAGGAACTTATGGCTGATACAATAATAAAACTTTCTTAAGGACCATCATAAGGAAAGGATGAAGGAAACAACACTCGGCTCATGTCGCCTCCGAGGCTAGCCTCCAGCTCGCTACGTCATCCAGGATGACCTTTTACTCCCGATCCCCTACCTCCACTTCCCAAGCTGGGATTACGGGCATCCCCCAGCATGTGTGGCTTTATGTAGTGGACATGTAGTGGGATGGACTTTGCGCATGCCAGATAAGCACTCTCCCAACTGAGCTACATCCCCCGCCCCTAATTGCTTCCTAAGCAGACTTCCTCGTGCTCTTTTTCTTTTGTCATATTCGTGTTTGTTGTTTACTGAATACTCTTCCCTGAATGTGTTCACGCTTCCAACTTAAATGCCTACATTAGCTTCAGCCTAAGCAAAGATTTCTGTGAAACTGGGAGTATGTTGTGCCCCTGGCAGGCTCTTACCCCCCCCCCCCACTTCCCCCCAACCCACCCCCACAATGTACAGAAGATGTGTTCTGTAAAATGTGTTCACCTGTTTTCCCAGATCATGCAGAATACAGAGGTGTGTTTGTGGTGTTTCTGAAGATGGTTCTAGATATTCTAAACTTCCCACCTGGCATCCATTGTGGAGAGGAGGAACCCGGGGCTCTCGGCAATTAGTGTACTTAGTGAAGAAGCTGAACAAACATGAAGAAAACGAAACCAGGTTATGGGCAAGGCTGAATGTGTCCAGGCTTGGCCACATGGCCATGCTTGCCTGTCTTATTGCTATGCAGACAATCGAAAGCAATTTGAGAACTCTCTCTCTCTCTCTCTTCTCTCTCTCTCTCTCTCTCTCTCTCTCTCTCTCTCTCTCTCTCTCTCTCTCATATTTCCTTACTTCCACATAAAGGAAATCAACTAGACTACAAACTTGATCGATTTAATACTCTGGTAATGATCCCAGCAATTGAGAAAGGGGGCTGGGAAGCCAGTGAGTTTCCTTCTACTCAGATTCCATCTCATTTTTTATTTTCTCTTAATTTTTTTTTTTTTTTTTTTTTTTTGAATCCCAAGTTCCAAAACCTGTCCCCTATTATGCAGTGCAAACGAGAACAGATGGGGAAAAGTTATGTTGGAAAGGGCTTTGGAGGGCCACAGAGAAGAGAAATATGACTACTCAATGTGTCACACACCAACTTGCAGCTGCCACCAGCCCTTCCCCACACGAGCTGCGGATGGAACAAGCCCGTGGAGCTCAGAAGGAGCAGGCGTACTGCAGGAAGGGAGTGAGTGCAATTAGAGAACATTCGCTGCGTTTGTGCTGCCTTGAAAATATGAATAAAGAGAGGTGCAGAGGCTCAGCCAACAAAAGAGAACTGAATCCCAAGGCTAGCCTGCAAACTGCTTAGCTGCACCCCAAGCTATCCCAAGTACAAACCGGTAATTGGCGCTTATGCAGCTTTTCTATATCGAAGAAATGCCTCTGCATGTCTCAAAGTTGCTTTCAGGTCTCTCTGTGTCTAGGACTTGTTCTCAAAAGGTCATACTGACACACATGCATTATGTGGTCTTCCAATAAGTATTTTTTCTGTATTCACGGAGTGCTTATGAGGTCCCCCAAATATCTCAAGCTCTACCAGTCACAAGCTGGGAAGCCCCAGGCAGGTCACCCAACTTCTCTAAGCTGGGGATCCCTCATCTATAAAGCAGAGGTTGCAAGCCTTCTTATAAGCTTTGTATGCAAATAACTGACATGTATGTTGCTCAATTTGTGGCAAATGTTATTACTGTGCTGATCAGAAAGCACTGAAATGTTCTCTTTTCTTAATCCAATGTAAGTTGCTAAGAATATATTCTTAGCCATATGTGTATATATACATATATGCATGTGCATATATGTATATGCATATATGTATGTATAAATGGCTAAGAGCCTAAGAGTTTGCACTAGGGGTAATTACGAGGTTAACATAGTTTAAGGGACTAGAGTGTCCCTTACTGAGCGTTCGTCACCTCTGGCTCAATCCATAGGAACCTCTCTGGAGAAAGAGAAAAGGCTCACATGGTTTGGATTATTTGATTCAAATAGTGAGTGACTAAGGCCATAGAGATAGCATCTAGGAGGAAATCCTAACATTGCAAACACTTTCAATTAACTCCCGCAGGAACCTCCTCCGAAATGTTACCTCTCGGTGCAGAGTGGGTGTGCAAATATTTGGTGTCACTTTGATAAAGAGATGAAAATTGTTTTGCAGGCGCATTTAAAATGCAGTTAGTTACCCAAGCCTGCCTCAGAGTATATTTTCAGCATATCGAGAGTAGAGCTGGGATCTGCAGCTAAGATAAAAATGATTTGGCCAACAAGATGGCTCAGCTTAACTGTGCCTGCCACCAAGCCTGAAAACCTGAGTACAATCCTTAGGACCTACTGGGTGGACAGAGAGAATTGGCTTCTGTAAGGTTGTTTTTTTTTTTTTTTCTGACCTCTACATGTGTGCACACATGGCCCCCAATAAATAAATTAAATAAATGTAATTTTAAAAGATTAAAATGACTGGTGAGAGATGGCTAAATGGCTCAGCAGGTAGGTAAAGGCTTTATAGGCCTGGTGATCACGTTTAGCTCCCAGAGCCATGCATATGTGGAAGGAGAGAACCAACTCCAAGTTCATAAATTGTCCTTTGACCTCCACATCCATGCCATGCTACACTCGCACTCTATTAATAATAGATAGGATTTAAAAGTATCAGTTAAAAATAAAATGCCCAATAGTTCTTTCTTTGTGGGGGAGGGAGGTGTCTTCATGGTCCTGCTAGAGCCCAGGCTGGCCTCAAACTAGTGACCCTCCCGCCCCAGCTTGAGGGCTATTAGGATTACAGGCATGCACAGTAACACATGGCTTGATGTGTGACTACTAAGCCACTGAGCTGTGAGTGCCACTTTCTCAGGGAAAGGGACAAGGAGCATTCTAATTCCTGCCTCCCCTCCTTTACCACTTACAACCAGGCCTACCAGGTCTGCCAATGCAGAGATAAAGAGGCTGGAGTCCTGGCAGGTAGCACTTCTGTTGCCTGCAACCTCTGTTCGCTTGCTTTAGTTAGAATGTATTGTGAGCAGCCTCCTAGTCTTCAGAAGACATTAGCTTCATTATAGTTTGTCTGAAGAAGATAGCCATGCACCTGGGTATGCCCAGCGTGGTTATTAATAGTGTTCCTTTCTCCCCCATCCTCCCTTCATCCCCATAAGTGCCCCAGCATGGATGGTAAATTACATCATCCCTCCAGGCCTGGAAGACACAAGATGAGCGCACACACAGGATGTGAACGAGGGTTGGCAGAACTCTTAAAGATACGCTGTCCTAGCACAGGGAAGATAAGTCTCAGCACCCCCGGCAACAACCAGAAGTTGCTCCAGGCTAAAGTGACATAGGAACGATCAGAGAAAATGATCCTCTTTCAATGTATTCCATACATTGAAATCAAGAATCCAGGGCATGGAAACCCTGGGACATAAAGGCTGATTAATGTCAGTTCTCTCACTCGGCACTAACAACAAAAACTGCAGCAAAAAGCCCGAGCCTGGCGCCTACATGGTCATTTTCCCCATTTCTGCTGCTGCCTGTCATCTTGAGCAAGCTATTCAAAATCTTTGAACCTCACCTCACTCATGGGTGAGTAAGACTGCTTGACAGCTCACAGGTGCAACCTCCTCAATCGAGAGACAGAGGCGGAAAGATTATGGGTTCAAGGCCAGTCTCAGTTATATATCACCCCATAGCGAAACCTTGTCTCAAAAAACAAGTCAGTGTGGCTTCCTGTAGTCATAGGGAGTTAAGATGTGAACGTGCATAACAACACTGTGCCTGGGTGCTTAGTAATGGTACCCTTTGCTGTTCCTTCCATCGTGGCCGTGGTGCTGCCAAGGTCATACAAGTTTAGTGAGTTTAGTACCAGTGAGGACACTGTGGAAGAGGCAAAGATTCTCTCCCTCCCTCCCTCCCTCCCTCCCTCCCTCCCCCCCTCCCCCCCTCCCCCCCCCCCCCCCTCCCTCTCCCTCTCTCTCTCTCTCTCTCTCTCTCTCTCTCTCTCTCTCGATTTAAAGTCTCACCCCCATCTGTCTATTGTACTCAGAAAACTCAAAATCATAAATGGTTTGTTAATGGAAGAGAAAAGAAAATGAAAGACTTAAAAGGGCAAGGAACAATTAAGACTGACCAGGAAAGGATTAAATATAGTATTAGGTGACAAATACTGAAAGAAGAAAGGGGATGGAGGGAAGGAGGGAGGGAGAGAGGGAGGGAGGACGGACAGAAGGAGGGAGAGAGGGAGGGAGGGATGGAGGAAAGGTTAAACAAGATGCCAAACTGTCCTCCCTGGTAGGCAGTACCTATCTAGTTTGCTGTCTCATGGCTTTCTTAAAGGTCTTTCTGTGCTCTGAGGTGGAGGAAGGGAAGTCCTAAGGAGAGAAAACAGTGTTGTTCATGCAACTGCTGCCTCTCCAGACTGCTGTTTGGGTGGGCGGGATGGAGAAATACTATTCTGTTAAAGTGAGGAGCTTTGAAGTGGAGACAAACACAATCTGGTAGTATTATAGAGGCAGTATTCACCCGGATGACTCACTCGCTGGCTCCCACACAGCAGAGACAAGAGGTAACATTAGTGACCTTGAAGATGCTGGCCAATTATGCAGAAGCCCTGAGGCTCAGTACCAGATGTGTGTGTGTGTGTGTGTGTGTGTGTGTGTGTGTGTGTGAGAGAGAGAGAGAGAGAGAGAGAGAGAGAGAGAGAGAGAGAGAGAG
>OU015750.1:32577077-32588666 GCA_907169655.1 Acomys percivali
ATGCACACACTATACATCATAAAGGCACACATGCACTTGTGCAGGCAGACACACACACACACACACACACACACACACAGCGCCTGACATTTGGTGAGTGTGAAATTCAGACAATTTAACTAAACCCATATTGACCGTACTGATTGTGTGCCATGCCAAGTGCCCTGTACTGTGCTGGGGATGCTTGAGTGACTGAAGTGGATGTTACCCATTGCTTCCAAGAGGCTTGCATTCTGTGCTGGTGGATTCAGTGACTCGGCAACATTTAAACAATCTCATGGAGCTGGAAAGTTGACTTGACACTACTAAGAGCATTCCATGCTCTTCCAGTGGTCCTGAGTTCAGTTCTGGGCCCCCATGTTAGGTGGCTCACAACTGCCCATAGCATGTGATATAGTATATGCTGTAACTATGAAACTGAGGAAGACTGTTTTAGTAATTTATCTAAGGTCGCACAAACACTAAATAAAGGAAACGTGTTTGTTTGTTTGTTTGTTTGTTTTGTTGTTTTTGTTTTTGTTTTGAGACAGGGTTTCCCTGTGTAGCCTGTCCTGTCCTGGAACTTACTCAATAAACCCAGCTGGCCTCAAACTCACAGAGATCTGCCTGCCTCTGCCTTCTGAGTGCTGGGATTAAATGTGTACCCCACCACTGCCTGGCCATGAAACTTTTTTTTTAAAGCTTATAAAAGTTTTTTTAAATGTGTGAATATGTGCCTCGGTGAGTTTGGATGCACTATGTAGATTCAGGTGCCACAAGAGGCCAAAAGAGGATGCTGGAGTCCCTGGAAATAGAGATATGAGCAGCTGTGAGCTACCTGAAGTAGGTGTGCTGGGACTTGAACTAGGGTCCTCTGTAAAAACAGTATGTGTTCTTCCCTCTCATCTTCCCTCTCACCTGAGCCATCACTCCAGCCCTCGGTTTGGGCATGGGGTGGGGTGTTAAAACCTGTCTCATGTAGCACAGCCTGCCCTCAAACTTACAAACTACCTAAAGAGCTGAGAATAATCTTGAGCTGCTAACATTCCTGCTTAAGTATTGGGGTTACAGCCATGCGCTGTCACACAGGCTTAAATGAAGCAATCTTGCATCTAGATTCATCGAGTAGCCCAGGTTGACCTTGAACTCACAATACTCCTCCCTCAACTTCTCCAGTGCTGAGAGGACAGGTGTGAACCACTGTGCCTGGCTTTTGGACCTAGGTGTTTTAATTACTATCAAGTACTGCTTGTAGTCCTGGGGCTTAGGAAGAGGGCTAGATCTCCTAAAGCACACGAACCTAAAAAAAAAATAATAATACAATATGATAAAAGGCCTCTGATGCAGGAAGAGTTGAGCCTGGCTCACCTTTTCAGTCAGACATATCTCCAAATATTGGAATTGATGACATTGCTTAAAAAAAAAAAAAAAAGCAACAACAAAACCCTAAACTCTTTCCTTTCCTGTGTATGTATGTGTGGTGTGCATGCACACGTATATGTGTGTTTGCATGTGTATAGGTGCATGTGTACATGAGGGTGCATATGCATGTGTGTGCACAGGTATGGCCCTGACCAGATATTAGGAGGCTTCCCTGATTACCCTCCGCTTTGTTCATTGAGGCAAAGTCTCTCAGTTAAACCCAGAGCTTCCATACAGATTAGTCTAACTAGCCAGCTTGCTCCAAGGATAGCCTGTCTCCCCGTTCTGAGTACTGGAATACTGAAATTACAGGTGAGCCTTCATGCTCACCCCGCATTTACATGGCTCAGGAGATCTGAATTTCAGCCCTCTTGCTTTTATAGCAAGCACTGCACTATCTCCCCAGCCCCTCCGCTGCCTGATTGGCAGTCTGGGTAGAAGCAGTCCTTGAGATCATTACTGGGAGACCAAAACAGGCTGGTGGTGGCTCACACAGAGGTAGGGTGATTCTAAGTCCTGTGTCTTGTCTGGAGATCATGGAAGGATGATCAGCAGTGGGTGGCTTCCTAAGCTTTAGGGACAGTTTGATGTAGCTGGAACCATACAAAACTGGACGGCAGAGATTCTTGGTACCAAGCCCTCCAACGTAATAGACAGAAGTGCCTAAGGCATTGTGGAGTGTCATTTTGACAGGGGTTGGTTGGGGAAAATTGCCTTCATCTGCCTTCAGCCAGGAAATGTGCTTTTAGTCTTGGGCTGCAGCTGGGTTGTAGGTGATCCCTTCAGAGTGGAGCCTGGGAGCTTCTAGTAAGAAAAGGCATAAATACAAACGGAATGCAGAGAAATCTGTACGATACAGGAGGAAGAGAGAAATCACAAGTTCCATGAAATGAAATTAGAATAGTATCCTACATTGAGGAAAGAGTAGTAAATCTTTACATAAAAAGACAAGGAATTATCAATGAAGTCGATGCACAAAAAGACTTCAATTGCATTTGGGATGTTTTCTTCCCTGTTCTGAGTGGTGGATACACAAGTGTGGTATGATTTACTATGGCTCACTGTTGTTTTGTTTTTGTGTTTTTTTATTTTGTTTTTTTGATGCAGGATCTCAAACTTGTGATCCTTCTGTCTAAGCCTCCTGCGTGCTGGGATTACATATATACACACTAGGCTTTCTGTGTTCCCTCCACTTGAAATACTTTATTTAAAAAAAAATTCAGAACCAATCTTTGCATCACTTTGCCTTTCAGGAGTCTGTCCTTTGTGACTCGATTCATTGTGGTGAGTGAGCAGGCATGTGGAGAAAGGGTCTGAGTTCTGCAACCTTCTTCCTGCTGGAAAACACACACACACACACACAAACACACACACACACACACATACACACACATACACACAAGATCTCAGGTCCCAGGGCTCATGGCATCTTTGCAGCCCTGAGGAAGCCTTTCTTTGCTCTCTCTGGTTTGCCAGCCTTTCCTCTCCTCTCCATTTGGGAACTCAGTTGAATCCTACAATTTGCCATTGCCTGGGTGGCACTGTGGCGTGGGTGTAGGAGACATTCAATATCCACTAGTATATGTCATTGTTCCCGAGTCAATGTTACTTTTCAAAAACACAATATGTTATTAAACAAAATCTCTCCTCTGTTCTGAATAACAGACTAGAGTTGTGTGGTTTTTTTTTTTAAATGTATATTTAAGAAAATAGTATACATACTCAGGCCGCTCAAAGGCTAATCACCTGCTAGCTTTCTGGGAGTTGATAGGGTGGATCCCCACCCCATACCATTTCTGCAGGCACATAATGGCAACATTTTGCTCTAAAAAAAAAAAAAAAAAAAAAAATTGCTAACTTCTCTTCTGTTGTACTTTTGCTGTTATTCAAAAACAGCCAAATGGATGTTATTGAAATCCGGTCCCAAAAAAAGGTTGAAATTGCTCCCCAGCTGGGCCTGAGACCCTGTGTGCCAAATTTCAGCCTAAAGAGAATTCTTATATTTGAGTCACTGTGAGAGCAGCTGAAAACCGAGGTTTGGGGTGGAAATGCAAACAGACTCGTAACTATCACTTTGCCAACCGTGTGATTATAACACAATGCAAGCCTCCTCTGGAGCAACGCTCTGGCAAAAGCAACAGAAACAAGACGTCTGGGCCCCCGAGTTTCTGCCTTTACAAGTTTCTGCAGGGCTAGCAGCAGGCAGGGGAGGCCCAGCCGTGACACCCCCATCATCGCTGTGCCTGTCGGAAGTTCAAGGGAGGGTCCCACTGGTGAATTCCTATGAAATAACAGCAAAGTGGGCAGCTCATTCCTTTACACGGGCTCCTTGGAACAGGGGCTTATGGTCACCCTTGCTTGTGCGGGTAGTGTTATTGCCAGCACAGTGCTTGGTTCCAACCAGACATGCATTGTTTGCTACCTCTGGTCCCATTGGCTTAGTCACACTTGCTCCCATTCCAACTTGGCAAAGATGCTGAGCTGCTTGGCCACTTGCTTCTGTCATCTGGCATTTAAATGCGGGCTGAATCTCTCCTTAGTAACACTCGGGGGCCACAGAGATGCTTTGGTTCCAGGCTTTCAAACATGTGTTCCAGGCAGTGAGCATACACATGTGGCTAGAGATTCTGCAGGCAAGCCCGTTCATCAAGCTCTCTCCCGTGGTGGAGAGACACCTGAACTTCATGGAGGCAGTTCCCTGGGACACTGTTTTGAGAAGACTGTCCCCACCCCCTCCACCTCATCCCTACCTCAGCACCAGCCCTCCCATCAAGCCCTGATGGAAAAAAACAAAAAACAAAAAACAAAAAAAACCCAAAGGTTGGGGCTAATCTGTGCCACTTTGCAGCCAGCCTTGGTCAAGCCAAAGGAACCATACCTAATCTCTATTTCCTTATTATCTGTGTAATAAAAACAGGACATTTCTCTTTTCCACATTAAAACAAACACAAAAACCACCCAATATGAAAGCAACGTGTAAACGGCAATGTACTGTGAACGTGTTGTGAACATGTTAGAGCATGGCTTTGTCTCCAAGATATTATCAGGACATAAAAATTGTCATCTGCATTAAGACCATAGTCAAGCTGGGCATGGTGGTGGCCAGTACTTTTAATCCCAGTACTTGGGAGGCGGAAGCAGACAAAGCTGTAGGAGTTCCAGAACAGCCAGGGCTACATAGTGAGACCCTGTGGTGCTTTGAATGAGAAATGCCCCTAATAGGCTCAAGCCTTTGAACACCAGCTTCACAGTTGGTGGTTCTGCCTGAAAGGTGGAGCCTCACAATGGGAAGTGCCGTACTAGGGGAGGGCTTTGGGACTTCACAGCCTTCCTCCCTTCCAGTTTGTTTTCCCTGCTTCACTCTTGTGGTTGAGGATGTGCTAGCTCAGTGTCCTGCTCTAGCTGCCGTATCTGCTACTTGCTGTCATGCTTCCCTGCTATGAATGACTCTTACCACCCCACCCACCCACCCACCCCCACCCGGGGGGACTCTATTCTTCTATAACTTGCTATGGTCATGTGTATGTCATCACAGCAATAGAAATAGTAACTAACATAGGCTGATACTCAAAAAAAAAAAAAAAAAAAAAAAAAAAAAAAAAAAAAAAAAAAAAAAACCAAGGAAGCAAAAGACATCAGACAAATGAAAATCCCCTAGTCAAGTCAACAGAAAGGTGTCTAAAAGATGTGCTTCATTGGAGACGGCAGGACACAGGTCCCAAGAATTAAGAAGTCTTTATTAGATTCCCGATGTATGCTCACAGTCTGGTGAACTGTGCAAGACATAGAGTAAATGAATACAGGATTGCCACCTTTAACTGCAGTAGCACCAAGCACAAGGTCCTTGGAAATGGAGCAAGAGGTAGATGTTCTAGACACAGTTCAAGCGTAGAGCAGAGCCTCGAAGCCTAGACAAAGGGCAACTTCATGCGTATTACATGTGAAAGATTTTGTTGTCTGTGGTCTTTCTTCAGGGGTGTTTTAGTTTGTTTGGAGTGCCTTAGCAAAATACTGCAGACTAGGCAACTTATAAGCAGCATACAGGCCTGTCTTATAGTTTCAGGGGCTGGAAATTCTAGGCTCAAGACGCCAGAAAAGTTGCTGCTTGGGCAGATCTTGCTGTGTGAGTCATAAGGGTGCCTTCTAATTGCACCCTCACATGGCAGATGAGGCAGGTGGGCATCCTCTGCCTTCATTTGTAACAGGAACGAATTCCATGTATGAGGGTGTCTTAGTAAGGGTTTTGTTGCTGTGAAGAGACACCATGATCATAATCACTCTAATAAAGAAAAACACTTAATCGGGGCTGGCTTATAGTTTCAGAGGTTTGGTCCAGTCTCATCATGGCGGGAAACAAGGCAGAATGCAGGCAGACAGGGTGCTGGAGAAGGAGCTGAGAGCTCTACATCTTGATCTGAAGACAGCAGGAGACTAGGCATAGCTCGAGCATAGGAGACCTCAAAGCTCAACTGAAAGAAGGCCACACCCACTCCAGTAAAGCTATACTTCCTAACAGTGCCGCTCTATGGCCAAGCATTCTAACTCATGAGTCATTGGGGGGGGGGGGCATTTCTATTCAAACCACCACAGAAGGTAAAGCCCTCATGACTAAATCATCTCTCAAAGTACCCACATCTTCACACTATTATTGTTAGGATTAGGATTCAATGTATGAATTACAGGGAATCCCTGCATCCAGACCATAGTGAAGGGAACTGAACGCCCATGCTGCCTGTATTTTAGTGGCTTAGCTAGTCCTCAGACTCAGATGTCCTTGCTCTGCTATGCGCAGGCCCCCTGAGCTTGGCTATGATAGTAACCCATGCTTTCACCTAGAATGACTGAACAAAGAGAGGCCTTTATTCAAACCAGTCCAATTGAAGTCTCCTGTGAGACACTGCAAGTCACGAGTGGGAGAAAGATGCACACAAGGGCCGTTTTCAAGGAAAGAGTTTTCTGTGGCCTTATGGCAATCCCATCAGGTGCCAGAAAGGATGTCTGTAGTAAGGCACAAAAACACAATGCTGAGGAAGTGACACTGACCATGAGAAGGGGACCTAATGGCATTGCTTGGATCTGTGGCCCATCTGAGGCAGGTTACAGAAGTTAGGTTTGGTTTTCATTTTATTTGTACTAGGAGTCTTAAGTCTTTACAGATTAGAAATCAGATTATATATCTATGTACATTTATATTATTTTATTTTAGTTATATATGTATGTATGTGCGTATATATATATATAATTTTATTTTATTTATATATGTACATGCATGTATGTGTGTATATATACATATATAACTTTATTATATATAAATTATTATTATATACAAATTATATATAAGTAAATAAATATAATATATATAAAGTGGCATCCCCAGAGAAGAGGGCAGCTTATTCTGAGCAAGAAGATCTCCTTGATTGCAAGCAGTAATGTATGACTAAGCTTACTAAGATGGGCAATTGAGCAAAAGACCAGTATGGGAGCCTCTCAGATGTAGGGAAGAGTTGAGGCTTGGTTAGACAGTAACAGTGTCTCTAAAAATACAAGAAAGAAAGCCATATCTATTTAATGTCAACAATGTAACATCTGTTGTGTTTTTGTCTGGTTACCATGTCAAGTCCTCGCAGATAAGGTGATTTTAATAAGAGATATCTAATTTGTCATAACCCTGAAGGCAAGATGCCAGAAATGTTAGTTTCTAAATAGTTCTGGGGGGAGAACTACTGCCCTGTTAGGCGACTGCAGTCTCGGGGTACTTGCCCACAGGATTCCCTTTATGCACATGCAGGGAGCATCCTAGTGCTTCTTCTTCTTCTTAGGAGGACACCAATCCAGTGCCACCATTATGTCCTCTTTAAATACAGCCACATTGCTTGTTGTTGTGGTGTCATTAACAGCTAAAAGTAGGGCAGAGTGCCCATTGGTGGTGGCACATGCCTTTAATCCCAGCATTCAGGTGGCAGAGGCAGGTGGATCTCTGAGTTCAAGGCCGGCCTGGTCTACAGAGTTTCAGGATAGCCAGAGATTTCCAGATTGTACAGAGAAACACTGTCTCAAAAACAAAACAATAACAAAAAAGTAGAATATAAAGAAATCAACTTCAGCTGACCAGGACACTCTCTCCCTCCTGGCTAGCTTCCATAGTGCCAGAAGGTGCTATTCAGACTGCTGGGGGAGAAAATATATCAATGGTCTCAGCCAATGCTGGACCTTGCCTAGCAACATGTATAGAGTAACAACAGTGGCACAACAGTTGTAGGAGTAACCGACTGCTTTCTTATTAGAGATAAAGCCTGCTTCACAAGAGGAATTTCATGCCTAGTACTGTATATCTGGTCAAAAGCCCATGATAGGGGAGATCACAGGCTCTAAGGAGGAGCCTACAGTTATTGTTTTGCTAATTGGTCATGCTGTCAAACTGCTTTCTAACTTGTATCATTATACCTATAGATTTGTACAACTCTCAACTTTGGTCAGCGAAGCTTCATTTTGCAATGGGTAGTAGTTGTTAATGCAGAGACTTAAAATGTTAAATGTAAGTAGCTCTGAGTGCTTATGTGTGATTGGGAGCTCTATATTAATCTTCTCCCACCCTAGGCTCAGGGAACATCATGGATGACGGGGCAGAAAGAATATAAAGCTGGCCGAGGGAGAGGAGAGCCGTGAAATGCTGACCTCTGGACATGCCATGGCTGCTACACACATCATGGTTACTGGCACAAGATCAAGCCAGTCAAAATTCCAGTGTGGATCGGGGAGAGGATCCTCATGCACCACCGTTTGCAAGGAGCTGTTGGCGGGTGATGGCTGCTGACACGGGAAGAGTCATTTCCCTTTGGGGACACAATGACTGGTGGGTTTCCCATGCCCCAGTTGATGTGCCCCACACCCATACACGTAGGAAGCACCAGTTGAGCTCAAGATGCTATTTATAACAAAAGAAGAAGAACATGAGTGTAGGAGGATGATGGAGAGAGGCAGTGGTAGGTGTATATGATCAAAATGCATTGCAGAAATGTATGGAATTTTCAAGATGAATAAAAGACAATTTAAAAAACTAAGTGTGGTGGAAAATGCTGGTGACAGCAACACACATGCAGAAGTAGTGAGCATGCACACTGCACAGCTGCTTAGAAGAGTAAAGCCAAATGCAATCCTGCTGAAGCCTCATATTCAACACCAAGAGATTCTGTCTAAAGTGACATGCTGTTTCTACCTGAGCACCATGAAACACCAAAAGTGATGGCTACTGCCCTCCCTCCCTCTCTTCCTCCCTCCCTCCCTCCCTCTCTTCCTCCCTCCCTCCCTCCCTCCCTCTCTTCCTCCCTCCCTCCCTCCCTCCCTTCCTCTCTTCCTCCCTTCCTCTCTTCCTCCCTCCCTCCCTTCTTCTCTTCCTCCCTCCCTCCCTTCCTTTCTCTCTTCCTCCCTCCCTCCCTTCCTTTCTCTCTTCCTCCCTCCCTCCCTTCTTTTCTTTTCCTTTGGGGAGGGAAGGGAAGTCTCAAATAGCCCAAGCTTTCCTCAGATTTACTATGTCACCAAGCATGACCTTGGGTTTTTTTGTTTTGTTTTGTTTTGTTTTTTCTTAATTCTGCCAACCCTACCTCTATGGCGCTGGGAATTCTAGGTGTAGCACACACACCACCACGTCTGCTTTGTGCAAGGCTAGGGAGAGAACCCAAGGGCTCCTGCATACTGGGTATGAACTCTGCCAAATGAGTTATATCTTCAGTGCATATGTATTTATTTAACATTGTATTTTATGTGCATTGGTGTTTTGACAGCTTGTATGTGATTGCAGTGCTCTCAAAGCACAGAAGAAAGGGTCAGACCCCTAGAACTGGAGTTACTGATGATTGTGAGCCAACACGTAGGTAATATAAATTGAACCCAGGTTCTCTGGAAGAGAAGCCAGTGCTCCTAACTGCTGAGCCATCTCTCTACTCCCCCACAAGGCCTTAAAGAAAAAAAACAATTGAAGCATCTAAATATCCATCAAAATAAAAGGAAAACATACATTTTAGTATCTCATATAACCAATGTGAGGCAGCCATTGAAGTAAAAAAATACCCAAAAGGAAAACACACACACACACACACACACACACCACCACCACCACCACCACTACCACCACTACCACCACCACCACCAACAACAACAACAAGAATATCACTTTTTTTTTTTATTGAAATGTGTGTATCAACATGAGGGACTCTCAAAGACCATAATGCTGAGGAGGAAAAACTCAAATGAATGAAAGGCACACACAGCATGACTATGGCTGTCTTCCCCAGCTTGCTCACACTACTGGGCTCCTTTTTCCAGCTCCTGTTCTTTGGCATTGCATGGTAGGTTGCAGTGGTCACAGTGGGAGTACCTACACAATGGAAATTGGCAGGTGATTTAAATTAGGTCTTTCCCCTTCCCTGAAGAAATATTGTGAACTATTTACTAAGGCATCACTTGATAATATTTTAATGAACATGAAAATATTTTAAAACTGTAATATACCATAGATTCCATATAAGATAATTATGGGGTTTTGTTTGTTTGTTTGTTTGTGGTACTAGGAATTAACCTTGACTCTTGTACATGCTAGGTAAGTGCACTACCACTGATCTATATGTCTAGCTCTCTTCTTTACTTTTTATATGGAGTCTCCCTAAGTCTCCCAGGCTGGCTTTGAACTCACTCTGTAAGACAAGGTATAAGACTTGTGATCCTCCTGCTTCAACCTCCAGAGTAGCTAGGATTGTTAGCTTGTATATGGGCCATACTGGGGACTTCAAGTGAGTGTCCAGCATCCCTGCAAGTGCCACATTTGCTTCTGTGGTTCTCCAGTCAGGAAACAGAAACCCAGCAAAGGTTCAAAAACATCTACAAGGAAACTTTACCATGGCTAGTTCTGTCTTTTGGGGCAATTCTACAAGGCCTCAGTTCTTTGGGCTGCCCTGCAGGCAGGCACTGTTTTTGATTTGAGGCAGCAAAGATGGCAGATGTAGGACAAGTAATTAATCAAAGTGGATCCATTAAAAACCCATATTTTAAGGTGGGGGTGGTGGCATTCGCCTTCAATCCCATTGCTTGGGAGGCAGAGGCAGATGGATCTCTTTGAGTTTGAGGCCAACCTGGTCTATAGAGTGGGTTGTAGAACTTCCAGGGTTACACAGAGAAACCCTGTCTTGAAAGACAAAACAAAATGAAAAGAACCCGCGTTCTGGAAAGTAGGACATGCTGGGAACGGGCCCAGCACTAACCCCGGTCAGCAGATGCTGGGAAGAGAGGTCTTTGGCAGAAAGAGCAATCTGACTGTCTACTAGACTTTCTGTCATGTTTTTATTTCTGGGTGAGGTGATAGAAAATCCATGGTTCAGTTCACGTTCCCTTTTCTCTTCAGGCAACTTATCAAGGCCCCTGAGGGCTGTTCCCATTTTGTGACCCTCCCCTGACCTCTACCCCCTCAGGGCACCACAGCAAGCTGTTACTACATTCAGTATGCTGTCCAAGAGATCGCTTCCTGCCTGCCCTGTTCACACCTGCTGTTACACTGCCTCATCCACTAAGAAATCTTCCATCTGTCCACAGGAGCAGAGTCTCTCTTCTCAGATAAGCCTTCACTTCCCTCACACCCAGCATGCTCAATTCTTTGGTCCTAGTATTGTGCTCCTTCAAGACAAGGATCTGTGTTATTGAACATTGTGTCAAAACCTTACAAAGAGGCTGGCATAGACTTTCAGAGAGGGTTTAGTAGGAACACCCTCTGATGATGATGAAGAGAGATGAGGCATGGGGGGGGTGGAGGTGGGGGGAGAGTGAGAGTATACCATCCTTTTCTGACTAGGCATCCTCTCTTTTACTCATCTTTCCTCTTTGAAACTATCTGCTAACGCCCATGCAGGTTTCAGTTATATACAAAGGAACAAAGCAAGAAGTGGTGGGAGATAGCAAGAACCGACAGACAGTAGCAAAAAGCACAAGTGAATACTGCTGTCCTTTACCCAGAGCTGTTTGGGGGACATACACATCCAATACACAAAAATACACAAAGGCATGAAATGAATAGGAAACAGAGGCTAAGGGTGACCCAAGCTCCTTTCCTGGTACGTGTCCTTCTTCATCACCCATGGTCCTCTTTTCTTTTCCGTGTGTGTGTGTGTGTGTGTGTGTGTGTGTGTGTGTGTGTGTGTGTGT
>OU015750.1:32588676-32602229 GCA_907169655.1 Acomys percivali
TGTGTGTGTCCTGCCTTGGTCTGGAGTTGCCTGAAGTATTGTCAGTAGCTAGCTAGTTCCTGTGCCTGAAGCCCTGAATCCTGCTCTGAATACAGCTATAGTAGGTTCCACTAATTAATTAAATTGTACTTCATAGACTTGGAGTCAGGTCTCTTGAATACAAGATGCAAATTTATGCAACATATGCAAATCACTCATGTTCTCAAATTCCATGAACAAAATCTGGTAGCCTTGAGATAAAAAAAAAGCCCCTGCCAAGCATCATCTCTCCTAATTATTGCTTAATTTCTCCCCCTTTAACATGGAACTAACACTTTCAGGCTTGGCAGGAGCTAGAAGAAACATAGCAAAAGCTGGTTACTACACAGGAAGTCCCTTAAGGGCGAAGACCCTGCAGTCTATTTATTTTATGTTCCCCAGAAGGTCCTAATGTGCTACGAGAACACATAGTCTTGCACAGGGTATACTCTACCAGGCTTGGCTACAAAATTATTGAGTATTCAGATAAACAAAAGTTGAAAGCCCTGAAAGCTTTTCAAAGCGCAGTGTTGAAGACCAGAATGCAGGAAATGTAACCCACACTGTGCAATACACATGCCTATTTCATTCTTACTTTAAAATGATTTCATACTGAATAAAAAAAATATTCAAATCACTTGTACAGACAGGCAAGCCATGTTTCAAATGTCTAATAGCTACATGTGGTTAGCAATGCCTTTATTGGTTGCTGAGATAGAAAAATGCTTCCAAGATCATGGCATGCCTATTGGACAGCATTGATGTTGTCTCTTGCTCCTCAAGGTCTGACCCTTAGACAAGATTATGGTTTGAGAGCACTCAGGAAACACAATCCCAACCATATGCCAGATCCTCTGAATGCACATCTTAGACGCACCACCTCCAACACACACACCTCTGTACATCCCTCATTCTTGTGTGTATCATTGTAGAGACCTAACAATCAATAGTTCTCAAATGATAACATCCATTGAGTCCTTTAGAGATGCATCTTTTGTTTTGTTTTGTGATGAGATAGAATCTCATGGAGCCCAGATAATGATGACCTTGAACTTCTGATCCATTTGACTCCATCTCCCAAGTGCTGGAATTACAAGTGTGTACTACCATGCCTAATTTTATGTGTTGCTGGCCTCATGCATACTAGACTCTAGCAACTGACATGCCTGGTCAGAGAGACCTGTTAAGCAGACTGCTGCACACTGATACAAGAGTTTCAGAGTCAGGATATGTGTTAATTTCCTACGGCAGCCTTAACATATTACTGCAAAGTGCATGGTTTAAAACAGGAGACATTTGTTTTCTCTTGTTTCTGAAGGCTCAAGGTATCAGTGGGTCTATGCTCTTTCTCAAACATGGAAACATGTCGTTGTAGCTTTTGGCTGGTGGTTGGCACTCCCATGTTCCTGGCTTTGTGGCCCGGTAGCTCTGATCTCTGCCTCTGTCATCTCATGAAGGTCTTCACTTATTCTATGCCTTAGGGCACCAAGCACTCAGATTAGGGGTTCCATTCCACCCTACCCTATTTCTGACCTCAGTTTAGCTACAATATTTCCAGATGAGGCTATATTTGAAGTTCTGGGGTAGTTAGGATTCTGTACATCCTTAATGGTGTCACCATTCAACCCAAAACAAGAGGCTAGAATAAGTCTTGACAATGTACATTTCTAGCAAGTTCCCAACTTGTTTTCCACAGAGCACACTCTTAAAATTCCAGGTGACACTGACTATACTAGCTAGGCTTAATGGCCCAGGCTGCCAATTCCTAGCTACTCTGGAGGTTAAGTCAAAGAGGATCATACGTTCAATACCTTGCCTACTGAGTGAGTTTTAAGCCAGCCTGGGGTACCATGCTGGATAGTTTTATGTCACATTGACCCAAGCTCAAGTCATCTAAGAGGAGGGAACTTCAGTTAAGAAAATGCCTCCATAAGAGCCAGTTATAGACAAGCCTGTAGTGCATTTTCTTAATTAGTGATTGATGTGGAGGGATCAGCCCATTGTGGGTGAAGCCATCCTGAGGCTGGTTGTCCTGGGTTCTATAAGAAGGCAGGTTGAGAAAGCTACGAGGATCAAGCCAGTGAGCAGCACCCCTCCATGGCCTCTGCATTAGCTCCTGCCTCCACAATCCTGCCCTGCTTGAGTTCCTGTCCTCACTGCTTTTGATGAAGAACTGTTATATGAAACAGTGAGTGAAATACATTCTTTCCTCCCCAAGTGTTTTTGGCATGGTGTCTCATCACAACAGTAGTAACCCTGACTACATCAGAGATTTACTAAGGCCCTGTATTAAAATAAAAAGAGTTAGACATATGGATCGGTGGTGTATCTCTTACCTAGCATGGGCAAGGTCCAAGGTTCAATTCCTAGTACCACAAACAGAAAACCACAACTATCTGTATGAGTGAAATTTTGTTGGTTGTTGTTATTAGCAGGGTACTGTTGTTGTTATTGGCAGGGTATCATTGGATACTCGAAGGGTATCCAAAGATAACCTTAAGCTCACAATCCCCGTGCTTCAACCACCAAGGTACTTGCATATTCTTCCTCACACGCAGCCTAAAACCAGGCTTACTGAACTGGGGAAGTTGTATTTTACTATTGATAGAGCTGCTGGTTCAATTTCCCAAGTGTACAGAATTTCTTTCTTTCTTTCTTTGGTTGTTGATGAGGGGGGGAATTGCACTATCTTGCTGAGGCTGGATACAGGCTCCTGGGATCAGGCAATCATATGCTTCAGTCTCTCCAGCTGCTGAGATTACAGGCCCAGGCCATCACCCTCAGACAGAATGCCATTTGAAAGCACACTTGAGAGAGTCAGTCTAGTCTGGTCATGAAGATTTCCAAAGTCAGGGCATTCTTGTTGGGGTTTAATGGTGATAGCCTTGTTCACTCCCAGGTGAAGATCAATTAGAAATGGACACGGGAACCCAACAGATAACATGCTAATGGTCAGATCTATTTTTAGTAAATATAGGCTGAAGAGTACTCAGTGGACCTTGACTGCAATGTGCCTTCCTATTGTCCACAACCAAACCAACCATGTGTGGTGTGGTCACAAATGGAGACCCTTGACTCTTCACCACCGTGAAAAATTTTAAGGGTATGAATTTTATCTGTTACTTAGAAAAGGAAGGCACTCCCACTGAAAGAGGCAAAAGGAGATGTGCCGAATGTCTTTTCCCTCATAGCTACCTACAAAAGAGGGCATTTCTTCTCTCAGAGTTGTCTTATGTAGCATCCATCCCTACTGTTTTCTTACCTTCAAACAGAACCCAAATGTTACATAAAACAGTCATCTACTCTTCCACACTGCCCAGTTGCCTCAGGAAGCAGCAAAAGCCTCAACTCAAGGCAAGCAGGATAATGATAATCTCCTTGCAGGTGACTTGATAGCACAATTTAGGCTTCAGCCAATCGGTGCACTGTATCACTTTACAGCTATGAACTAGCCCCACCCCCCTGGTGTCAACACTCGTGTTCAAAGGGGAGATGGTCTTGCTGTGAAGCCTGGGCTGTCTCAAAAGCTCCAACTCACTTTCTGCAGCACCCCCCCAAGAGTTGGGATTATAATCAGGTGCCATGGAGAAGCTTTTCCTAGTAAGCAAGGTTGCTGTTTCTGGTGTTGGTAGAAGTCACTTTATAAGCGCAAAAGGAGCAGACCGAATGAGAAGTCTACCTAGACTTGAGGTCCTAGAGGGAAGAAGCAAGCCAAGGAGAGCAGAGCGACGACCTGCTGGCCCCAGTCGTATTAGCCTAACTGTATTTTCTCCTTATAGTTCATGGAAGATCCTAATTTCCATACTGTGTTAGTTATGCATGTTTTTTTTCAAATCCAGATAAAATAATCTTTACCAACAAAATACTCAAATACTATTCCTACTGGGTAGAACAAGTTGTCTATGTACCCTGAGAAGACTGGACTCAGACCTCAGTCAGCAATGCTCTAGTTTACGAAGACTGTTCTTACTTTAACTTTTAACACAGTTTTTGAGACAGAGTATGGCTATGTAGCTCTTGCTGGCCTTGAACTCACATCATTCTGCCTCAGCCTCCCCAAGTGCTGCCATTGCAGGTATGCTCTACCAAGTCCAGCCAGTGTTCCTTCTAAAGTAGCTGCCTTTAACTGGGCAGATAACAGCAGCCATTGTCCCAGGACCCAGCTCAGGACCTGCCTGAAGTACATGCTAGCCAAGAGTTGAGCTCATGCCTCCAGGCACTGCATTAATGTCTCTAGCACATGCTGCATAACAGGTGCCCTCCACCAATTTCCAACTTCGGTAGTTAAAACTCCCGGAATACGTCCATATACATTGTTGCCAAAACTGTTTTCCTCCACCTTTTTTCTGGTGCAATTGTGTGGAACATGGAGATGCTCTTTTTAATTGATTTAACCTAAGTTAAGGTGCTATTTAATGTTGTTCAATTGTGTGTAGGAGATACCAGCTTTAGGTTTCAGTGAGGTAGAATGTTTTGTTTCGTTTATTTTCCTCTTTCTGGTGCTAATGCTGAACTCAGGGCCTTGCACAAGCCAGGCAAGCACTCTGCCACTAAGTTATATTCCAGCCCTTGCTTTCATTTGTAAAGACAAGTGTCCTGTGGCTCTCTGGGCCTCTAGTTTTCCATGTAGCTGAGGATGATTTTGAGCTTCTAAAACTCCTACCTCAGCAACTCAAGTGCTAGAAGTTCAGTCATGTGTCCCTGCACCTATCTTAGTCAGAGTCTGTTAACATTTGGGTTCCATCCTTTATTGTGTATGTTGTCATTTTCATTTGGTATTCACTTAAAGCATGCGCGCACACACACACACACACACACACACACACACACACACACACTCCTTTCATATTTTCTATGCACTAAATGGCAATTTTGACTAAAGAGCAGCAAGGACAAAGACTCCAGGTTATGTCACCGCTAGAAGAGATCCCTGCATCCACCTCTGTTTATTTCATATTTTACCCATAATAGCTTCTACCTTTCCAAAAATGCCAGGGTCATAACTTCTGCCACTTCTAATACACTCTTGCCACTTAAAACGGTGCTTAGTGGTTAGTGAATTTTGGAGAAGGAACTAAAAATGTCCAAGAAAGTTCTTACAATGCTCTTCTCTGCAATTTTCTCAGTGTGAGACTCAGACAGTCTCTGCTCCCAGCACCAAGCTGCCCCTGAGACTGAGGTCAGTGGTGTCCCACTGTGCCTGGGACTGAAGACGGAGCCTAATGGTGCCAGAGGGCCAGCATATTAGCCAATATTAGGAGCCAGACTGTGGGCACAGGACAAGCTGAAGTGTCCCATCACTTTTTAGCAAAATAAAGAGGAGGGATTTTTCTTCATTCAGCCAACACCATGTTTATTTATCCATTCCATCAGAAGTTAGACGGTGAAGAGCACTTTGTCATTAAGTGACACTTCCCCAAGTGCCAAGTGCCATCTTTAAGTGACACTTCCCCAAGCACCATCTTTAAGTGACACTTCCCCAAGCACCATCTTAATCAATGCCCTAAGTTTGATTGTTCGATAGCTTCAGCTCCATCAAAATGTTATCACTGAGACCTTCAGTGTGTCCCAGACAAACCAGGTCTGTGGCCGTTCCCTCATAAGCCAGTGTAACAGTCCAAGGGAAAGTAAGAAAGGAAGTGAGCCTGACTCATTTGGCTCAGAAGTATGACTTATTTTGAACAAATTCATCATAATATGAAGTGCTTGCTATGTTCCTTTAAAAAAAGTTACGAAGTATCTGTCAATTGGAAAAATCCAGATGAGTACTGAAGAGAACTGACACAGATTTTCAACTTCCATTATTCTCACCTATTTCCTACCCTTTCTGTAAATCTGATTCCGTTCCATTAAAATGTGCACGTGCGCATGCGCGCGCACATGCTTGTACTGTAGCAAGCGTGTGGAGGTCAGGGGACAACTTTTTGGGAGTTGGTTCTCTTCCACTTTGTTTTTAAAGAAAATTCTTGCTGTTATTTCGGCAACAGCACTGTGTTTGCATCATGCAGAGCCCCTTCTCCTATCTCCACTTCCCAGATTATAGATCCAAGCTATCGCATCTGGCTTTTTTGGGGGGGCGGGGTTTCGAGACAGGGTTTCTCTGTGTAGCCCTGGCTGTCCTAGACTTGCTTTGTAGACCAGGCTGGCCTCGAACTCACAGCGATCCTCCTGCCTCTGCCTCCCGAGTGCTGGGATTAAAGGCGTGCGCCACCACGCCCAGCTGTGGCACATCTGGCCTTTATGTAGGTTGAGGAGGGGGAGTGGTCATTAGGCCCCTCCTCGCTTCTTTTGAAGCCACTCCTCTGAGCTCCAATTTTTCTTAGTGTCCTACTTCACTCTCTGTTGCTGTGATAAACACCATTATCAAGGAGAGGAGAGAAGTATCTGGCTCCCAGGTTACAGTCTATTACAAGAAAAAGCCAAAGCAGGAAATGAAGCAGAGACCACAGAGGAATGCTGTTTACTGGGTTTCTCCTCTCCACCCCCAGTGCACTTGGCCCTCCTATATCAATCATTAATTAATTAATAGAATGCCCCCACAGACATGCATATAGGACAGTTGATAGAAACAGTTCCTCAAATGAGGTTCCCTCTTCACAGATGACTCTAGCTTGTGTCAAATTGACAAAACCTAACCAATAAAACTGACCCCTTGTTAATTTGACACACAAAAATATCACTATTAAACCATAACCTTTCTTTACTTGTTTATCCCCAAATCCTCAAGCTGGTTTCACAACATTAATATATTATAACTTTAGAAGTCCCACAGTCTAAAGATTTCAACTCTTAAAAGTTCCAGATTTCTTTAAAAGTACAAAGTCTCTTAACTGTGGCTTTCTGTAAACTAAAATAAAAAAAAAAAAAAAAAAAATATATATTACTCACTAAGAGGGAAGACTCAAGGTGCAGTTGAAAAAAAAATCAAAGCAAACCCAATATCTACAGATGTAAAACTAATCCTATAGCTCAGTGTCTATCTGTCATCTGAAAGTTGTGATCTTCTGGGCTCCAAAGATCCCGGGCAGCTTAATTCCTCCAGCTCTGCCATCCACAGGACACACAGCTTGTGTGATAGGTTCAGACCAGCTCCACTCTATAACATTCTGTCCTTGGTGGTCAGCCCATGGTCCTGACACCTCCAACATGCTGGGTTTTCTACTCCAACAGAGGTTGTACCTTCACCAGAGTCTTTATGTGCTGTCTGTGACCCATTCAATCTTGGGGCTTTCATGCTCCCAAACTAGTACCACATCGGAGATACATTACCAAGTTCAGCTTATAACTTGGGATAAAGCCTTGGCTGTCTGGAGACCACGGCTTCTGTGTGCTGACTCTGAGGAGACACTTCTCAGAAGATCTCACCTCAATGACGGCAGTCTAACTAGCCAGAGCACTAGACTGCCTCCTGTGGTGATAAAATGGAACTTGGTTTCCCTTCAGACTCATATCATGTGACTCTCAAGGTCCTAAGACTTGAACTCATAAAAACCACCAGGCGGGTGCTTATTAAATTTGCCTAAAACTAGGCAACTAAAACAAACTGTGGCATTGACAGCTTAAACTTCAGCTATCTGGGAGAGATTCAGAGATACGTGGTAGGAAATCCTTCACCATTCTCACTTGACTCTGAAGCACTGTTACGTCAAGTAGTATCACTGAACCCAGTCTAGCTGCCTAGCAGCCCACCTCAGTTGTGTGATTTGTACACTTCCCATTGATCTCATCAGGGTGAGAATGATGCAGAAAAGGTTACCTCCAAATACAATGAAGGGAAAAAAAAGCATTTGAAAAAACTGAGCATAATGGCACACACCTGTAATCACAGCAACTGGAGGCAAAGCAGGAAGATTTGCAGTTCAAAGGCATTTTTTAAAACTCTAAAATAATGTCACGTCATTCTCAAATGTTTTAATTTCTGGCAGTCTTGAGTCAAATGCTCACCATTTCCCAAAGAATACATGACTTGGGCAACATGATGAATTGTTGATCTGCATTGTAGCCATGTGTGCTGTGGTGTGTGTGTGTGTGTGCGTGTGTGTGTGTGTGTGTGTGTGTGTGTGTATACATGCAGACCCATGTGTGTGTCTCTGTGTGTGTGTGTATGTGTGTGTGTGTGTTAGTAAATAGCTTTTATTATAAACAAACAATTGTGTGCTGGCTATGTTTTTGTCAGCTTGACACAGGCTAGAGTCATTGAAAAGAAGGAAGCCTTAATTGAGAAGACACCTCTGTACAATTGGGCTATAGGCAAGCCTGTGGGGCATTTTCTTAATTAGTGCTTAATGTAAGAGGGACCAGGCCACAGTGAGTGGGACCACTCCTAGGCTGGTGGTTCTTTAGGAAAGCAGTTTGAAGATGCCACGATGAGCAAGCCAATCAGGCAGCATGCCTCCATAAATTCTACATCCGCTCCTGCCTCCAGCTTCCTGCCCTGTTTTAAGATCCTGCTTGGAATGTAGAAGGATCCAGTGGGTCCTAGAAACCTACAAGTAGAACATTATGATAGGCAGATTTGGGTCATGGGGTCCCGCTCAAACTAAGGCCCTAGCCAAGGACAATACAGGCGGTAAAATTTAAACCCCTACCCTGATCTAGCCCATGGACAGAACAGTCTCCACACTTGAGTGGAGAGAGGGATTTGACTTTCTCAAGTACTCTGGTGCCTCACATTTGACTATGTCCCCTGGCGGGGGAGACCTAGTGGCACTCAGAGGAAGGACAGCAGGTCACTGAGAAGAGACTTGATACCCTATGAGCATATACAGAGGGAGGTAATCCCTCTGAGGAACAGTCATAGGGGAGGGGAATAAGGGGAAAATGAGAGGGAGGGGAGAATGGGAGGATACAAGGGATGGGATAACCATAGAGATGTAACAAGAAGAAATTAATTAAAAATAAAAAAAATTATAAAAAAAAAAAAAAAAGATCCTGCTTGGACTTTCTTCAATAGTGAATGGTGATGTGGAAGTGTAAACAAAATAAACCTTTTCTTCTCCAAGTTGTTATTGGTCATGGTGTTTCATTATATCCTAACTAAGACAAACTGTTCCTCCCCTCTTTGCTTGGGTGAGCTTGAAGCCTTTTGAGATTACCTGGCTTATTGTCTGTGAGAGAATGAGCCTGTTAGTAAACAGTCTGTAAGCCTAAGCAAAAGAAAGAAGAGGGCTTAATTTTTCCCCAAGAGAGGAGTTAGAGTTTGATGTGCCAACCATGCCTTTCTACACAGCAAGCAAGACCTCAGAGGGCATGGTCCTCTCTGGATACAGAGGATTCCAGCTAGCCTTCTGTTGACTATGTGGTCAACAAAGAAAAGAGAAAAAAATGTGGCCTTAAGACAAAGATTGCTAAATGTCATCATTGGTTATTTTTCCCTCTTGTTGTGTTTGCTTCCTTGTAGGTGTATATTTTATCTACTTTACTGGGGTTCTTTATTCCTCTTCCTCCCTGTCAACCCTTAGCCACCCTAATACCTTCCAACACCCCAACACTAGGTAGGAGATGAAGGGGGTTAGAAGAGACAGGGGGTGTAGACCTCTTTAAACTTAGTTCCTTGGGGGCAGTTCCACTCTTTGTAATAAGGAGATCCAATAGGAGTTCAGCCAACCAGAAAACCAGCAACAGCAAACGCAGCAGCAGGATGAGCCAGCTGCAGCAGCCGCCTTCCTCTTCAGCGTCCTATTTCTCTCAGGGCATTTATACCCTCCCAGAGTCTTCAGAATTAAAACATCCACAGCTAGTAAAGATCATGCCCCTCTCTGAGTCTGCATGAGACAATCATACTTAATAGCTGTGGACAAACTAAAAAGCAGTCCCATATCTCACACTTGGAATTAAAACAAAAACATATTTACATAACAGAACTGAGGTTTAAAATTTTTTTAGTGTTTCTTTTTTTAACATAGACATTTATATTATTACACATAAATAAAATAAACTACAGACAGCAGAAAGAACCATGAAACAATCAGGAATTATATAAATGTTACATTCATAGTGATTTGGCTATTTGTATTTGGCAAACTTGAAGTAAACATCTTTCCTATCTTGTTGATTCTAAAATTCTGAATGAAAATCAATTATCTATCATATCTCAACTCTATTAACTTAAAACATCTATCTAGATCTAAAATCAAAGAAACCAAAACTTCCACTACAGTTTCTTTGTCCAGATCTACAGAGAGTGATAAAACTGAGCCTGAATCACTAACAACGGACTACTATTTTGAGGTCTGAGCCTTAAAGAGTGCATCAGGTATGCACCTCCAATATCTTTCAGACTCAGTGCAAGAAGAAAAGGATTCCCCAGCCCAATAAGGCAGAATCCTATGAGGAAAGGGACCAGATGCCCTGAGTGACTGGCTGGAGCTAGCTAAGAGAAGACCTTCTCACCCGTAGCCTGGAAGGGGCCTGTCTATAAGAAAGGCATACATTTCCTGTCCCAAGAGACTGCAGCTATCAGGTTTGCTTGCTTGTCTGTTTTCCTTGGTGTGGAATTCCCAAATGCTTCTGGGAAGATGGATGCCATCCGGGTAATAGCTTAGATCAAATCCCTCACCAGCTTAGAGGGACCATGATGTACCTAAGGCACATGGTTGGTTTTCCATCCGGAAAAGATCCACGTAGAAGGCTTCTGCCTCCTCTCAGCCTACTCAGTACCAGAGCAAGCCTAGCTATGACTTTTCTTTCCCAGGCCAGGCTGTGTAAGGCCAGCAGCCCTGGGAGCCAGAGGCTCAGCCTTTATTTGGTGCCTTTCGCCCTTTTGTCCATGAATTAAACTACAGTCTCAGCCTCAGGCTGGGTGCTAGTGTTGTCCTGAAGGACTGCCCACCCTATGGTGCTTTGGATGGCCTTTGTTTTAGAAGCAAGCATCCTTGGCCAGCCAGATTCTGCCCAGATCCTTCTTGGGGGGCCTCTATCGTGCCTTAGTCCTCGGGTTTGAGTCTCTCCTCTCTTGACCTCTTGTCTTTGGGGAAAGGTGCCAGTCCTCTAGGTTAGCCGCAGATGCTTGCGGGTGGGGGTGTTACCCACATCTCACAGGGAGGAGAAGGTGTGGTACCATCATAGAGATGTGAACTCTAATGTCATCAAAGGACAGAAGACAGGGCCTCTGAGTGACAGAGAAGACATTGCACATTGGATAGAAGCTCTAAATGAGTCAAGAGGAGTCAGCTGCGTTTTGTTTTCTTTTCTTGAGACAGGGCTTGGCTATGAGCCCAGGCTAGCCTCAAACTCTCCACCCTCCGGCCTCAACTACCCACCACACAGCTAAGACGTTTTCCTGCATTATCTGTCTCTTTAACTTCTTTACCTGGGAATAGGCACAGGGACTGAAACAGCTTTGGAGAGCAAAAACCACACCAGTTGGCTCATAGGAGAGACAGAGGTGGTCAGTAGATTTTGTACAGAGTGCCTGAAAAAAGTGGAGATGTTTATACGATTTAAATACACATTGGACCACCAATGGCTTGAGGCAGGGGGGCGGTGGGGTGAGGGGGGGCTACAGAGACATGACTAAGTAAATAACTCAGCTCTAAAGAAAAAGTATAGACTGGGAAAATATAGGCAAAATAGGATAATTAGATCTAAGAGAGAAGATAGGATACACAGGTGTAAAGAGAGGGTTCTACAGCTATAATAGTGGGCCAACCAATTAGACTGAGCTTCCAGGAGGCCAAAACAAAGAAAGGAAATATAATATAAACAATTTACATCTTGCCTAAGGGCTACCTCCCATTACCAATTCTTCAACTTCCTTTCTTCCTTTCTTCCTTTCTTCCTTCCTTTCTTTCTTTCTTTCTTTCTTTCTTTCTTTCTTCTTTTTAATCTTAAGGCTCATAAGCTTGGGTATTTATCTTCAAGAAGAGACTATTTAGGGAGTTTCATTATGGTTTTCTTCAAGTATTGGACGGGATGCCAAGTGCAAAAAGGAAAAGATTGCTTTGGGTAATTCCAGATCGCAGAAGTGGAATCAATGAGTGCGAGTGAAGAGGAACAGATTTGGGTTAAAAATAAAGAACTTTCTAACAATTAGAGTTGTCCATAAATGGAATGAGCTGTCTGGCAAAGAAGTGAGCCCCCTGTTACTGGAAGTGATCAAACAGAGGCTGGCGGCCATCTGCCAGGGAGAGGAAGGCTTCGTGCAGAGTGAGAGCATTACGCAACAGTGATACAAGGCCGCTTGTGACTGTTTTATTTATACTAGCCACAGAAGAGACAGAATCAACCTACATGTCCAACAATGGGGGATCTGTTATCTGCGACAGTCTTTTCTATTTTTTATTTCTTACAAGTTTTACAAATATGAAAATTACAAATATTAAAAGCTTATTAAACAGGGATGTGGGAGAAGCTGGTGATCTACTGTTAACTAAATGAGAGAAGCAGGTTGCAGAAGCACATATGAAGACATGTGACATGGAAAGACACCCCTAAGAGAACAGCACTCATTCACAGTGACCATCCCCGGCATTTAGTGACAGGTCAGTTCTTCGCTACATTTTGCAGGGTTGTCTATGTTTCCTTCTTTAAGCACTTAAGACTTATGTCATTAAGAGAAATAAGGTTGAACAAAGCAGAAACACCCAGGCATGGTGGCTTAGGCTTTTAATCTCTGTCCTCAGTAGGCAGAGGCAGGCAGATCCCCGTGGCTTTGAAGTTAGCATACTCTATATAGTGAGTTCTTCCAGGCCTATTTCAAAGTATCAGGAACAAACAAACAAACAACAACAACAACAACAAAAGCCTTCCCAAAACAAACAAATCAAAAGAATTCCACAAAACTGTAAACAAATTTTAAAAGCCCTTCATTATCAGTTAGTCCCAGAGGGCTTTAAAATGTAATTGTTTATGATTTTTATTTGAAACACAGGTTAACTTTTTTTTTCTCTTGTAAAATATAAATGTCCCCCAGCAAAGAAACAGTGCATTCAATTATGTTCACTTACAACGGAATGGTTTCTGATTCTGAGGGTCATTGTCATCTGAAGTTTCTGAAAATGTGTGGATGATAACATTATTGGTCTGTGCTCTGGTTGCAGGGCACCTGGTCCAGTGGTTGATCAACTGCATGTTTATATGCTGGGGGCCCTGGTCCAGTCCTTGGGACTTGTGTTTATGCATGTTGTGTGTGCTCTTGGATGTCCTGCAAGAAACACATGCATCCCTAAAGTCTGCTTCATAAATAGCAAAGAGATTAAAATTCAAAGCTAGATATCACTGGGTCTCTAGTTTAGATTTACCACACACTAGCCCTATCTTCTTCCACTTTATTTTGATTTATTCAGGAGCTGGAAAAATGGCTTTGCAGTTAAGAGCACTTGGCTGCTCAGTCAGAGGACCCACACGGAAGCTCACAGGTGTCTGTAACTCATGGGATGCAACACCCTCTTCTGACCTCTGTGGGCATTGCTTGCACATGGTACATAGACATACATGCAGCCAATACACCCAAGGCAATAAAAATAATAAATAAATGTTTAAAAACTTTCTCTCTCTCTCTCTCTCTCTCTCTCTCTCTCTCTCTCTCTCTCTCT
>OU015750.1:32602239-32632024 GCA_907169655.1 Acomys percivali
CTCTCTCTCTCTCTCTCTCTCTCTCTCTCTCTCTCTCTCTCTCTCTCCTCTCTCATGTTCTTAGGGGGTCTGAAGAGAGCATTGAATCCTCTGGAACTGGATGTGGGTGCTAGGAACAGAACTTGGTCTTAGCTCTTAACCATCTCTCTAGCCTCACTTCCTTTACTTTAATATGTACTACTAACATCCCGGACTGGCGAAGCGTCAGTGTACATCAGGGGCCAGGGTAAGGCCTTTTCATGCAGTGGAATCATCCAAACGGTCCTCTGAAATGAATCTTGTTTGAAAACCAAGGCACAGACACTCAGTCTCCTGCCAAGTTCATAGTTAGAAAGTGATGGAGTAGAAGTACCACATGAGTGGGTCCAACCTCAGGACCTGCGGCCAACCTCGGTCTGTACTGTGCTGCCTTCAAGAGGAGTGGAGGACCCATTACTTAACATATGCAAAATGCCTGGCAGAAAAATGGGCAATTGGAAAATTAGTTTCCTCCTAAACTTTCCCATTGCCATTTGGCCCCACAAAGACCTATGACCGTATTCTTTACAACACCCTAATAACACATGGGACAAAGGTGTCTGTGCAGTGGGTGATTTTATGAGTCCATTATCAATGAGACCCATGTCAAAGTAGAGGTTGTTAGAAACTGTCCTCTGGACATGATTCCGGGGCAGATTCTTTGGTATTTCATCAATGATTTACATGGGTAGAACAGAAAATAAGCTGCGAGGGCTGACAGATGATAGCATGCTGCTAGCAGATGACACCCATCGTCAGCTCGGAAGGCGAGCATCCAGGACAGGATTAGAATTCCAAATGGTCTGGCAAGATGGAGAAGAGGTGGAGGCAGAGAGAGTGAACTTCATTAGCAACTAGCACAGAGTAATAGCTTCTAGGGAGGGCCAATAAGATGATGTCCCTGGTGTGGCAAGGGCCATGCCCGCCAGGGCATGATGATTCTGGCTAGAGCCTATGATGTGAGTGCTCATAACTGGCAAGGAGACAGACAGTCAAGTAGAATTCTCAAAGTGTTCTGACAGATAGGACTGCGTTGGATACACTGAGTTTCTCCATTATATACTAGAGTCTTAAAGCTGTGTGTGTCCTTCAGTGTTCTCAACATCTTAGAAAAAGGCACAGAGAAAGCAGAGTCTTTGTGGCTGCAAGGTGTAATGTGAGAGGAGGGGGGTGCAGTTCCTTTCCCTTAGTCTGAGAAAGTAAGTCCAAAATGGCCAGGATGGCTCTCACTCCTATAATCCCACCATTTGGGAAGCTGAGGCAGGAGGACTGCCATGACTTTGAGGCCAGCCTGGACCGACCACATAGTGACAAAGTGAGTTCAGGCTAGTGTGAGTTACACTGTGAGACTGTTAAAAAACAGAAAGTAGACTGCCAGCAATCCACTTAGGAATCCTTTGCTGAGCACTGTATATGCCAGTCTTTGCACTGGGCGCTTAGAGACGGAAGGGGCAAAGACACAGTTTGTGCACTGAGCTCAGAGACAATTCCTTGTACATTTTATAAAGGCTGGGTCCCTGAGCCAGCACTTTAATCCCTGCATTTGGGAGGCAGGAACTGGCAGATCTCTGTGAGTTCAAGGCTAGCCTGGTCAACCAAGTGAGTTCTACGATAGCCAAGACTACACAAAGAAACCTCTGTCTTGTAAAACAAAAACAAAAACAAACAACAACAACAAAACAAGAGCCAAGCATGGTGGCACACTCAGGGAGGCAGAGGCAGGCACTGTGAGTTTGAAGCCAGCCTGGCCTACAAATTGAGTCCAGGACAGCCAAGGCTACACAGAGAAACCCTGTCTCGAAAACAAACAAACAAACAAACAAAAACAAGAGAAAGAAATAAAAAGCACAAATAAAGAGAAAAGGCTGGGCCCCTGAAGTTATAATATTTGTGGCTGATTCCATGCACCCCTCTTTAATTTCCTTTTCTTTCCTTCCCACTGTCTCCCATTCTTTTTCATTTCATCTGTGGAGTCTTTGGGTCTGTGCTTAGATCCCACTCACAAGGCAGGAGAACTGTGTTCTGTGAAGCCACTCCCATCTGGGGCTGTGTCGGAATACCCAGTGCCTCTCTTCCTTCATTTCAAGGCATTTCTGTAAAATGATCTTTTACTCTCCAGATACTGCTATTATGTTTACATAATTTCTTCTCCATCCTCCCCTGCTTCCAACTCCCCCTCCCTCGCCCTCCTGACTCCTGTTAAATTCATGACTTTTTCTTTTATTGTTATTTTTGTTATGTGTGTATAATATACATAATGTGTAACACACACACACACACACACACACACACACACACACACACATTCAAGCTGCCGAATCTATTTAACATTGCATATATGTCTATTGGCTTAAGGTTGACCACTTGAGATTGGATAACACATCAGGGGACAATCCCTGGATTTTCCTCCTCTCAACAGCCATTAATTGCCTCTAGATCTTCAAGCAGTCATGGGTCCTTGTAAAATATACCCCATCCACATTGTGATGTCAATTGGTCCTGTCACTGTGCAGTTCTTGTTTAGGTGACATGTTGCTAAGATTTCATGGGCGCTGCTCCCTGTCCTATATAGAAGATGCTATCTCACAGTCAACACCCTGGACTTCTCATGAGCTTTATACCCCTCTTCTGCAAAGTTCCCTTAGCCTTAAATCTGGGTGTTGTGTTGTATATGTATCAAATGGGGCTGAGCCATGGTCAATTGCATTTTGACCAGTTGTAGATTTCTGTCTCTGTCTACTGCAAAAAGAAGCTTCTTTGCTGAAAAATAAGAACTACACCTATCTTTGGTAACAAGAATTGGTATTTAGAATGCAGTTAGGAATTATGCTAGTTTTGGAAAATGGTACTAGTGTAACGACCAGACAAACTCCATTTTGTGTTAAATCTGGCCAAGGGTTAAATCCAGATTCCAGGAAAACCACGAAGTAGGTAAGCAGAAAAATATTCCCTAGCAACACAATCAACTCACCTTGTGAAAGTCCAAATATACTCTCTGCTGGTCAAGCTGACCAGCAGGTGGTCTGGCACATAGCAACAACCAATTAGGAGAAGCCAGGCCAAAGTTCCTAACGCCCCCATGACTGCTTCAACCAGTCTTTTCTGTAGGCCAACTTGTCCCTACACCTATTATCCAACCATAAAATGCCAAGGCTTGTAACTCCCTGCTTGCAGCTTTTCTGCCCAAATACCACCCAATCATATATTGTAAAATCAATTGCTTTGGTGGCGCATGCCTTTAATCCCAGGACTTGGGAGGCAGAGGCAGGTGGATCACTGCGAGTTCGAGGCCAGCCTGGTCTACAATGTGAGTCCAGGACAGCCAAGGCTACACAAAGAAACCCTGTCTAGAAAAACAAAAAAATAATTTTTTTCTTTTTCTAAAACCTATGAAAAAACCCTCTCAATTGAGACTTAGGGCCACTTCCCTGTATCTGCTATGTCAGTGCATAGGAGGTGTGGCCTGGCTTCAAACCCGCAGTTTGCCGTTGCATTTGGACTAGGCTTTTGGGTGGTCTGTTTGGGGAGTCTCTCAAACTTTGAGCGTAACAGTAGTAGGTTCTCCTCTAGGGTTCATGACCTCATAGCCATCAATAATTGGCTAGGTTTTCAATACCAGGCATGATTCCCCTCCTAGTGAGCATGGCCTTAAGTCCAATTAGGTGGCTTTGGTTACCCCTAAGATATAAGTGCCACTACTGCACCCTTGAATATACCTTGCCAGATTGATTATTGTTATGGTTGACAGGATTTACTGTTGAGTAGGAATATTGATTAATTTTTTTTTCTCTTGGCAGCTTGCATAGCACCTGCAGATACAGTGAGAGCTATCCCTCAGGGAGGAGACTCCTAGGTCAGTAGTGCCAATTTGATTCTTCTAAGTCCCATGTTTGAAGCTTATGGTGTCTTCGGTATTAGGGTCTTACCTTCAAGTTCCAAAGGCAACCAAGGACAAGGCAACAGCTGATATTGTTTGGGGTGTCTCTAGGATTTCCCTGATAAAAGCTGGAAGGGAGATTTCCCCATGCCTGGTGCTATGGATTTTGTTAGACCATCCATGACTCTTGGGGGAAGTAGTATCATCCTGAGTGGCATAACTTTAAACTACACACGCGAGCTCGCACGCACTCGCGCGCACGCATACACATACACACACACACACACACACACACACACACACACACACACACTTATATATATTTATTATATCTGTATTTTTAACAATTTAATATTTCCCTATGGCTTTTTCAAACATCCTTAGTGTACAAACATCTTCCTTCACTCTGCCTCCATATTGCCTTCTGTTCCCTCTCCCCAGATGTGCCTTCATTTTTCCATTCTTCCCTTCAAGCACCTGTGTTCTACTACTCAGATGCTTCTTTAAGAGCACAGGAAATGAGCCGGGTGTGGTGGCACACGCCTTTAATCCCAGCACTCGGGAGGCAGAGGCAAGTGTATCTCTGTGAGTTTAAAGCCAGCCAACCTGGTCTACAAAGAGAGTCCAGGACAGCCAAGGCTACACAGAGAGACCCTGTCTCAAAAAACCAAAGCAACAACAACAACAAAAAACAAAACAAAATAAAACTAAAACAAAAAAGTACAGGAAATGAGCAAAACTCAGAGGAGAGTGGGCTTCCAATGCTGAGCAGTTCCCTTTAACTAATAGGAATGGATTTGAACTCTCTTATTGATTGCAGTGGGTCAGTGCCAGTTTATGAGAAAAGGCGTGAGCTGTGGATTTGGGCTTTGGAGATGGGTAAGTTGACAGTGATAGACAGAATGGGCTAATACAGGACAGACCAGAGACAAGGGTCCACAGTGGGTGAAGAGACCCAGGAGAAAGAAGCAGTCATGGAAGACACAAAACGTGTATAGAAGTCGGAGATGTAAAGATGTCACTGACTGGATTTGGTCCCTAAGAGATGCTGAGGAATGACGAAAGAAGATAAATAAAAATATTATCAGACTGAATGGGGGTAGTGACAAGGTGAAGGTAGACTGTGGGAGAGGTAGCATGATAGGCAGCTTGTCTCCATGCTGCTGTGAGATTGATAAATAAAAGCCACATATCCAACAGGGAGTTAGGAATGTGTTCTTGGGGGCGCCTGCTCACAGAAGGAACAGTGTGCTTTGAACTCTCCACCTGTACATCCCACTCACACATTGCTCCCACACACATGCCTCAGGTGCAAGCCTGCTGTCATTCATACACACATACCCTCTTTATGATTCTCCGCACTTCCTAATACCTGGGCTACAAAACCCAGTCACCTCTAGCAGCTCATGTCACTCTCCTCTCCTCCTACTGATGGCTGGTTACCAAAGCAGTGGGTTCCAAGAGCGTGGATTCTATTGTCTTAACTAATAATCCTTGATTTGGTCTCTTGGTCCTCATGATGGGTTGGTGACACTTTCTTTCTGTATTAAGCATACTTCCCCAGCTTAGAGAATGGAATTCAAAATAAACAGACCTATGAAAACTAACCAATGGGGCGGAGGGGGGGTGCAGGTGGAGGGGAACAATCAATTTATGGTGTACATGTGGAGGTCAGAGGACAGTTTATGGCAGTCATTCAGTGTCTTTCTTGGGAAATGTAGGGCCCTGGATACCCAAAGTTTCCCTGAGCCTATATTTTTGGGTTCTTGTCTATAACCCAAGCACTTAGGAGGTAGAGACAGGAGATCAGAAGGTCAGGGTTTTCCATGGCTGCATGGTCGGACTCCCTGGCTTTTGAGTTCTTGTTGTTCAAATTGAAGAATAACATTTATGGACCCCAGAGGCTGAATTTGAAGAAATTTATTATAGATTCATAAGGGCCCCAGGAAATAGGGTACCACTGAGCTGCTAGTCTGGGGTCTTTTTAAAGGACTTGCCCCCGCACCAGAAGCTGGGGCAAGGCATAGGGAGAGGGTAAACGTGCTAGTCCAAATGAACCGGCCCAACCAACTGTGCAGGTGCCGCTTGTCACCTGTCTTCACATGAGTACGGACAGTCTTTAGGCAGAGTTCTTATTTCTGATGTAACAAATGATCGGAGGCAGACCTCTCCTCACAATTCCTGGTCTCCAGAAAGGACTCTCAGGACTGCTGCTTTGGGATCCCTGTCCTAGCTGATCAGTCTCAGGCTCCTGTTCTCAATAATTTCCATGGTGTGGGTTTCCAG
This sequence comes from Acomys percivali, assembly GCA_907169655.1. NCBI lineage: Eukaryota > Metazoa > Chordata > Mammalia > Rodentia > Muridae > Acomys > Acomys percivali. Next base: position 32,608,421 of record OU015750.1, read on the forward strand.
AATGCAGCTCACATTATCAGACTCCAGGGAAAGCACCTTTACCTCCTGTCAAGTCTTGCCAGGCCAGTGGGAGTTTCCATGCACAGCACACAAGCCCCACCAGATTCTTGCCTTCTTTCATGGTAGTAGGCATATCTGCCTAATGCCAGGATGTATGAGGGTATAGATCTATCAAAACCAAACCAACCAAAACTGAAAATTAGTTCATAATTTTTAAAAGGTTCAAATTAGGAAAAAAAAAAGTTAGTGCCGGAGGTAGCATAGTATCTAGCACATGCTCTACCACTGAGTGATGCCTCCAGACCAGGCCATAGAATTTGTTGTTGTTTTGTTTTGAGACAGGTTCTCACTCTGCAGTCCAAGCTAACTTCATGCTTACAGAAATCCTCCTGCCTCCGTTCCCATAGAGGTGAGATGACAGGCATGAGCCACCATGCCTGGCTCAAGCCACAGACTTCTGAAGGAGTAAGCTTCCAAATGATGTTGCAGCAATTAGTGGTGAATTCTGGAATGAGACTAGAACGTGTTTAAACTTCAACTTGACAAAACCACAACTTTTGAAAACAAAACCAAAAACAAAACCCCTAGCACAGGAATCCCTTGTTGTTTTTACAGAAACTTATCAAAACAGAATTATTCAACATATGTTTATTAATAAAAAACATTGCATGGGAGCTGGAGAGATGGTTCAGAGGTTAAGAGCACTGGCTGCTCTTCCTGAGTTCAATTCCCAGAACCACCTTGTGGCTCACAATCACCTGTAATGTGATCTGATGCCCTCTTCAGGCATGTGGGTGTACAGGCAGATAGAACGCTCATGCATAAAATAAGCAAATCTTTGGAAAAAAAATAAAAATATTGCAAAGGTCCAGAAAGACGCCTCAGTGGATAAAGGCATTTGATGCCAAGCCTGACGACCTGAGCTCAGTCTTTGGCACGCACGTAATAAAAGGAGAGAAGAAACTTCCAGAAGGTCTCCTCCGGCCCACATGCACTCCACAGCATGCTTGTGCACCTTTCTCACACAAATGAATAGACACATTTAATTGGAAATAATTTTAAAAATTCACAGATGTGAGAGTAAATACGAAGCCCCTACTGTGACATACAAATTGTAAACAAATGTCAATCACCTTCTAGACTTTCAGAACACACACACACACATACACACACACACACACACACACACACACACACACACGACTACTTGTATCCTTTGTGTGATTTGCCTGACTTATACTATTCTCCTGTTCATTCCCCACCAAAATGACAGTGGGCTAGAGAAATGGCTCACTCTTAGGAGCACATACTACTTTTACAGATGAGTTCAGTTCCCGGCACCCAGGTTGTGTGACTCTCAGTTACCTGTCACTCCAGCTCCAGGGGAATCTGATGTCTCCAGCCTCCACAAGCACCTGGACTCATCTGCATACACCCCACCTCCCCTATAAACACATAATTAAAAATAAAATCAATCTTAAAAACCCAAGCGACAACCATTAGCAACACTAATAAAGGCAGTGTTCATATCAGCATCATTTTATTGCAGAGGAGTCACTTGTCTGACGTCTCACACCAGATGAGGGGATAATTCCTTCTCTACTTCCACTATACTTCAGGCAAGGAGAGTCCCCAAAGCAGGTCCCCGTAGCCTCATTGTAAGATGTTCTACAAAGTACGTCTGCCCAAAACATAGACTAGATACAAACTTGAAGCCCACTCTGCAGTTGCCAAGTGGATTTCTTGAGTTGGGAACAAGGGTGGCCTTTTCAGCCTGATGTGATAAACACCTGGATGACATCATAAACGATGACAATGGAAACTACAACAAAGCCTTCATAGCTGATAGCTCTATATAGTCCAGCTAATCTTGCTGGTGGACTGGGGGTGGGGAAGGCTCAGTGGTAGAGTACTTGCCTAACAGGCTCAGAGCGCTGTTCAGTCCTTATCACTATAAACAAGCAAAGCTAACATGGGTACATCCCTACTGGATGATACACTAATAAAAAAAAGGGGGGGTATGTGTGGTGTGTCAAATGCAAGCTCTGTTGTTTTGAAAAGAATACTATTACATTGTGTGTCTGTGGTTTATTACCTAGACATGAGCACTTATCTTACAAATCTTTGAGTGGTTGATTTAGTAAAAGTGGTATATGGAGACCCAATAAGACCAGCTTTTTGCCTGACCATCTCAGGTCACTTAAAGCCCCAGTGAACATGAGATGCCACATATAAAACACACTGTAGACTTCACATGGGGCTCTCTTAGTAATAACAAATATTTCCCAGTTCTGGTGATGGCTCCTAGTGCTTTGAGAGGTGGTTCTCATGTAATGCTCACACTGAAACTCAGGGAAGGCCTATAAATATCCCAATGTTATAGATGAGCCAAGTTGAGATTTAGGAAGCTCAAGTGCATATAACTGAGGGTTAACCCTGCTGCTCTCACACTGGCAGCAGAGCTCAGAATTCCACAGTCAGATGTCCCCTCAGCTAAGCCCAGCACTCTAAGCCGAGAACTACACCCTTGTACCCTGTTCATCCTTGCTTCCCAACTCATCCTTGGGGTTATTGGTGGGTTTTTTTTTTTACTTACTGTAAGCTCAGGACACACACCACACCTCACAAACTGATGCTTGTACTGCCTTTTGCACAGTCGTAGAAGATTACACATCAAATCAAGTTAAGTGAACCGCGTGAGGAGAATAAAAACAGGCTATGACTGGTTTAAAAAGCAAATCAACTGGATGACTACATGGAGAAGAATGAAAATAGATCCATATCTATCATCTTGTACAAAGCTCAACTCCAAATGGATCAAAGACCTCAGCATAAAACCAGGTACAATGAACTTGATAGAAGAGAAAGTGGGGAGTAACATTGAACATGTTGGCACAGGAGACAACTTCCTGAACAGAACACCAGTAGCACAAGTACTAATTGATAAGTAGGACCTTGTGAAACCAAGCACCTTCTGTAGGGCAATGGACACCATCATTTGGAACAAGTGGCAGCCTACAGAATGGGAAAAAACTTTTACCAACCCCACATCCAATAGAGGGTTAATATTCAAGATTTATAAAGAATTCAAGAAACTTGTTATTTTAAAAAACCCCATATAACCCAATTAAAAATGAAGTACAGGTCTAAACAGAGAATTCTCAATAGATGAAACTCAAATAGCTGAGAAATAGTTAAAGAAATACTCAATTTCCTTAGTCATCAGAGAAATGCAAAGCAAACCAACTTTAAGATTCATCTTACACCTGTCAGAATGGCTAAGATCAATAATACAAATGACAGTGCATGCTGGCAAGGATGTGAATCAAGGAGAACACTCCTATATTGCTGGTGAGAGTGAAAACTTGTACAACCACTATGGTAATTAGTATGGTGGTTATTCAGAAAGATTCGAATCTCTCTACCTCAAGATCCAGCTATACCATTCTTGGGCATATACACAAAGGATACTTTATCCTACCACAGGAACACTTACTCAATCATGTTCATTGCTGCTCTACTCACAATAGGAAGAAATTGGAAACAACCTAGATGTCCTTCAACAAAAGAATGAATAAGGAAAATGTGGTACATTTACACAATGGAGTATTGCGCAGCTCTTTAAAAAATAACCATGAAATTCACAGGCAAAAGAAAAAAAAAAGAAAAAAAGAAAAAAAGAAAGAAAGTTGTAGGCAAATCATGGAACTAGAAATAAATCATCCTGAGTGAGATTTCCAGACCAGAAAGATAAATATGGCATGTATTTACCTATATGTGAATAGTAGACATATAATAAATGTTAACCAAGGTACAATCCATAGACACAGACAGGTTAGGCATAGAGGAAGGGACAGGGTGGGTGGAGGCACGCTGGGAATAGGAAATAGATGTTATGAGTGAACTGAAGATGGGGAGGGGCAAGAATAAGAGGATCATGTGGGAAGAGGGAGGAGAGAGGGAACTGAGGGAGAAAATGAGGGGAGAGATAGCTAGAATTAAAAAGCCTTTGGGGGTAGTATGGAAAACAAGGGCAGTGGAAAATTCCTATAATATGCAAAGGTGGTCCTAATGAAGTCTCCAAATAATGAGAGAGATGGAACTCCTATTGGTCATGTCTTATCACTAACTGAAGCTTCTAGTGCTGGGACTGGGATTCATCCAGAAGACTTGTTGGACAAACAGATCCATGAAAATTGATAAGCTAGCCTGCCTCCATCTTGGGCTTGGAAGCTGTCCTTAAATCTAGTTAAAAAACAAACTAGATTCATTGCTGTTTATATTTCAATCTGTTTCAAGAATTGGGCTATGCCCCTCCTGGAACCTTAACTACAAATGGCTCTGTGCTGCCTGTTTCAGCAAAGTCTAACCAAGCCTTTGTTTCAAACAGTTTTTATGATGACCTTGTTATGGAATACCTTGTCATTACCTTGTTATGACCACCTTGTAAGCATGTCTGTTTCAGGAGGTTGTTATGACCACCTTGTTATGCTTATGTTATGCTTCTGTAATTCCACCTATTTGCCTCCCAATTCCCCCATTTGGAAACCTCCTACTCCTGAGCTTCAAAAGCCCCTATCTACCTTCACCGTGTCCAGTGCTGATTTCTTGAGCCCCACCTTAGGGAGAGACAGCCCATATATATGATTTTTAAAAACCTGCTTACCTAATTTGGCCATGATTTGGGTTCATGGTCTTTTTCCTCAAATCTGTGAGATTAACAAATCCCCCCAAACAACCTAGACTGTTGCCAAGATAGTAAGTTGTTCTTCACAAATTGATAGCAAGATTGCCAAGGATAATGCCCACTCAACTCATTAAACATAGAGAGCTTGAGCTGATGCCTACATAGAACCCACCCCGCACTCCCAACCCCTGCTTTCCAACCATGTTCTAGTGTCTATAACCAGAAAAGTACTTTGAAGGCCAACAAAATAGAAAACCAAACACCAACCCAACCATAAAACCTTTGATCTGCCCGCAAAATATGTTATGGCAATGGTGGCACAAACCTTGTAGGAGTAACCAACTTATACCTGATTTGACTTAAGGCTTACTTCATGAGATGCAACCCATACCTGACACTGTTTGGGTGACCAAGAACCAGAGTCTAGATAGCACAGAGATCTAGGGTAAAACAAAATCCTACTGGTCTTTAAAAAAAAAAAATGTAACCAAAAAAACCAATTCCTAATGATATTCTGTTATACAAGAGATTGAGATCTTATTCATCCATCATCAGAGAAGTTTCCTCTTTCAGCAGATAAGAACAAATAAAGAGACCCACCCACAGTAAGACATTACTCAGAGAAAGAGAGGCCTTGGAACACGCCTCTCTGAATGAGATGTCTCCATCAAATCCCTCCCCTCAGAGCTCAGGGAACCCCACAAACAGGAGGGAGGAAGAGCTGGGGGGACAGACGGGAAGGAGACCACCAAGAGAACTGGTCTGTATCAAGTCCTCTGCATACATGTTATAGCTTTCAATTTAGTACTGTTATAGGACTCCTGAAAATATAAACGAGTGGGTCTTTGATTCTTGTGTCTTCTCTTGGTGCTCTTTCATTTTTCTCTTGGCTTGCTCTCCTCAACTTTGATGTGATGGTTTTGGTTTTATCTTCTCCTTCTTTATTATTTATTTATTTATTTATTTGGTTTTTTTGAGACAGGGTTTTTCTGTGTAGCCTTGGTTGTCCTGGACTCACTTTGTAAACCAGGCTGGCCTCGAACTCACAGTGATCTGCCTGCCTCTGCCTCCCAGAGTGTTAGGATTATAGGTGTGCCCCACCAGGCCTGCCTGATCTTAGTATGTTTTATTTTGTTCTTATCTCTTAGAAGCCTGTCCTTTTCTAATGAGAGACAGAAAAGGAGTAGATCGGATGGAAGAGGAAGTGGGAGGAACTGGGAGACGTAGAGGGAGGGAAAACTGTACACAGATTATATTGTATGAGGGAAAAAAAATCTATGTTTAGTAAAAGGGAAAAATGTATGTGTGGGTTGGTAAATCAAAGGAGAAAAACCCCAAGGAAACGAATAAATCGAAAAACTTGAACATATTAAGCTTGTCATAAAATATTGGTGCCAACTGCCACTTACAGTTTCTTCCTTCCTTTTCTTTTGCAACAGGATTTTTTTGTTTCTGTTTTTGTTTTTGTTTTTTTTGCCCAGGCTGACCTTGCCTTTATAGGGTAACTGATTTCTCATTCACCCAAGATGGAGTAGTCAGGACTTCACTCACACGCTCCAGCACTCATGTGGAACTCTTTAAGTTCCCAAGTAATAATAAACATTCCGGAAACGATTGCAGAAGCACCTGCAAGGAGCCCAGAACAGCAAAGGCAGCTGCTAAAGGAAGCTAGCCAAGTGGGTCTGGCAGCTCCTCCTCCCACACTTGTACTCCTGTTTCTACTGTTTGGGGTCCAGAGATTAAAGATGACTTTTTTTTTTTTTTTTTTTTAATTTTTTGAGTTCCTCTCTGTAACAGCCCTGGCTGTCCTAGAGTTGATCTATAGATCATCAGGCTGGCCTGGAACTCACAGAACTCCACCTGCCTCTGCCTCCCGAGTGCTGGGATTAAGGCGTGTGCCACCATGCCCTGTTAAAGATGACATTTAATAAATTGCCCAATTAAAGCTTTAGGTAATAAGTCACATGCCCCAGGATTTTGAAGCCTCTGCTTTTCCAGCGCCTTTGGTTAAGAGTGACTAGATAGGGCTATATCACACAGCTGAAGTACATCTTCAATTTCACTAGAGTGCTCCAAAGCCTAATACTTCACTTTATTCATAGTCTTATGTTTTCTTTAATTTGGAGAGTCGTTCAAAAAACAGTCACCCCATCCTAAGCCCGAGCGGGGCTGCAAGGAGTCACAGTGTTTGATGGCGCCGTCTTCAGCAACTCAACCTCTAGGATTTATCTGTTTCTCCAGTGTGACCAATGCTGGACTGTTAGGGTCTGTGGCCAGCTTTAGGACTATGAAATCTGCTATATTCAGTGTTTCACTTGAGGTCACCACCCCAAATGGGGAGCTGCTTAGAGGGCAGTGTTGACTTGTTGACAGGAGACAGACACAGCCCTGGCTTTTTCTATTCATTACAAAGTTACCCTTCGTTTGTAGGAGTTGGGATGCAAAAGGGAAGGAGGATGGATCACTTCCAGCCTGCCACAGCTCTCAGATTATACTAACCCAGGAGCAAAGGCCTTTTTAGCATTTGAAAGGGAAAGCAATTGGACCACAAAGCCTTACTCCTCCGCCTCCAGCCTTTTCTTGCACAGCAAACAAAGAGCACAAAGCAAAACCACTTCATACACTTATTCAAGAGGGGTTAACAGAGACCTCCCACTAAACAAGAGTCCTTCCAAAGGTCAGCATGGGAGTGTACTGAGGAGAAGGGTGCTGGCCTGAGGACAGAAAGTTTACCAACACCCAGGGAGGGCAGGCTTGTACAAGAGTTACAGATGTTAGAACTGGACATTTCCATCCAGATTCCTTTGCTGGTGGTCACATTTATACTTCCTTTCATCTCTGCCATGTTTTTAGAGTCTTGGTTCCAGTTAAATGTACAAAGTAGGACCACTCTGAGCCAGGTCAACAGTCATAGTCATTAAATCAGCAGACTGCTGATAAAATGACTGATAAATAACCATCACTGTGTTAGGTGCTGCACAGCCCAGATGCAGCATCAGAACCTTTAGGATGGATTGGAATGACTGACACTGAATCAGGAGATGTGCATTATTATTGAAAGACAACTGTGAGAAACGTTAGAAGGTACATGGTGTTCCTTATTTAAAAAGAAAAAAAAAGCTTAAAAGAGAGTGGTTAATCTCGTTCTGAATTTCTACATGCGAAGAAGAAAGAAACAAGCAAAAAGACCATCAGGGAAAAAGCCTCGCCTGGACCAGAAATTAGAAGGGGCGTACCAAGGCTAAAGAGGACAGAGTGAGTCTGAGCCAGGCAGCTGGGGAATTTATGAATTGGTTTCTCTAAGTGACTGCTTCTGGGTCCTTTAGTGAGGGAAGTCATTTCCGAGGTTTGTATCCGCAAGAGGTTCAGGGCCAAAGAGATGGAGGATGGCTCAAGGGATAAAAGTTCTGCCTCCAAGCCTGAGGACCCGAGTGTGATCCCCAAGCCCCTCATGGTAGAAGGACACACACACACACACACACACACACACACACACACACACACACACACACACACACACACACGTTATTTATGGGGGGAAAGGCTTATGGTCCCGGGCCTTAGATGGCATTCACACACAGGCCTGGCAACCTGAATTGATCCCTGGATCCATCAAATCTGGGTAGTTATCTTCTGACTTTCATGTGTATACAGCCACACTTGCACACCTGCGTTCATACACAGAAAGGAAGGAAAGAAAGTAAGTCATAGACCGAGTGCAAGGGATGAATATAAGGAAACCAGTTAATAAGCTCTGTCAAAAGTCAAACTGAGAAGTTCTCAAACTCCATGAATTGCTGGGGATGTTGTTGGACAGAGCCAGAGAGATTCTTCACCTGGAGCCCAGTCCCAGGTGTCTGTAAGGCTCGGCCACAGGCAAACACTTCACTAACAGTTTTTGATGAGTGTTGTTATGGAGATGCAGAAAAGCAGACACGTTTGAGTGCTATTCTACTGGAAGGGGATGAAAACACCAGCATGCCACTTTGAAGGTCTTGCCTTGGGTGACTGGGTTAGAAAGCAAAGGGTTTCAGCTGTTGCTGATGACACAGTTGAGGTGCTGGCCTGCTCTGGGAAGCCTCCTGCTCCTATGGGCTAGTGAGATTGGGGTAGGGGGGGGGGGGAGGGCTACACCACAGAAGCTGTTGGCAGCTGGCTCGCCTGCTGCTAATGTATTTGCAACTGCTAATGAGCTGTATACTGTAGCTCTGAAGTTACTCACATGTAATTCAGACAGCAGTGGTGTGTCTAACTGCAAGTGTTTGTGTGTTTCCTGAGTCAGTGTATTTGCAAAACGGAGATAATAGCGTCTATTTAAAAAAAAAAAACAAAAAAAAACAAAAAAACTCTTGTAGACCGTGGATGGGAGTATAAATTAGTAAAGCTACATTGAAGAGCAATTTGGCAAAATTTATTAAAACTGAAAATACATATTGTCTAAGACTCAAGAATCCTAGGTAAATCTCAGAGAGATTCTTGAACAATGTACTGAGAGACTGTATCCAGTCACTCGCCGGAGCACTTTTCCAGTAAGAGAAAATTAGAAGCAGCGTAGATGTCCATCAGAAGAAAATATGCAAGTGAGTGTAGTAATAATATGCACTATGCAGGAGAGCTGCTGCAAGTGAAGAAGCTCCTCTCTGTATGTCATGATGGATGGACCTCAGAAGCTGTGTCTGATGAAAGAGAAAAAGCAAATTGTGTAGTGTGAGATGCAGTATGATCCCTTTACACACATGCTTTCAAAGCAGGCAATGAACCACATATTCTTATGGATCTGTAAGTCTATGGAAAATACATCAGAAGGACACAGTAGCTACACTGGGAATAATGGATAAAGATTAAAAAAAAAAAAACAGGGGTCATGTCTAGACAGATGATTATATCATGCCAGCAACAGAAAAGAATGACTGATTGAATCAATTCAGTTCTGTGCCTGCAGCTCAACCTAAGAAACAAAATAAAGCAAAACCAAACAGAATACTATTGCTTTTTCTAGGATTAAATGACATAATAGCCCGATGTCTGGCACATAGTACGGGCTTAATAAATGGTAATCATTACTATTATTACCCTCGCCTTCTGCACTCTCTCTTTTTAAGTTCTATAGACTCTAGTACAATGGTCTTGCAAAGAGGTTGGGGCAGCGGGGGTGGGGGTGGGGGTGGGGGATGGGGGGTGGGGAGGGTGGGGGAGTGGGGGAAAGTTGGCTGGATACTTTTCTCTAGCATAGATTTCCAGTTCTCATTTATTGGCATGAAGGCTGTGAAAGCAAAGGGCTTGATTTGCAGCCAGGTACTGATGTTCACTGAGGGTACTCTAATGGGTTAAAAAAAAAAATTATCCCAGGCATGGACCCAACAGAAACTCAGCCCATCTATCCAATAGATAACTCCTAGGAAACGAATGGACGGCTTACCTGTGCACTGCTTTGCATCTGCATGAGTAGTTTACAGTAATCAAGACTACGCTGAGCAAAAAAGAAAAGAGTTAAAAACAAAGCCAAACCAAAACAAGACACTCTAGAAAAGCAGCTGCCATCAGCCTTCTCAGATGAAATGTACACTTCCGGCTGCCTTGTACCTGCTCAATTCTCCTCCATCCCACTTCCAGGTACCAGTTTCTGAGCAAGTTCTGCAAGCAGCTCAAGGAAGCTCTGCCTCAGCTGGGCAGACGGGAATTTATTGGGGAAAAAAAAAAAAAAAAAAAAAAGCTATAGCGCTCACAGAATTAAACAAAACACCAAAGCTAGGTCTTGAGCAAAAGAAGGTGAAGGCGATAGGATCTAAAAATGTACACCTCTTTCTTTGGTCAGGCTGTGAGCTAACCCATTCCAACCAGTAGTATCATTCTCTCTAGAGAGACTGGTTTGACTGCCTTAGTTTTAGGTGATACGGGGTGAGGGAGGGTGTGATTGGCAGTTCTATCCTGACTACCTCCAGTCTGAAGGGGGAAGTCTCCCAGAAGAATCGCTACTTCTAAAACAAAGGGGAAATTTGCTGGCTGATTTTGTTGGCTTGAGCTACCACAACAATAGTCCACCTTACACAGATTTTCCTCATAGATGTGCAACTTCAAAGTTCAAAAGACACCAGCTCTGCTGAGTTCTGCTGAAGGCTCCCTTCTGCCTTACAGACAGTCACCATCTCCTTAAAGCTTAGGTTTTCAAGCCATGGCAGAGGCTTGGTAGATACAACCAGATGTCTACAACACAACTAAAAGTGGTTTGCACGTTATTCTAGAACTGCAAAGGTCACTCATCAAAAGCAATATTAGAGCTAAAGGATTAGCTTGCTTAACTAATCGTGGGAACGACTCTTTATGCCGTTGCTCCCTCTTTCATACTTGCAAGAGTGTGCTCGTGACACACACTCCCTGTCTTGGGGCTCTCCAGAGGAACAGGAAGAAGAAAGCATATATAATTATAAGAGGACTCATTGGGCTGTCATTTGCAACCACAGTCCCTCAATGGTCATCCGTAGGCAGTAGATCTAGGGAAACCAGTAGCCACTCAGTTTAAAAGGGCTGGAAGCCTTAGAACCAGAGGGCTAATTACACAAGCCAGGCGAAGGCTGAAAGCCTGGGAGCTCCCTGGAGAACCGTTGCTGTGACTCCACAGTCAACAGACCTAGACTTTGACATTCTTGGGAGATGGCAGCAAACCCCTGCCCCCCACACACAACTGAGACAGAGCCAAGCTTGTTTATGGATTTGCCCCCTTTTCTGCTGTTTGTCCCATCCTGGCCACCAGACCATTGGTCTCGGGCTGCTCACACTCAGGACAGGTCTTTCCTCTTAGATTTAACATTCACTCCTTTGCTAATTGTTTCTGGAAATATCCTCACCAAATCTGTAGGTGTCTCTCAATCTAGTCGGCAGGCAAACAGGATTAACTAGGCAAGCTCCCTTCTTACGTCATCGGATACAAAGTCCCATAAATTGTTAATAACAGAGCCGTAGAAGGGCCTCAGATCTCCCAACAGCATGATTCTCAACTTTACCCTGGCCACAAATTGAAACCTGGTATACAACTTTTAAAAAGAATACGGGGGGGGGGGGACCAGATAAGTTGCTCAGAGAGGGTGTTTAGGCATAGGCTTGTTGTCTTGTTTTGGCATCTATACCTGTAAGCACCTCAGGTGATTTGAAGTTTGGGATGTGTTGGGTTAGGGGTAGTTTTCTTCATCCTCCTGTAGACTATCTGTGTCTAAGAGAGACGCCTGTCAGTAAAGGGAAGAGTTCATTCTACTGGGGCCATCATTGTCTAAGAGCATGGTCTGGAGAGTATCAGTGACAGAAATGTTTTCTCTTGTAGTTTTGGAGCCTGAGAAGTTTAAGAGCAGGGTTCCCACAGGTAAGTGGCTGGTGAGGGTTCGGCTGCTGCCCTTCCCGTGTGCTCCCACAGGGAGAGCAAACCCTCTGCTCTCTCTTTCTTCAAGGACACCAGTTCTCAGAGTTCCTCTGTGTGCTCTCCTTTAACCTTCACCACCTCCAGACCATTCCTAGCTCCAGCACCGGAATCTAGGGGCAGCACAAGTCATGGCCGGAGAACTCACGGGACTGTGACGGTCTTAACACTGTTAATAAGTTCTTCACAGAAGCCCAAAGCTGTCTCTTTCTAAATTCTAGCTCTTCATCCTAATTCCACAGATGGGGTTAGAGGAAAAGTGAGGCACAAACACAACTAAAAATAATTTGTTATGGACTTCACTTCTGTGATCCCCCTTAAGCTCCAGAAAAAGGCAGTGGAATGGTATCTTATTACCAATTTATAGAGACTGGCTTCTTGATTTCTTTTTCTTTTTCTTTTCATTCATTCATTCATTCATTTTTTTTTTTTAATACAGGGTTTCTCTGTGTAGCCCTTGGCTGTCCTGGACTCACTTTGTAGACGATAGTGGCCTTGAACTCACAGAGATCCGCCTGCCTCTGCTTCCCAGAGTGCTGGGATTACAAGCATGCACCACCATGCCTGAGTAAGACTGGTTGATTTCTGCCACTACAAAATCTACTTACCTCAGGGTTCTGAAATTGCTTTCATTCTATAGATTCTAGTACTGATCAAAAATGTAAAGTGTATAAGAATCAAGCAGAAAGGTTTTTATTCACCAAAATTCAAAATTTGACACAGCAAACAAGCTTCCGGGAATGGTGTTGCAGGCTAATAGGGAGATTAGGAAATGAGAGCCTCAGACTTTTTTGTAGACGGACTTGTAGAAAGCATTTTCCTGTGCCTTTTTACTTTCTCTAGACTGAGGCTCAGCTTGCAGTTCTGCTGGCAAAGAAGTGAAAGGCTTGGAGGAGCATCTTTTCTCTAGGCCATCTAATCAGAAACCACCAGTGCTGTGTATCATCTGAAAGTTTCCCTACCTGCCAGGCTCCTCCTACCTTTGTTTTGGGGAGATATGCTTAGCCCACTCTATGATCCTAGTGTGCCTGTCAATCATCTGGCCCCATTGAATACAGGAACCCGAGATTCATGCAAAATGTGAGATTTCTTTTTTCCCCATGGACACAGAGACTGGCCTGGAAGAACCAGCCAGATTACTTTTAAAGAATCACCATGAATGACCAAAAAAAAAAAAAAAAAAAAAAGTGCAGTCGTTAAGTCAGCAGCATAGTACAGCCGGCGCTGCTGTGCCATAGGCATAGGTTGTGTGCCCCAGAATTGAGCTAACATGGGGAGGGGCAATACATAATAGAGAGATCAAGACAAAGACATAAATGCTGATGCTGTTGGATCTAGATTTGGGAAAGCCCATCTCTCAATAAAGCTTCTTTCCAGTTTGCTTTATGGGGTATCATGGAGGTCATGAAGGTTGTAGTTTTTGTTGAACTCTACATGCTCACTGCTTAGTGCTCAGCTCTGCTCCGAATGAACAGTTCCCACTGTACAAATAAAGGTGCTGGTCACACAGCTCTTCACAGTAGCTCAGCTCTAGGTAACTTCATGCTAGAACCACTTTGCTACCCATTCTGTGGTCAAAGCAGAGTGGTGAGAGCATTGGTGAAGAACAGAGGCTCTGGCTGTAAAAAGAACTTTTATTTCCCTGATGTAATTGTCATTTGAGAGGCTTACTGCCTCCTTCTGCTAACCTAGGCCTAGTCCTGGAAGCTTCTAGCCTCCATACAATCTAATTGAGGCCTAGAGTGTTTTCAGCCTCCGAGACGTACTGCTTAAATAAGTTCACCCTTTCTTGTTCTTACTGTGTCTGGGCTGGCTGGTTCAACTCAGCTGTTCTGGCTCAAATTCTTCTCCCAGCTGATTTATTTAATCTGGCTTCTCTCTCGGCTTGGAATTGCTCTGCTTGGCCTCAAACTTACTCAGCAATCTGCTCTAATCTTCTGGCTTCTTTTCATTTTCTGGCTCGTTCTGTCTTCACCTGAGTTCTCTCCCTGCAACCTCTCTCTCTATTACTGTCCTGGTAAAACTGCCTCCTCTCTCTGAAAAATGGCCTCTTAAGTAGCTTCGCTTTCCTCTCTCTTCTTGTGAGAGTTGGGTGTATCCTATTCTGTCAAATCTTCTCTGATTCATCACCTTTTCTGCCACTTAGTGAGATATCACTTTCAAACATGGGTGCTTCTACAAATTGACTGTACCGTCCCTTGGGATTAAAGGCATGTACCACCACACCTGGACCTAAGCTTTTCTTACCTGACACTTGCTCTATACCAGGTTGGCCTTGAACTCAGATCTCTTTGCCTTTGTCTTCCTGGATTAAGGTGTGTTTGTATTCTAGCCAGAGATCACATAGACCTAGAAGGTCTTTGGATATGATCTCTGGTTAGAATAGCCATGTTCTAAATTAGCATTCCTCTACATCTGGAGTGTACAAGATTGGGTTTAGATTAAAAAGTTAAGCGCTTGCTAAATTATAAATTCTTCAAAGCCCAAATTTCCTATCTATAAAATGAGGATAACATCATTTATGAAGTAATCGTCACCTTCATTGTCACTTCATTTGTCTTCCTCATTTGTTAAAGTAATTTGCACCTGTTTGCCTAGTACAGGGTAGGAATCCATCTGAGGCAAATCCAGCAGTTAAAAGAATAAAAGAAACCTCACAGCTATGGAAGGCTAATTTCCATAGTTATCCAAAGATGGTGCCATAGACTCTGAGCTGCCACTGCATTCCTTGGAGCTGACCTCCTCTTGCCCCCCACGAGTACTGTTTGTGCAGCTCTTCTGATTGGTGAGTCAGCCCAGATGCCTTCCAATAAATCTCTTCTGTTTGTTTGTGTAGGATACAACCAAGGAGCCAGAATGAATAAGTCCACCGCAAAAGCTTGTAGCGAGAACTGGACAAGACAGTACATGTAAAGTAAGGAGCACAGTCCTAGAAAACTAATACATGGTCAGTCAGTGTTTCATTACTGCAGTTTCACTGTTTACTTGAGTCTGACGCTGCTAAGTAGATTCCTGTTTATTGCTGGGAAGTCAACTGTGTGGGGCAGCCCATTGTTTATTCGGGTCTTCAAGAGGCATCAGACAGGAAGAATCAGATGTCTGTCTGTCTGTCTCAAGATAATATGTTACTACCTAGCCTCAGCAGTCCTTGAACTTGGAATCTTTCCCGAACTGCTGGGGTTACAGGTGCTGACACCATGCCTAGTTGAGAAGTGTTCTTCTAGAAAGAAGGCAAGGAGCACTGTAAGCTTCAGGACAGCCTGGGATACATGGGACAATCCTATATACAACATATAGATTTTTTTTTAAAAATGATTTTTATTCCCACACAGAAAAGAGGAACTGAAGACAAAGGTACAGTTAGTGTGATGTGGCTCCATCCAAGAACTGACAGCAACCAGAACACTTGTTCCCTAAAACACCCACAGGGACTACTCACCTACTCAAAAGTAGGCTCTTGGATCTCTGATCTTCACAACTCCTAGTGAATAACTTTCCATTGCTTGAAGCCATGAAGTTTACGGTGACTTGTTTTAGCAGCCATGGGAAATGGATACATATATTATCCTGAATAACTTTGTCAAATGTATTGAAAACCCGTAGGACCCACTGCTAGAGCAGAGAGAAACTTTCTTTGCTTTGAAGAGATTATTGAACTATTTCTGACTTTGCTTCTGCTTTCAAAAGCTGAGAAGAGCTGTTAGTGTCTATTATCACTTGATCCTGGTGTCGCTCACAGAATTGTCTCTGTATGCGTGACCCTTTGGGAACAAGTTCTCAGATCCACACGTCATCCACAGCTGTAGTTCCCAAAGCTGCAAAGGGGCTACTGAGGTTGGCACCTATACTAAAGCCTCCTCCCTCCCTTCACCCTCTCATGGATGATGGAGGGTCTGACAGTATGAGCACTCAGTGGTCTTTATGACTTCTTCTCTGTCCTTGGGATGGGTCAGGTGAGATCAGACTTCTGAGAGAGAATCAAGGGCACTGTTCTTGCTTTTTACCTTTTTACAGTTGATTGCTCTTAACCCAGCAATCGGTTTTCTTTTTCTGGCACTTTTATTTTATTTTATTTTATTTTATTTTATTTTATTTTATTTTATTTTATTTTATTGTTTGCTTGTCTTTCAAGACAGGGTTTCTCTGTGTAGCCTTGGCTGTCCTGGACTCGCTTTGGAGACCAGGCTGGCCTCGAACTCACACAGATCCGCCTGCCTCTAGAGTGCTGGGATTAAAGGCGTGCACCATCATCACCTGGCCTTCTGGTACTTTTTTTTTTTTTTTTTTTTTTTTGAGACACGGTTTCTCTGTATAGCCTTGGCTGTCCTGGACTCCCTTTGTAGACCAGGCTGGCTTCAAACTCACAGCGATACACTTGCCTCTGCCTCCCGAGTGCTGGGATTAAAGGCGTGCGCCACTACCGCCCAGCTCCTTCTGGTACTTTTAAATGTTAGGAAAGTATTTACAAATACAATTTAGGCAAGTTCCTCACTTCCATTGGGAGGAGTTATTGCTGGGACACTCTCCTGTTTCTGTTCCTTTCCTACACCTTATCAGCTTTCAAAGGCTGACATTTTCTTCTAAAAATTCTTCAGTTGCCCTTCATTGCACTTAAGGGTATTTGTGTATATTTTTTTCTCATTTTAAAAAAAGTGAGAATTTCATAAAACGTGTTTTTAACATATTCACTTTCTTATCCCAACTCCTCCCAAATCCATTCCCCTTCCCTTCCCTATGTGCCTAACTTTGTGTTCTCTCTCTCTGTCTTTCTCTCTCTCTGTCTTTCTCTGTTTCTTTCTCTCTATCTATCCCTATGTCTCTGTCTCTTTCTCTCTCTCTCTGTCTCTCTCTCTCTTGTTGTTTCGTTTGTTTTTGTTTTGTTTGCTTTTTGAGACAGGGTTTCTCTGTGTAGCCTTGGCTGTCCTGGACTCACTTTGTAGACCAAGTTGGCCTTGAACTCACAGACACTCGCCTGCCTCTGCCTCCCACATGCTGGGATTAAAGCCATGTGCCACCACACCTGGCTTCTCTTTCCTTTTTAAAAAAACTCTTCAAGTTGAATTTGTGCTGCCCATATTTTCCTGAATGCACGGCTTTCTGCTGGCATGTGGCCAACCTACCACGCACTGTACTTTTAAAGAAAACCTCACTTTCCCATTCCCAGAAGCTACTGTTTGCCAATAGCACCTTAGCTAGGAACAAGAATCCCTATCTACCTCATTTTTCCATGAGAGATTTTGTCTAGCTAGAGCTTGTACACACAAGTCTTGTGCCTGTTGACACAACTGTTGTGAATTCATATATACAACTGCCATGCTTTGTTAAGAAAAAACTGTTTCAGTTGGGTGGTGATGGTCCATGCCTTTTATCCCAGCACTTGGGAGGCAGAGGCAGGTGGATCTCTGTGAGATTGAGGCCAGGATGATCTACAGAGAAAGTTCCAAGACAGCCAAGACTACATAGAGAAATTCTCTCTGGAAAAACAAACAAATCAAACAACAAAACAAGAAAGAAAGAAAAGTATGTGATACAAATATTTTATTTAGACCTGCAACTTCAGTCTCTTATTCTTTACACCTTGACCTGTTGTGAGTAACTGTGTTAATTACCATCTACTCCACAAAGATACTTCTCTGAGGAGGGCTGAGGTATGCATTAATCTAAGGGTATAATGATAAACTATTAGGAGTCAGCTTAATACTATGTTAATTTAACAGGATAATGGTAGTAGGTTTTCCCCTAGATCCTATGACCCATCTAGCCACAGGTTCTTGGCTAATAATGGTGCCAAGTATGAGTTCCATCTTGTAAAGTGGGACTTAACTCCAACCAAAAGGTGATAGGTTTTTTTCATGACATTCATGACATATTGCATCAGTCTTGCCAAGTCAGTCATTATTATAATTCACAGAGTTCCTGTATGTGTCCAATATATATATATATATATATATATACACACACACATATGTTTAAAATTCCTGTGTGCATATATATGTTTAAAATTATATGTAAACACACACACATATATCTTATGCTACATTTATTTATTTATTGTGTGTGAAAGAGTATTCAGATCAGAGGACAACCTGTAGGAGTCTATGCTTTCTTTCTACCATGTGGATTCCAAGTATCACACTCAAGTTCTCAGCCTTAGTATCAAGTGGCTCTATCTTCTGGATTTAAAAATATATTAGTGACAGTGATGGGAAAAGATTATCTATCTCTGTCTTGCCAATATGATGGCTGAAGGTAGGAGAGGCAGGAACAGACCCTGTGACCTTGGAATATTGGGGTGAGAATGCTTTAATATTTTGTTACCATTTAGGCTTCTCAGCATTGTCCTGGTCTTCAAATATGACTATCTCTCCCCATCAAGGCTAGTCTGTGAGCTGGAGATTGAGCTCAGCTGGTAGAGTGATTGTTTAGTATGGACAAGACCATGGATTCAACCCCTAGTACCACACTATCCAACTCTGGTTACATGCACCTATAACCCAGCACTTGGGATATAGACGTAGGAACATCAGAGGTTCAAGCTTGTCTTCATCCCACTTAGCAAGTTAGAGCCCAGCCTGAACATATGAAATCTTTTCTCAAGATCAATAACGAATATACATGCTCCTCACCTGAAGACCCTGAAGAGGATTTTCTCCACAAGGCAATCTTTATTTTCATACCTTTTCTTAGATACTAGATGTATACGTAGAGGTTATTTCCAATATGACCCAGCTGGGTACATGTTGAACCTCTGCTAAGGAAGGAATGACATTTTAGACCCAAAGAAGTTGTTACACTTAACTCAATGTTTTAGCAGGAGCTATTGAGCAGTATTTAAGATTGGAGTTTGTGGATGTCTCATTAAGCAAGCTAGAAAAATATTGGTAGGAAAGCTACTGGATTGGTATATCTTCTCAAAATATAGATTTAACATCCTCTCAAGGATCCCGAGAGGTGGTATGAATGCACAGCTAGTATAGATTGAGAGAATCAGAAATAAATGATATCCCAAACTAAATAAAGCTGAGATACCGTAATTTTGGTAGCACATATTAGAAGTGCATATCTGTATAATGCTAGAAGAGTCACTGCGTGCCAGGGCACCTATGGGAAAGACATGTAGATGTGCTGTTACTACACTTATAAATAATGCTTAGGTGAAAGGTATACATCAAAGTTTAGGGATAGATTTCCTACTTAAGAAAAGGCTAACGGTAAGCAAGACCATTATAGATATAGTCTTAGTAAGGATGTTGAGACCCCTCAGCAACATCCTGTCACAGAATCTCCAAAAGCCACTTAGATATGATCCTAATGAATAACAGAGGGCTAACAGTAGTCTAGTGGCCCGACCTGCAACCATGGTATTAGATGCAGCTAATGTCTTCACTAAAGTAAATTCATACTGTCTCAAGTACATGGTCCATTGCTACTAATTTGGCAAAAGCACCCATGCTTTGACTAGAAAATATGATTAGGCAGAGTTTGCATATACAAAGGATGAAACACTTTTGTCCCAAAGCTACGTTAACTCTCCTGCCTACCCTGTGATGGTGTAATCCAGAGAGTTCTGAACCACCTGAATCCCATGGGTCTTTACAATGATCAATGACATTAATGATATAGTGTAATTGGACTAATGAATAAGAAGTGACTAGTGCACTAGAGAGCTTGCAAAGACACGTATGTGCCAGATGAGATGAAGCGAGACTATAAAGGACTAAAGATATTGGAGCTCCAACACCCCCTTGCTGTTTTAAGAGTTCTTCAGTCACAGTGTGCCAGGATGTACCTCAAAAGTCAAGAGAAATCAACCACCTCTAGTTTTTTCCCTAGCACAGGAAGCCCTGTGCTTGAGGTCAATCCTGGACACAGCACAGTCTGTGTTAGGCATAGTCTCTAGACCATGTACCAGGTGCCAAGACACATTTCTAGCATTGATACAGTCCCCAACACAGGAGAGCTCTGCAGAAAACTTCTAGTTGCAGGCTCACAGCTTTGCTGCTTGGGTCGTCAGACCCTGAAGTCCTAGGCTGCTAGAGATATTAATAACAGGCAGAGATACAATGCAGTAATGATTCACATAAGAAGACACACTGGGTGAATAACAGTGCAAGCTTATAAGACTCTAAAGTAAGAGGAGAGAGAGAGAGAGAGAGAGAGAGAGAGAGAGAGAGAGTGTGTGTGTGTGTGTGTGTGTGTGTATTAAAGCCCTAAACTGTTGATGTGCTGCTGCATGATGGTAGACATGAAAGATCTACAAGATAGGCCTTGAAAGCACAAGTGACTGCACTTTCAGAACTGCCACTGTGGCCTGAGTTCATGTGGAGCCTGTTTTCATAGGTTGCTTGAGACCTACAGGACTTTATTACCAGCAAAGCAAAGTGTGAACTCTAAGCATAAGAAAGACCAGAAAAGCTGGGCGATGGTGGCACACACCTTTAAAACCAGCCCTTGGGAGGCAGAGGCAATCGGGACTCTGTGAGTTCAAGGCCAGCCTGGTCTACAAAATGAGTTCAGGACAGAACCTGTCTCAAAAAAACAAAAAAGACAGATAAATAAATACCAGAAAGAAAAAAACAATTGTAGCAAGATAACATGTGGCTCAGACCCCTAAGCTTGATATTAGAATAAATCGGACCTCAGAGGCAAAGGGGATGGAAGAGAGAGAGACTGGAAGAATGAAACAAGAGGGCGGCTAGACAAGTGAGAATGGGAAGGAAATGAGCAAAATCTTTATTATCGTATGTGTGAGTACCATGCCTGGAGAGACAGCGCATCAAGCACACAGGAAGCCTTCTTTGTAAGTGACAGTGCACATAGCTCTGTTACCTAGGCAGACTGCAGTCCTGTGCTGCTATAGCATCCATGGCAAGAAAGAATACAATGTGGCAATAGGACCACATGATAAGACAGAGCACATGAATAACAATGCACCCTCAAGATTCTGACTCTCTCTCTCCCCTCTACCAAGTCTGTGCCATCAGCTAACCCAGCCTACTCAGTGGGTAAGTGAATGGATGGATGGCCACAGTAGGAGAGATGGTGCTGTGCATTGGCCCAAATAGTATGAGTGCTATACCCATTAAAGTTGATCTAGCTGTTGCTGCAATCAAATCCCCAACCTGCCAGCAGCTGGCACAGTGCCGGGAACTTGATATTGTACCATCTTCAAGAACATGATTTAGTGGCAAGTGATGACCTTGAGTCATTTCTTACCTGGAACATTCAGAGGCATCCAATAAGAATGACTACATAATCTAGAGTGCGTTTGCTCTTCCTATCTGCATGGGCTCAGCATAAATTGCTATCTGGACACTTACGTCCTGTTTCACTGTGAAAAAGAACTTTGAATAACACTGTGTCCAAGTGGGATTGCAGCAGAGGGACATCAGTGGACCTGAGGCCATTGGGCCCACTGGTCATCTCATACCACTGGTGCCCTCTTCTTCTTCTGAGGTTGGTCCTTTTCCTCCACAGTAGCACATAAACCCTGGGCTCACACTCCATCTGCAGTGACCACACCTGTGGTCTATTTATTCTTGTGTGAGTATATCCTACATGTATGTGGGTATCTGAGGAGACCCAGAGCTTACAGAAGCTTATTAGACACCCAGTATAGATGATAGGCACAAAATGTGGGTCCTTTGGAAGAACAGTAAGTACTCTTAACTGTTGAGTTATGGCTCCCTCCCCTGCCTTTAAACTTTGTACATAGTTGTTATTTGTGTTAGATGTTAATCTTGGCTCATCCATTCTGGTAGTTTCAGTAAGAATGGCCCCCATAGTCTCGTAAGTTTCAGTACTTGGTCCCCAATTGATGGAACTTTTGGGGAAGGATTAGGAGGTGTGGCCTTGTTGAAGAGGGTGTGTCACTGGGAGTGGGATTTGAGTTTTCTAAAGCCCATGTCATCCTCTGTTAGCTCCCTGCCTCTTGTTTGTAGATCAGGTGTAAGCTCTCAGACACTGCTCCACTACCAGCCTGCCTGCCTGTTGACACCTCCCTACCGTGAGGGCCGTGGACTGACCCTGTGAAACTGTAAGCCCCAATAAACTCTTTTTTCTATAAATTGCCTTGTCATGGTGTCTCTTCACAGACAAAAGCTGTTACCATGGAGAGGGCTATCGTTGTGACAAGCCTGACAATGCTATTATTTGAAAGAATATGGAAGATGCTGGGACTTTGGACTAGGAATGTGGTTGAACACTGAAGGTGGAGAATAATGGGCCATCTTACTGGGAGCTTAGAAGACAGTAGTACTAAGATCAATATGAACTATGGATGATCAGCTTGAGAGGTTTCAAAAGGGAGCAATACTAGCAACTAGGCTAGAGACCATTCTTGTGATACGACTGATTTTTTTTTTTTCCCCTTTATCCCAAGAATCTTCCTGAGGCTAAATTGAAATTTTTGGGACTGGTTTTGTTGGCAAAGGTGATTTCAAAACATATTGACTTATATTGACTCTGTTATTTGGTTATTAGTAAATACTCTTCTTCAGATCTGCAATGAAGAAGAATAAGCAGGCAAAAAAGAAATAGAAAATGTACAGGTTGAGGAGAAAAAGAGCACTGGGAAATTTAGTGTTGGAGCCATGATTTGTGCTGATAGGGAAAAGGAGAGGCCTGCTGTGCCATGGCATAATGAGAGTGGTGCTTCCTCACAGCAGTAGAAAGGTAATTAAAATAAAAGCTATAGGTGTCTTATTCATTTTGCAGCTGCTGTAACCCATACCTTATGGCCAAACCAACTTATAGAAAAGAGTTTATTGGGACCTACAGTTTCAGAGTCAGCATGGCAACAGGCAGGCAGGCATGGTGCTAGAGCAGTAGCTGAGAGCTTGCATATGACCCACAAGCAAAAGGCAGAGAGCTAACTGGGAATGGGGTGAGCTTTAGAAACCTCAAATCCCACCTCCAGTGACACGCCCACTTTAACAAGACCACACCTCCTAAGCCTTCCCAAAGAGTTTCACCAACTGGAGACCAAGTATTTAAACATGAGCCTCTGGGAGCCATTCTCATTAAACTGCCACATCTATCTATTAACTCTTTCAAAGTATGCTTTACTCACTATAAAGCCTCCATTTGCATAGAATAAAACTGACTGACTTTTTATCACCATTGGTTATAGTCTGAGCTTCTGAAAAATCTATATAAGAAATTCTTCTCCATGCCTACATCACAAAAATGCCAATTTTAGTTTATTAGTTTAGGGTCATAACTGTTAGATTTATTCTTTAATTTACCTTGTGTCCATCTTTCTTGTTAGGTTCTAGAAGCATCCAGTTTTATTTAAATGCTTATAGCTTTCTTTTAGTGTCTTATATTTTCCCATAAAAGTGTGCCTCAGGAACTCATTTACATTGCTTTTTGTCTTTGTACAAAGCAGAGATACACTAGTGGTTTTGAAGTTAGTGTTGGCCATAAGGGATATTTTGTGTGGTTTTTGAAAGGAGGTAAATGAAGAGGCAGGTGTGTGTGTGTGTGTGTGTGTGTGTGTGTGTGTGTG
>OU015750.1:32632034-32665840 GCA_907169655.1 Acomys percivali
CATCAAGTTGTAGCAGAACCAAGCACATCCTCTCCCACTGAGGGCAAATAAGGCAGCCCAACTAGGGGAAAGGGAACCAAAGGCAGGCAACAGAGTCAGAGACAGCCCTTACTCCCATTGTTAGGGATGATGACCAAGCTGCACATCTGCTACATATATGTAGGGGCCTAGATCCATCCCAGGCATGATCTTGGGTTGACTCTCTTTGGTCTCTGTGAGCCCCCATGGTCCAAGGTAGTGCTGATGGATTTTAATGGCAGTCACCTTACAGATGGCTGCTTCTTGCTAAGGCTCTCGTCCTTTTTCTAATTATCAAGGGCTAGAGAATTGTAAGTTGTAATATCTGGGCAGTTTTGGGTTACAGGCAACAGAGGCATATTTCAGAGCTGGTAAAGCATAGACCTGAAATACAAGGGTTAATTAATATGAAAGCCCCTCACAGGTCCCACAATTTCCCCATCCTGCCCTGTCTTCCTCAGATTTTTATTTTAAGATTTACTTATTATTATGTATACAGTGCTCTGCTTGCATGTAGATCTGCATGCCAGAAGAGGGCATTAGATCACATTATAGATGGTTGTGAGCCACCATGTGATTGCTGAGAATTAAACTCAGGACCCCTGGAAGAGCTGACAGTACTCTTAACCACTGTGCCATCTCTCCAGCCCCTTCCTCAGATTTTATCTTGTTTTTATTTTTTATTTTTTCTTCCCAATCTGGCTCCTTTGTAATAGTCACACGATGACTGTTATAATGACATGTCCAGACAGTAAGGTCTGGGGACAGAAATGGGAACTTTCCGAGGAAAATGTGTATATGTGTCCCTTTCCCAGAAGCCTATGACAGCTTTCTCAGGTTATAATACCATCATACAAACCCAAACATGTGGTGCATGCATTTAATCCTAGCACTTGGTAGACAGAGACTCTTTGAGTTTGAGGCCACCTGGTCCACACAGCAAGCTACTGGACTACAATAGAGAAACCCTGTGCCAACAAAACCAACCAACAGCAAAACAGAATACTATCATATGGCCTGTAGATGGGTAGGGTAATATTAAGTAGATTACTTCTGTTTTTTGGCTTTTATTTCCTCATCCATTGAGTGAGAGCATAGTCTCCATTGTAAGGGTACAGAAAAACAAAACAAAACAAACAAACAAACAAAAAAAAAAACCAAAACAAAACTACGTGTTCTGCAGCATAGTGATTGGTCCACATCCACACTAGTCTCTATTCTGTTTTTAGAGGCCATTTTCTGAAAAGCAAGACTGAGTTTTCTCATCCCAATTAAAAAGTCACCATTTGTCTAAAATGGATTTGTTCTGTAGCTGGAGTTGATTTTCCTGCAAATACTTAGAAAAGCGGGAGGGGGGGTGGGCGGGGAGCGGGGTGGGGGTGGGGGGGAAGCAGTATAAGGTACCTCTCAGCAAGGAAAAGAGTGGCAGGCATCTGGCAATGCCTCGTTGCACAGAACTAGGAAGCAGTACTATGCAAGGGCTGCTCTGCCTGCCACGTGACTAGAGTCTGGACTACTGGCTGCAGAGCCTTCCTGCCTGGCATAGAGAGGGAACGCCATTGCTCCAGGTGGGGATTGAGGGCACGCATGGAGTACAGGTGCTGATGTATGCACTGGTGATAACGTAGGGGAACATTCAGAATGATTCATTCTTACCCCAACCCCATTCCTCAGAGGATGGCCCTGGGTGTCACCACAGCCCTGACTCTGAGCCAGGATAATAAATCACAGAGTTCGTTGTGCTCCAAAGGAAAGTGCTAACGTGAATACTGAATAGAATTTGTGTTATCATGTTACCGGAGGAAAAAATACCATGCGTTCTCACATGGACCGCGCTCTCTCTAGAAACAATTAGATTTCCCCATCTTGGCTCCCCCCAGGTTTATCCCCACAGACACAGTGCCATCTACTGAAAATAGAGCACTAATAGCCATGGTACCCCGAGGAATTCCCAGGAGAGCCCCCTCTCTGTGGGCTCTGGGTCTCACCCACCTCCCAGATGGACTGGAGGGAGTGGGCGGAATCTGCAGGCTGTTCTCCTGTCACAAACTGGAACGCATCTGTTCCCTGGTGCTTTCCACGAGCACCAGTGAGAAGTTCCTGTAGGGCCTGGAGGAGCCTGGCAAGACACCCACCTACAGGGCACATTGAAGCTCTTAGCAGTACGTTCTTGCCTTCAACTGACTATGAACTTTAGCGATCCCGTAGAGGAGGCGTGCTGTTAAACTAAGTCTTAAAGAAGATGGCTGACATGTCTTCCTTGAGATAATTATGAGGTGTTTATTTCCATGTAATAGTTTAGCCATGTTTTTAATTCCATTTATCCTTCAGTGAAATTTTTAATGGATGTCACAAGAGATTATTAGCAGAGTCCTGAAGCCTAGCCGGGGCTTCTAAATTGCTAGTCATTGGAATATGTTGATAACCGAGGTTGCCATGAAACCCAGGTGTAGCAAATTTCTCATTTTAGTTCACTGTGTTCTTTTTAAGTGGCAATGTTTATTGATTTCAGAAATGAAGAAATGAAGACATAAAAGATCATTGCAGACATGTCCTGCCTCAGTAAAGTAGGAACCACAAGTTCTTTGATATGTCTTCCCTGGGTACCTCTTACCTAAACACCTCTCACTGCCCTTCCTCTTTCCCCAGAACCTAAGTCCCGAGTAGCCATTCAGAGCTATTGGAACTCAAAGCTCTGCTTTGTATTGGTTCTGATTCGACTTCTGCTGTGCAGTCAGCCCCAGCTCGCTCATACATTTGCACTTTCAAATCTGGTCTCACTTCTCCAATTGTACAGGCTGCTTATTCGTTTCACATTTTAAAAAACACATTTCTCTAAAACAAAGGTCCTCACAGTTAAGGCTGTCATCAGATCATTTGTCATGAGTGTGCTTGAATTAAGCATTTGAAGCTGATTTGAAGTGTCTGTCACCACCAAGGCCATCAGTGTCTACTTGTAACTCCCTAAGCAGCAGGTGAAGGGTGCCACTGTTGTGTGAGTGTGGTGGTGGGGAAAGGGAGGGTCAAGACGGAAGTCGGATGTCCTCTGGGCGGACCACCGGCTTGGAGTGTGCTGTGGGAGTCAGCCTGGAACCAGATGTGAGTCTCCGAACCAAGGCAAACAAGTTCACCCATGCTTCTAGATGATCTCTCTCTCTCTACCACAGTCACAGAGAATTTAGAAATTAAACACTTCTTGC
Organism: Acomys percivali; assembly: GCA_907169655.1. Classification (NCBI taxonomy): domain Eukaryota; kingdom Metazoa; phylum Chordata; class Mammalia; order Rodentia; family Muridae; genus Acomys; species Acomys percivali. The sequence continues at coordinate 32,635,253 of OU015750.1, forward strand.
TATCAAATTGCCAAGAGGAATTTGAGTTCAAAATTATATACCTCAGAGCTGACTCCATTATATTTGACATGATCTTGTAGAAATCATTGACCTTTCTGAACGTCAAGTTGATTTTTTTAATAGTTTTAGAAAATGGGCAAAACATTATCTGTCACCAGGCAGTGTAGAAACTAAGTGTTTTTTTTTTTTTTTCACCACCTTTGATGATTACTTTGGTCAGACTTCTGCAAAGGAACAGAACAGCTAGAAGGAATACATATTAAATGGGAATTATTAGAGTGGTTTGCAGGATGCCATCTGGGGACTCTAACAATGGCTGTCTCACACTGGAGAGGAAAGAATATGGTAGCTGTTCATTCCATGAAGCTGGTTGTTTCCTTAGGCTCAATCTGGTTCTGAATCCTGGAGGATTCCTGGGAAGCTGCTGGCCAACAGCCTTGATCGGAATCCCAAAGAAGTTGGTTCTAATATCGGAGAAGGCCTGTCGCAGTAACAAGATAAATGAATTTGTGGTGAGGGTGAGGACAAGCAGACAGAAGCGAAACTTCTCTTCTTCTGTGCCTTGGCTCTGGGCTGCCACCACAAGGTGCCACCTCCATTTAGGATGTGTCTTCCTCCTTCAGATAATTTGATCCTGAGAGTCACTCGCTGGAGTGCCTAGCAGCTCCTGTTTTTAGTTAATTTCAGATGCAGCAAAGTTGACAACCAAAACCAAACTCCAGGGTTAGAATTTATAAGCATTTTAAAAGAACTTCTTGTGGGTTGCCATCAGTAAAAGCCCTCTGATAGACAGTGATGTCAAAATAACCATATCAATCGCTTTTTCCCCACTTAGCTGGCTCATGCCTTTTCCGTCATTCACTGGGTCTACCAAGGAGCTAACAGTTGCTATTAGGCATGTCTTGAAGTTCTGCTGAGGGGATTTGAAGAGCGTATATTTGAAAAGCATTGATGGGAAGCACAAATCATCTATATCATCCTGTTTCTTTGGGGTTCCAGTTGCAATTTTGGATAGGGTGTTCAAAAGTAAACCAGTCAGAAATGTTTAGCATTGTATTAAAACAAGTCAGACAATGTGACTGGGGAAGGTGGTGAGTCTGTTATGAGCAGTAGTAGTTATATGCTTGTGGTGGCTTTGTGTGTATTTTTCTTTGTGAAGACATGGTGCATTGAAATATAATAGGCATATCTAGGGCAAAGTCTGGAGGACTCTGAACATGACAGAGAGGACACCAGCAATATTGGCATGCTTATGCCTAGGAGGGTGGAACACTTGGATCAAGTTGAGGGAGGAATTTTTATGGAAAATAAGAATGATAATTCCGGGGTTATAGGGGGAAGTATTGGAGTCATGGATACGTGTTTTAGCAACTTAGAGGAATGTATTTTATGTATGTATGGGTGCTTTGCCTGTATGAATGTCTGTCTATGCATTATGTGAGTGCCTGGCGCCTATGGACATTGAAAGGTGACATTGAATACCCTGGAGTTGGAGTTATAGACAGTCCTGAGAGGCCATTCGATTGCTGGGAATCAAACCTGGGTCCACTGCAAGAGCAGTCAGTGCTCTTAAACCTCTGAGCCATTTCTCCTTTTTTTTTTTTTTTTTTTTTTTTTGAGACAGGTTTACTGCATTGACAAGACTGGCTTCAAACTCATGAACTTTCTTCCTCAGCATCCTGAATGCTAAGATTATACATGTTTGGCCACTATTTTTGAAATTTTGATGTCTCATTCATATACTCATATGAAGGCACAAGGATAGGCAGAATTTATCTTTCATGTGACCATGAATACGCTGACTGGCTTTCTTATATGCCTAAGGTTTTTTTTTTTTTTTTTTTTAAACAAGAGTATGGGGAAGTCAAACCTTCCCAAGATAGAGTATAGAGGAAATCACAGAATGTTGAAATATTCAGCAAACTAGAATACGGTTATTTTGAATGAGAACTCTTATACATGCTGGGAGAAGATGAAAAAAAATTTTTTTAAATTGTGACTTTTAGCTATATGTCGTAGCTCATGCCTTTAATCCCAGCACTCAGGAGGATGAGGCAGGAGGACTTTCTCAGGCCTGAGGTCAGCCTGTGATACATAGTGAGTTTCAGGCCAGCCAAGGCTACAGAGTTGCTCCCCATCATAAGAACAACAGAATTTGCTGCTTCGGTGGCTGTTGATTGGAAACCTCTAGAAACACCCTTCCCATTGCTTATGCTTCGGATCTTGCAGAGCATAAAATGTACTCTTCAGAGTGTAGTGTGAGATCTATGGAGTCACATGGGCATTGCTGTCAGCTGCAAATACAGTTCTTTATTGTGGTTGCAGCCTGTTCTCCCTAAAATAAAATTCAGCATGTGTTGAATTTAAGTTTAGCCTGGCTTACTTCTCTGCCAAACAGAATGTAAGTATAGTGGATATAATACTGTGTTAACTTTCTTTTCAACATCAACCCAAATTTTGAATGTTCTTATCCATTTACTATTAAACTTTCATGTGGAAAAGTAAGATGGGAGCCTTTCAGGGCATCATGTTTGGTGGCACAGAGACCCATTTGGAGGTACCACTTCCTTATCTGTATGACCAGGGTGATAAAAATGCTTAGGTCATGTTGTGGTTACACACTTTAAGTAAGGTGACCACACCGACGAGACAGGGACACTTGGGTAGCCTCAGTGTTACCACCCTCTCTCTCCATCTAAGTGCGGAGCTAATTAAGAAGCAGAGAAGGGCAAGGCCTCCAGGAGACTGTCAGCATTCGTGAAGTGGACATTGGATGGCTTCAGCCTCCTGAACTGGATACCCAAACCACAGAGAGTCCTGGGTAATCTGCCTCCTCACATACACAAGCACTTGCTTCTAAGCTTACAGTATACCTAACGTCTTAGAAAGAGACTTGTTTTATAAAGAGCCTGCCTTGAAAATACTGCTGCTTCCAAACTTGCCAATGAGAGACATCTCTCCTCCCTTGGGAAGGGAGATGGGGAGGTGGAGCTATCCTGTAGTCTCACACTCTCCCTTCTCAGGGCATGAGACTTCTGGAGTGGACAATGTGTGTGCCCTCCAGTGGGCTGCTTAGCACAGTGCCTGGTACAAAGAGGCATTTATTACATATCACCTATGCCTGATATAGTCATTAATTCTTAAAGAAAAGTGAAAATAATCAAAAATTTCCTTTTGAATTTTGTTGGGGAAGAGAGAGAGGTAGCAAGCCTAAATAGGCAGATAAAATCTGGATACCAAAGCTCATCGTATGTCGAACTATGCATTTTAACTTTTTTTTTTTTTTAAAGAGAAAGATTGTTTAAGTTAGGGAAAGACCTTCAAGTCTGCACTTTTGGTTATGAACTCTAACTGCAATACATAGCAGAGAAGACGCGCATCATCTCAAGAGCCAGCTGCTATGTAGGCACTTCATACAGTGCTCTCTCTGATCTCTGAGACCTTCACAAAGTGTTTACTATGACCATATTACTGCCATATTTTAAATGTATTTACTCCTTTATTTACTCATGGGGTTTTACTGTGTGTCCCATGCTAGCCTTAAAATCACTCTGTAGCACAGACCAGCACTGACCTTGCAGTGATCCTGTGGCCTTGGCCTTTTAAGTGCTAAGATTACAAACATGTGCTGCCACACACAGCCACTACTCTTTTATGGTTAACAAAAATGAAACTTGGTGCTTGATTGGCTTTTCCAATATATCCAGCTTGTAAAAAAAAAAAATCCAGGATTTGCTGCTATGTGTTCCTGACCCCAAGACCAAGGGACTGGCTTCATGTGCAATTGTCATGGCATTTACAGTGCCTAGAACTTAGGTGGGTCCTGTATACGTTCCATTGTATAACCCAGGCTGGCCTTGAACTTGCAGTGTAGCCAAGAATGACATTGAATTCCTGCTGTCCCTGCCTCCTCCTTCCCCGTGCTAAGATTACAGCCTATGCCTTCCTAGACCAGCGATAATTTAAGAAGGCCTGAGGTTTCACCTTGGCCCACGTTCTTTAAAGCCAGTTGAGCAAGACACGTTCTCCTTCTATTATCCCTGTCGCAGTTTTCACCAAATTGGAAGGATGCCTCACAAATAAAAGCCTTGCTTTAGCCAAAGAGCCACGGAAAATTAACTTCTCTGGGTAGAATATTAGTATATGGTTAATTATTCATGGGTGATTCTGTAGTTTTCTGTACACATATCCATGATTCAGAGCCAAATCTCTGTCATCAAACACTCTTGCCTCCGACAGTCTTTGGTTCCCAGGGACTTCTCCAGTGCTGCCACGATGGCCCCAGGCTGCATGTAGGATCCTAGCTGAGCCAAGAATCGGTGAGGATATAGCCTGGAGGCTTTTGGGGGTGGGTGGGTACACTCACATCTAAGCTCATGAGTCTGGTTTTAGTCCAAGCCCAAGCATAAATTAATCCAGTATTATCTTACTGATGCTTTCCATATTTCAACTCCCATCAGTTGGCACAAATAAGTAAGGGATAATGGAACACATATTGGTTCAATTTCCCAACATATTTTCAGCCATAGATCCACCGACAGACCAATGGCTGCCCTAGGCCATTGAGGACAGCAATGTACTCAGCTTCACGAGGGGCCTGTCCGTACTTACTTAACCATGAATCCATAATTTTCTTAAGGGTAGATGATAAAAATGTGTGTGCATGTTCGAGTGTAGTGCTGCATGCCTATAATTTCAACTCTTGGGAGGCAGCAGGGGAAGGGTCCCTAAATTGGAGACCAGCCTGAGCTACACTGCAAGATTCCCTCACAAAAGAAGAAAACAGTTGAAAATTAGACGGAAGACAAAGGAAAAGAAAGACCCCCTAAATTTGTTCCCCCTTCCCATGACATACATGCAAAGTCACAAAATGGAAAGAACAGGGTGAGTGGCTTGCTGCTCTTTAGCCTGAAAACTTCCTGCTTACACTGAGTGTTAATAGTTTTGAAAACAAACTATTATTTTTTACATATATATTTTTAAATTACCATTTCTTTTTTTTTTAAATTAACTAATTCATTTAATATATATGAGTACTCTCCCTGCGTGTGCACCTGCAGGCCAGAAGAGGGCATCACATCACATTGTAGATGATTGTGAGCCACAATGTGGTTGCTGGGAATTGAACTTAGGACCTCTGGAAGACAAGGTGGCATTCTTAACTGCTGAGCCATCTCTCCAGCCTTCTTATTTATATATTTTTATGTTTGTGTTTATGTCTATGTGTTAGTGTGTTTTGCTAAGGGACACTTTGCTGCTCACCTGGCTAAGCCTTTACTCATTTATTATAAGACTATCCTTTTATAAGATGCCATAGAACACGTGTAGAGGTTCTAACATGCTTAGGTAGCTAAAATTGAATTTCAATAGTCTTAACCACCCTATTGCCGTGTACACATGAGGAGAAAATAAGAAGATGGACTGAAAATAGACATTAGTAAATTGTAAGAAAATTATCCTTTTTCTAGGCAAAAGTTTGAATTTATTTAACAAATATTTTATTATATTTATTTATCAGTTTTGGGGGCGTGGTTATTACAGTACACCTGTGGAAGTCAGGATAATTTGTGCAAATTGTTGATCTTCATCAATAGTGTGCATCCTGGGGATTGAACTCAGGTTATCACGCTTGATGGCAAGCACCCTCACCCACTGAACCATATAGCTGGCTCTAAACTTGCTTTTAAATATAGTTTTTCTTCCACTCCTTTATTCACAAACCCATATACTTTGGTAAGTGAGAGGATGTCACCATATAATAGCCTCGAATTCAAAGCGTAAACAGCATGCTGCAAGACACAACTCCACTCTTTCAAGCTATGCTTCCCACTTGACACTGAATCTTTAGCCCAACCATTTCTAAGAAATGTGGTTGTGTAATATGACATTCACTTTATGGTCTCTTCGTTCCTTGTTAGTGAAATCCTCACCTCAGGAAAATACTTTGAAAATTTTAACTTTTTTTTTTTTTTAGTCTTAAGACCACCACAATCAACCCTTCTTGCCCCTGGCCACTTGGATTAGGTCAAAGTTTCACATGTTCCTAGTGGACAAACACACACACAGGATTGCCTGGTATGAAATAACATATGTGTCACAAGACTTTGAAGACATTGCTAATAATACACAGCAACAGAGACATGGAGAACACAAGCAAGAGTACATCCGAAGGCTATTTGTCCAACGTGGACATAGCGTTGTTAGACTTGACTGCATTCATTGTTATTGAGTGTTCTCTAGAACTGGATTGTTATGTGTACATTTGGTACCAACTCCTCTTCACTAAAAATGATTGAAAGGTGGCCTGCCTCTTATGAAGATGGTATGCTAGAGCATCTCCAGCTTTATAGAGAGAGATAATGACGCTCTACTGGGTTTTTCACTTGCAGCCTACTTCCTGCTGCTCTCCCAACTACTCCACTAAAAGGTCCAGAGGACATCCCGTACACCATGACATTGGGGAGCATACTGAAGGACATGTTTGTATCCTTAAAGTGCTCCATGTTCACTCTTCGTTGAAGGTTGTGTGGCCATTATGACACTGCCCAGAGAGGTGAGCACCCTCAGTCTGATTACCATGAGTTTTGATGTAGTTTGTCGGTGTAAACTATTCTGAGGGTTTATTGAGTTTCAGAGATCTCTGTTTCTGTTCTTCAGCACAACTGGAAATTTTTCACTTGTTATTTTTTTTCTTTTGTTTACTTTCTCCTCTGTTCCATCTTCATGGTGACAGTGTTTGCATACAGAGTTGGGCTACTCAAGGTCGTTGGCAGTTCACTGATGCTCTGTGGTGTTTGTTGTTTTTTTTCTGTCTTTCATCTTAGATAGTTTCTATTGACATGCCTTCCAAGGCACTGGCATTTTGTTTGCTGGCAGTTTTTTTTCTGCAGTACCTAGTCTATTTCCTTTTATTTATTTATCTACCTGAATTTGTTGAGACAGAGTCTCTATATGTAGCCTTGGTTGTCCTGCACATACATATACATACATACATATATATATACATACACACACATATACATATGTATATAAACACATATATGTATATGAATATATATGTACATATATATATATATACATCATGCATATTGCTGAGATTTCATGGTGCATATTTCCTGTCATATATAGAAGATACTGCCTTGCACCATGTATCTCAGTCCTCTGGCTCTTAGAATCTTCCTGCCCCCTTATAAGAGGTTTTCTGAGCTTTTGGTATAGAGTGCTTCATGAATTTCCATGTCATCCTTTGGTAGGGCATGCTAACCTTCTCTGTATTGTTACAGTTTTAGTACATATGCTGATCAAGGGAGTGTTCTCTTTTGCAAAAAAGAGTTCTTTATTTTTACTTTATGTGGATGAGGGTTCGGTTACATGTGTGTGCATCACATAGGTGCCCAGTGCCTGTAAAGACTAGAAAATGCCATTGGATTCCCTAAAACTGGAATTAAGGATGGATGTAAGTTGCCAGTAGGTAACAGGAACAGAAACCAGGGCCTCTGCAAGAACAGCCAGTGCTCTTCATCACACTTAACCATCATGTTGTCCTTCTTCTAACCTGTTCTTAACCAGATGCACATATTGCGTTTTCCAACTTCCTAAATTTGATTTGCATCACTTTTGTCTCTCCATAAAATGCTTAAAATTTCCTTGAATATAGTGTGTGTGTGTGTGTGTGTGTGTGTGTGTGTGTGTGTGTGTGTTGTGGTGTGTGTGCGGGGAAAATATGTCCATGTTAGGGCACACATATGTATGTGTGTGCATGCATTTGGAGGTCAGAGGTCAACCTTAGGTTTTGTTTCTCAGAAAATATACATCTTGTTATTTCAAGATTGGGACCTGCATTTTGTTAGTTTGGCCAGCAAATCCCAGAAGTTTAACTGTATCTGCCTCCCCAGCACTTGGGTAACAAATATGTGGCATCACACCAGCTTTTCATGTGAGTATTGATATTACTCCTGGGTCCTCACGCTTGTGTGGGAGGCGTTGTACCAACTGAGGTATCTCTCTGGCCCTTGAACATTTTGTTTTAATCAGCATGCCTGAGAGTCTCATTATTGTATCATTCCAGGTCAGTTTTAATGTGTTTTTCTACATCACCACAGGACACATTTTGCTACCTTATGCATGCTTAGTAATTTCTCATTAAATGTCAACAATTCTGAACTTTACATTTTTAGGTGCTGCGTATTTCTGTATTTCCATACATATACATGAACTTTGTTCTTGGTATATAGTTAATTTCCTTGGAAACGGTTTGATTATTTCAAGGTTGCTTTTAAAATGTTGTTATTCAGGGTTACAAAGTACAGAACTGATCCCCTCCCCCACCCCTTGCCCTCCCGGCCATGTTCCTCTGCTACTAGTGTAAACTGTTTCCAAGTACTCCTCCCAGCATTTCAGGAACTAGAAGACCTTTCTCCCCTTCCTAGTGGGGTGACTAACAGCTTGTGGATCTCTGTGAACATGGAAGAGATCCCATCTTCAGTTTTCCAGTGATAATGTAGAAAACAAAGACCTGATTTTCCCCCTTATATCCTTGTAACACATATCAGTTATATCCACAGATGTGTGTGTGTGTGTGTGTGTGTGTGTGTGTGTGTGTGTGTGTGTTTCTCAATTACATATTAAGTGACCAGGCATCTCTGCAGAGGATACCAGATAGATAGACACACCACAGTTCAACTCAATTCCCACAATATCTTCCTAATGTCAGATTGCCACAGGTTGAAAGCTCTGTTCAGTCACACTGCTCCATAAACTTATGATTTTTACATGAATCCCTCTTCTGGACAATTAATTTTCTAGAGTATCAACTGCATGTCAGGGAACACATTTATCTTGCAGGGGATCAAAGATCAGTTCCTAGCACCCACATAATGGCTCACAGAGAGCTGTAACTCCAACTCTATATGGGACTGAATGCCCTCTTCTGGCCTCCCAAGGCACTGCACACACTCACATTTCTGCAAGCAAAACACACTTGTAAAATAAAAATAAAACTGTAAAGAAAAGCTTTGCAAGCATACAGTTGGTGTGTCAGATAGGATTATGATACACTGGTCTTACCTGTAGAAGCATCCACGTGCTCATCTTCCTAAGTCTGTCCCCCCCCCCCCACTTTATTGGAAACATTTTTTACCTGGGCACATTGATTAAGCCATTGGCATTGGCAGTCTACTCAAACTTCGGCTTTTCTTCTCTCGCAGAGGCAGAGGGGATGGAGAGCTGAAAGTCCCAACCCACTAATCCTGCTTCAGTCTTTCTTATGACAAGACCCGGATCTGAAGTTACCTAGGGCTGCCAGCCATTTAGACAGTCCCCACTTGTCACTCTGAAGATTCCCAGCATCTTAGGAGTTGAATGAGAGACAGGGTGGAGACCAACTGAAAACATACATTTTTCACAGTGGTTCAGTCCCAAAACCTGAGTAGTTTTCTACATGTGTGTGCCGATTGCTGCTTAGGTGAAGAATGTTCATAAGTAAGCCTCAATCTACAAAACTTCCAAAAATTACAAATGGACAGAGTCTCAATTTAGATTAAACAAAAAAGAAACTAGCATCAGAACTGATTTAGGAGACAGCAGGTACAGGAATGAATGAAGCTATTTTGTTTGCTTCCCCTCCTACCTTTGCCCCAACTCTTGTCTCTAATTTCTCTTTAATTGGGGCAGTATAACTTCTTACTGGGAATGTTTTTCTCTAAGCAAAATAAAAGGAAGTCTTAAATTTTATGTCATCCTCCTCCTAGAGTGTTCCCTAGATCCATATGTCAAAGCTCATGAAAGACTTACTGCCTGCTGGGTGATGTGTCCATCCTAGAACCAAAGATTGTAGGTGGGAGCAAGTTAAATTTCTTCAAGAATGTCAAATGAAGTCCTTTCAGGAAAGAACCAGTTTGAGGGAGAGACGTTGGGTAGACAAAACCCAATCATCAATTCACCTAGTTTCTCCATCTGGAAAATATGCAAACTAATATAAAATGTAAAGTGCGATAATGTTTTTATCAGGTGCCTGGACCATAATAATAGAACAGTAAGTGTCATGATAGTGCCAGTCATCTGACTTAACATCTCCGGTGGCCAGTGAAGCCATTTACTCTTTTGTATCATCAGTCCTCAATAAACACGTTTCTCATTCATCTTTCTGTGCCAAGGGCTGTTATAGTTCCTTCCTGTGGGCTTCGGCCTGCAGTTAATTGAGTTCTTGCTCAATTGCAGTTGCTCAGGTATACATCCTTCTGCCTTACTCATTAAGCAGGGATCTTCATATTGCCTTAGACTAGGAGCAGGAAAAAGATGATCCACTTGAGTTGGGTGACTTAAGGAGAGCTAAATAAAAGGATTATTGATGTCATGAGCAAACACAAAGGGAGTGAGTGTCCCAGGCTATAGGCAGATACTACGACAGCACAAAGTTTGATGGGACTAATGACAGAATGATGACAGAGGGTGAAAAGAGAGGGACACCTGGCAGAACTGGGATGTCTAGTTACCCATAGGTCCCTGCCTGAGAGAGAAAGATGATAGATACAGAAGGAAAGAGAGAGGAAGACTTGGTTAAATGCCCTGGCCTCTCTACACTTGTTCTTCCTCATCTATCTGTCATCCTGGGTGACTGCAATGGAAAGCCAGCAAAGCAGAAGTGTTCAATGAACTATGCAATCAGTCAGTTTATTATCTGGGGACAGAGAAAGGAGAAGAAAGGAAGAGAATGGACTTCAAGAACAAATGGAAAAATACCGCGTTCTTTTTGGATGCTTTTCCTAGGGCAAGAGAACTGATCCCTGCTCCCCACACAACCTGTGTCTGCTCACGACTTCCACTCCTCGAGGTGTGAACTCTGAACCCACTACCTGAAATGGGCAGAAAGATGGTTGCTCTGGTGTTGGATTTAAGGAAGAAAGTTGTGGCTGTGCCTGGACATTCACATATTATAGGGGAGTTGGGTTTTTCTTTGTGCCCCCTTCTTGTCCCTTTGTGTCCCTTGATGGATCCTAAATCTGGTGGGATTCTGAACCGAGAGTGTGGGCAGTTTAACTATCGGCTCATTGGAGAGACCTGCAATAAGAAAGGAGAGTTAATATCTCCTGTAGGGACCTGCAGGGGGCCCTCTGTTCAGCGGGATCCTAGATACCAAAATGCACCTCATTAGACAAAGTGCTCAGGAGGAAAGCCAAAAGGATGATGTGGGGACAGCATGAGGATGATGAAAATGGACAGTAAGTAATAAAACAGGAAGCTGATGAAGGAACAATAGGTTAAAGAAAAATAGACAAATAAAAGGTGAGGCTAAAGGAAGAGCAAAGTAATTAGAAAATGGAACAATAGCAGCACTCGATAAAATTTCAACGTGGGAGCCTTAGGCAAGCCTGCCAGGGGAGAAAGAGCAGACCTTGGCCCTCCTTTGGCAAGGTGAATGAACCAGGGCCAGGTGGCTAACTAACAACACTTTTGGAGGAAAACAGGTGTATGTTTTTTTTGTTTTTTGTTTTTAATACACCATTTGTTTTCATTTGGAAGCCATGTAGTCAAGGTAAATGAGGAAGAGAGAGAGCCTTAGATTTGCTGAGCTGGAGACTGATGTGGCATTTCACACAGGTACCACAAGTGATGGGCACAAAAGTTTGAGTATTTTGGATCTATTTGCTAATGTTGCAAAAAGAAAATTACAACAATGCAAGCATGTGCCACGTTCCCTAGCCTGGGCTGCAATAAGTGTTCTCTCCACAGCCTTTGTCTTTGGAGAAGAGCACTCCTCTGCTTTGCTGCTTTGAGACGATGGGGGGAAAAAATAGAAGCATTTGAACGCTGAGCTGCTTGCATTTCCCGACAGCTACGGGGCAGCCGGTTATTAGCTGGCAGCACGGTTGGAACGTTGCTGGTGACTTTGCAGCTCCTGGCTAGGGTCAGAAACTGCTTCCTCCCTGTTTGTTCTCCTCTTTGTTCTTGCAAAATTTCATTGGTTTACTTATTCATTTCTCTCTCTCTCTCTCTCTCTCTCTCTCTCTCTCTCTCTCTCTGTGTGTGTGTGTGTGTGTGTGTGCACGCGCGCGCATGTGCATATATCATGGTGCATGTATAGCAGTCAGAAAACTTTTAGGAGTGGATTTTATCCTTCCACAATGTGAGTCCCTAGGGTTAGAACTCAAGTTCTCAGCCTGCAAGTTTCATTTCTTACCCCCACAACACACACACACACACACACACACACACACAATACACACATGCATACACACATATATGCACACACACACATACATATATACACACGCATACACACACATGCACACACACACAGAGAAAAACAAAAAAACAAAACCAAACAACAACAAAAAAGAAGCAGAGCACTGAATAAAACACTGCTCCGTGTTTTTTCTTTCATCTTTTATTCTTCATTCTTGGGCAAATGACAGGCTACAAGGCCATCAGGCCTTTGATCTAACTGGCTGGTCCTTTTTCATAGCTATCCAAAGGTGGTAACCTACTGACCTTATGTGGCTTTAAACTCTGCAGCCACAGGCTCCCCTCCTTTTTCCTCCTGTTCTGTACTAAGCATTCACCTTAGGGCCTTCTGCACGCTAGATGGGCGCCCCACCACAGAGTTGCATCCCTAGGGCATCTTTTTACTTTTTATTTTGAGACACGCTCTCATTAAGATGCCGAGGTTGGCTGTGTACTCAGTTGATAGCCCAAGTGGACCTTGAACTTAAAAGTAGCTGGAATCGCATGCTTGTGCCACGAGGCCCAGCTATGAGCTGCTTTTGATGGTCACTACTGAATGGTGGCGGAGTGGTCCTGGGAAGGTGCTGGAAGGAGGGTGTTTCATCCCAGGGTGTGCAGGGAAGTCTCCGTGCAATGGAAGGAGGGGCTCTGTGCTGGCATCAGGCATCAGAGCTTATCCAGGGAGGCAGAAGTGTCTGATGGGAACTCTTGGGACTGTAGGGAGGAGAAGGACATCCCTACTGCAGTGAGGACAGTGGAGGCAACCAGAGATTTGTTACTACAGGGGCTAATCCCATAAAGCAAAAATAGTAAGAACAGTTGGAGCTAGGAACTGGCGAGGAAATTTTGCATATAGAAAGAGACAGCTGAAATTTGGTGGTATGGGAATGGCATTGTGGGTACTAATGAAACCCCAAGGCTTTCAGCACACACAGGCAGAGAAGTAAATGTACAGTATTTGCACGCACTCCCACAATCCCCCCCACCTGTGTGGGTGTGCGAGTGAGTGCACACATTTGCATGTTGTAACATTTCTCTAAATTCCAGATTGTCTCAAAAGAGAAGATGGGAGAAATAATACTAATTAATTGAGGGTATAATATAACCATATGGTATTGTTAAAATAATTAAATGAGACAATACACATGGCAGGTATGAGGTACATATAAACCCTGCATAGTACTATTATCCCTGGGGAGAAAAACATAGCAAATTCTGTTCTGCACCTTGTTGTTTTCACCAAAAACAAGTCTTTTCACAACAGTACTTACTTTGCTTTTTAAAATTAATAAAGCTAGCATGTGTCTTTTACTATATTACTTTTATAATTAGAAAAAAGAATCATGGAGGATAATCTGCGTTAGTGTCATCTGCTGATGACTCATAATTTAATTAATTCTTGTTGCTAATGGAAACCTCTGGTTGAATAAAGCATAGTCGTATTTTAATAGCAGCATTTGGAAGTAAATGGAATAAGAAATCTGTCCAACACCAAATCTATGGACATACGGGTATCCAACTTTTGTAAATCTTTGAATCAAAATACTGAGTAATAAAACAGCTGTCAACCTTTATTTCTTCTATTTACGTTAAAAAAAAAAAATCCCTACTTAAAGTCTGTCATGGCCAGACACGGCTTGATATCCTGCTGAGGTGGCTGCGGACAAAACAGTCCCTTCCTGTAGGGAGCTCGGATCCTCAGTGTGGAGGATAGTTAATAAACCAACACCCTGCCTGACCTAATGATAAGCCAGGTGCCATACCTAGTCCTTTTCTATATAAAGAAAGAAAATGGGTTTTTGGCTTTTTTTTTTTTTCCATGCCTTATTAGTCGTTTGACTTTCAGTAACCCTTTGAGCCTTGATTTTTTTCATATATCAAAGATAAAGATCATAATTATAACACGACTGCAATCAAGCAAGTAAGATGACTAGTGTAAAGCCAGCCCCCCTTAGCAGGTGCTGGAGGAAGAGAAGCCACTGCTGTAGGCAAGCAGCACAGTTCTCAGTTCTTACTGTTTCCACATGAAAGATAACCGGGGTTGCCTTGCTTTATGATGAAGCTGCTTCTTTCGCTAGGTTGAGGATGCCACTGGTGCATTCCGGTACCTTATCACCAGGCTCCGACCTCCACCGTACATGCCCCTTACCGTCATCTTGCCAGTAGAACAGGGACGTCCATTCTTCTGCTGGATTTTCTTAGAACAACCCGTTGCCCACACCTGTCACATTCTTTCCTTCTCCATCCTCTTTCCTCTCTTCCTCACAGCTTCTTGTATCTTGCTCTACAGCTCGGACTAGCCTCTAACTTATGGTCCTCCTGCCTCAGCATCCTGAGGGATGGGGTTATAGGTGTGTGTTCTATGTCTAATTTATCATGTTCTTTTTCTCCTACAGAAGCTCGTGACTTGAATGGCCACTGAGCTGTCTTATGGGATTTTCTGGATAGCTCTTTTCAGGAGTCGGGCTTTCATTGACTTCAGCACAGCTCACTAAATACAAACTTGGCTGTGTAGACTGTTTAATATTTCAGCAAGACTCTTTTTTTTTTTTTTTTTTTTTTTGAGACAGAGTTTCTCTGTGTAGCCTTGGCTGTCCTGGACTTATTTTGTAACCTAGGCTGGCCTCAAACTCACAGAGATCCGCCTGCCTCCGCCTCCCCGGGTGCTGAGGTACAGGCATGCACCACTGCAGCCAGCTTCAGTAAGACATTTTATTACACGTACGTATTCACTGGATATGAGAGGGGCACCATGCATATGTGTGAAATTGGTTCTCTCCTTCTATCATGTCATCATAGAGATCCAACTTGGGTCTTCATGCTTGGCAGCAAGCAGCAACTTTACCTGCTCTCTCATCTTGTGGACCCTTTCCATCTGTTCCTTTAGAATACTTTGAGAAGGCATCCTACTAGGTAGCCTAGCCTCTGAGTCAGAGTGCTGGGATTATAGTTACAGCCACCATGCCTGCCTAATAATTCCACTCCAGTCTGTATCGTATAAAGAACACCGATGCATAGGCAAGGGAGTCACTAGGCTTAATTCAGATTTTAAGGGTTCTCAGACTTCTCTAAGGAGTGGCTATCAGGGTCAAGTCTGGAGGGCAGGTCCAACTGTCTCTCAGGTGGAAACAGCACAACCTCGGTCAAGCGGCTTGCAGAAGCTAGGTTAGTCTGTTTGGAAGCAGAATTGGTAGGTAGCACTAGGTGGCACCGGTGGAGTAGTGAAATGAATGGATGGCCTTTGAGGACGAGTATTTCTGTGAATTTACGTGACTGTGTCATTTGTTAGAAGCGGGCAACTGTGGCGCTTCATAAAAAGCCTAAGATCTAAAGGAATCAAGCCACATATTAGATGTTGCTGTGATAACGGAGCACTCTTGCCTGGCTCTGAACAACTAGGTTTTCAGTGTAACCCAGAAAAACTCTTCAGATATGGAAGCATTCAGATCCTTGCACAGACTCCCAGGCCTTTGCACACCTCGTGCACAATCCACGAGTCTTCTTCACGCAAACAAGCCTCTCACCCGGCCCCCAACTTCAAAAAGGGGCTCATTTCTACCTCAGGAAGACTCCACCAGGAAATGTCTGTCACTTCAACGCCCAGCGAAAGCTGGTAACCCCGCACCTCAAAGACTTCTCCTCAATGTCTAGACTCTTCAGTGGTTTAGTGTGCATGTGTGCTCACTTTATAAACAACAGTTCACACTGCCCCTGCGGATTCAAGAGTTTAGTCTGTTTAAAAGCCTCAAGTTGCCACTGTGAAGCAGAGTCGCTTAACTCCTGCAGAACGCAGCCCATGTTTAGACCCATGGGAACTTTACCATCTTCTCCAAGAACAGGAGAGATTTGCTCTACAGTTTTACCAAACAAAAGGGTCATTAGCATCGATCCAAGTAAATAAATAAATAGCAAACAATAAATAAATGACTCTCAGGAACTGGTGAGCTTGGCAAGCAAGGTAACAAGCCCGAGTGGGGCTCCCTACTTCGCAGTTGTGGGGGCCCCCCTCCGGAGCTCCCACTCTTATTCTGAAGCCAAGATGGTCCTACAACTGGGTCTTATTTTGAAAGAACACAAAGGTTGCTTTCCACCTCAGTTCCAAGTGATGGGATTTCCCAGCAGGTTATCCTTTAGGTAGAGGACAGGTGGATGGCTCTTCCTGGGAGACAGAATTTGAGCTAAGGAGATTGCTCTCCAGCTCAGTTCCCTTTGTCCCTTTGTCATCTCTATGTATGAGAGTTTATGATGGCTATGGGTTTCTGTTTGCTTCCTTCTCTGGTGCTGGCCCTCAGCTTCCCTTTATCAACTGCTTAGCAGCAGCAGCAGCAGCAGTAGTACCAGCAGCAGAAAGCAAGCAAGCAATAATAGCTCATTCTGTTTGTTCCATCCTTTTCGTGACCTGATGGTCAGTGCATTGAGCACTTTACATGCATCATGTCATAGCCTTGTGATGATGACTCTGTGAGGTGCTAACATCTCTATATTCGCTTTACACTTGGAAAGCACAAAGTGCGAGCAATTAAGTCCTTTCTTTGAGGTGACCTATTTACACTCAGTGTTTGTGGCTTCTTTCCGCATCAAATTCATTTTTCTTGTCTCCTTTGCTTCTTTCTTCTGGCTTGTGCTTCCTATCGCCAGCCTTTCCATTCAGCTAACTTTGCCCTAGACAGATGGGGCTTCCTCAGTTCTCAGGTGCCCTGAAGGTTTCCTGGCAACCACCTGGTCTTGAGGTCTTCAGCTGTCGGAGCAAGCGCTCTCTGCTGCCCCCATCTGGCAAACTATAGCACTGACTCATTTCTTGGCCAATAAATTTGTAAGAGTTTTCGACTCTTTTATTTTCATTAGTAAGATGCTTATGTGCTGCTGATTAAATTAAAACAGGGGTGACCAACTTCTAAGGATATACTTAAAGTCTCTAAATGAATTTAAAAGAATGTAAGATCTACTTGTGATGGGGTACATTGGGTCTTAACAGAAGTGAAGGGGAAGTGAAAATGCTTGCAGTTCAAAATCTGTTGTGTTTCTTATGCCTTTTGAACTGTCTTTGGGTGCTTTTAACGTATTTCTTCTTTATGACTTTATTTTTGAAACTTTGCCAGAATGCTCTGAAAAAAGTCTAAAGTGTAAATTTACCATTTTGCGAAAGTCATTACTTTTGCACTTATATTACAAAACAAGCGACGTGAGGCCAATGATTACCTCTCAGAAGGCTGACTTCTATTTGTTTCTCTTGTGTGCTTGGCATAGAGTGAGTGTTCAGAACACATTTGTTGAGTTAGAAGGAGCGCACAAATGGCTTTTTATGAGTTACCAAGAAGAGCTGAGAGGGAATCTTATTAGTCTTGGGTCAGGCCTGGAATTTATCTTAAATACATGGTTGTTTGAAGGTTTCCCTCAACAAAATACTGTACAAGTACAAAGAAATGGGTATCCTATGCTCACAAGGCTAATGACTTTCTGCAGCATTTGGATTTCTTTCCTATGATTAGTGCTGTTATTTCCAGGCGGATCAATAGGGATCAAGAGCCATTTGAACCACTGTTCTCCCTTCATTCTGTGCTCATTCTTTTCTGTTTGAATGAGACCTGTAATCAGTGTTATTTACCAATCCTTAGGGGGAAACTTCAAACCAAAGATTGTTCCTCTCTTTGCAGGTATTAAATACTGTTTCAAGCATCATTTCAGGGATTCTGTGCTTCTTAATGAAGTCCATTTTTCCAGACTTTGCAGTCCACTGGAGGAACATTGAACCAGAAAGGATCTTTGACAAGTATTTGTTATTTAATTGGAGGCAGCTGTTAAAAAAGTTACCATAGTTTTAAAGTCTTTAGCTTTTTACCAGTTTAAGATCTAGCCTTGAAATATATACAAAATGCATCATATGGATTTCCTTCGACATTCTTTGCTATTGCAAATACTAAATATTATTATGAATATATTCATAAAATTATGGACAATTAAGTTTAGATTTAATTGCCAAAAATTAAACAAATATATTCTGTAGGCCCTCTGGGCCAGATTTCCTTAG
Source organism: Acomys percivali (assembly GCA_907169655.1). Taxonomy (NCBI): domain Eukaryota; kingdom Metazoa; phylum Chordata; class Mammalia; order Rodentia; family Muridae; genus Acomys; species Acomys percivali. Next base: position 32,653,503 of record OU015750.1, read on the forward strand.
AAACATCATCATTTATTTATAGTAAATTCTAAAGTATGTACATTCTGTAGAAAATATTGAATGCAGCATTTTTCTGCCTTGCCCTTGAATTCTTGCCAAATATCATCGAACATTGGATACGCACTGTAATAGCAGTTTTGCTTAAATGTTGCTATTAATCTAATCTTTAACCTTTAACATTTTGTTCAAGGGATTTCAGAAGGAAACTTTACACAGCTATCCCATGTCCAGAACAACCAGAGCCAAACACAATGTTCTTACAGTTGAAGGACAGCCAAGATGCACATTTTCTGAGCATGCTTTTCCTTGGAGTCGCCATGAAGATGAAATATAGCTTTTATGAACACAATCTTCACAGAAAAGGCCCCTTTTTGTCACAGTGCTGGGCTGATTTTCAAGCCAAGGGCACAGCCCTGTATGCTTTGCAGGTCTATTTTTAGGTTCCCATTTCTCAACAGGATGCTCTGGGTTTTTAAGTTAGTGACACTCAGGCTGTGGTGGAAGGAGCAGACGGCCTGCTCTGTGCATCTCCGGGAGGCTGGCACTCTCTACCCACCGGGACCCATGGTCACTTGGCCCTAGCCTACACTGTGGTCTTGGAGACAGTGAAGACACATTTGGACTCTTCTTTTGCTTGCTTTTTCTGGGTTTCCGAAGAGCTTTGCTACCCTGGGTTATTTATGAATCATGCATTGCCAAGATCTTTCCGCTATGCCCCCTCGGGGTCCTACGGAGCAGAGAAAGTGATTTAATTTAGATTGAGATGGAAGAGACCAGACAACAAAGTGCACGGATGGAAAATGTCAAATGCCATTCATTTATTTCTAAAATGGAACAGAAAGGACGTAAAAGCCTGTAAACAAACAAACAAATAAGTAGATGAATAAAATAAATAAGTATATAAATTCATTGCTCTTTTATATCATGGCATTTCACTGAAAATATGGAAGAATGACTGTTTTAAAGCTAAAGAAAAAGGACAAACAAGCTACTTCAGTGTGGGCAGAGTCTCCAAGAGGAAATGTCTCATGTCAGAGTTTTGTGTTATTCTCCCAGAAGAGAATTGCTAGATTGTTAAGGAGTAAATTTGGAATCTGTTATGAACAACACTTTGACTTTATGAAAAGTTTGGAGCATACATATTCCTAAAATATTTCCTTTATCTTTCAGTGAGATGTCAGTTTTCTGCCCTGGATGTTAGGACACAGCCTCTTCCAGCCCACATTAACTTGGACTTCTGCATACTAGCTCCATCTTGTGGTTGTTTGTCAATTTTCCACGGTCCATTCGTTGCATCTTTCACAGTTATGGGCACAAACAGAATCCCCTGTTCCCCACAGGCTGGACAGAATTTAGCAGGAGTGAAGAACGGACTCACAACTTTCCACAGAAGGCCATAGACTGGAGAGGTCGGAAACAGTGTATTCTCAAAGCCCGCTATCAGGCATGCACCCCATAAACAAGGCTCCTGGTCTAAAGTTCTCATAATCAAATGGCTCAACCAACCAGGGATCAAGTGTTCAAATACACGAACCCATGGTAGACATTTCTCACGTAAGCCATTACAGTTAGAAACGAAGACTGCTTTCAAGTACACTCAAAGCTACAGATACGCCAACATGGTCTTAATGAATTCTTATGCAAAAATCATAGTGCTGGAATCTGGCGTGAACAGCGGGCACCCTTCTTTCAGGACGTGTTATAAACTTCAAATATTTTTGGCATATAATGTGTGGCATGCAGTCAAGTTCTCACTTGGGACCCCTGTCCTTTGAGGCCTGACTGCGTGAGGAAAAGCCGATGTATTTTGTGACCTGTGTGAGCCGTGATGCCCAAGCTGAAAAGGCCTTGGAGGCAAGAAGGCAGCGCATCACCGGGGCTTCCTGTTGCGCATGCTCACTTTGGAAAACAAAAAACACAAGCCCAGATCGGGTCACTACAGGTGTCATTTGAACAAAACACTAGGAAGAGATAGAGGGTTCCCAGATGGTGGCAGGCACTTTCTTGATAAACATTTGCTTTTCCCAAGAGGGAGAAGGCTAGACGACATTACATATACAGGAAAAGAAAAACAAAAACAAAAAACAAACAAACAAACAAAAAAACACAGAGTCTCTCTCTCTCTCTCTCTCTCTCTCTCTCTCTCTCTCATAGTTATGCAGATGAGAAAGCCTTATACAGCTTGTCTGTGCTCAGGACCTAAGGGTTTTGTTTTCTGTTGTTTACACTGCAAAATCACAAACAGAGGCTCCCCAAGAAACCTCCTTCGTTTGCACCACTGTCTGCTCCCAGCAGTCATCCAAGGGCCAATTCTTCCCACAGCTGCAGCAGAAGACAGCTTCCAGAGGGTCCCTGACAGGGAGGAACTGAGCTGTTAGGAATGAGTTGCCCACCCACTGCTAAGTAACGTTGGGTCTCCAGCGTGGTATTTCCATTGGAAAATGTGCTGTGCACTTGGCTGTGGTGACAGTAGTATTTACCACACATCTGCCTCGCAGGCCTGTGCTGCAGCAGCTCCAAGGCCCAGTTCCAGGCTGGCAAGTAGTCTCTGAAGACGTTTTGCCTTCATTAGAGCCAGACTAGAGCAAGTCAAGGTTAGGCTAGCAGAATCCATTAGGAAAGTTAAGCAGGGGAGCCTAGAGAGAGGCTGTGACCACCTCCCTACTGCAGTGGCATCTATCACTGAGCCGTCTAAGTCAGGAGTCTACAGGAGGAAGCTTGCTATGGGAGCAGCCTGGAAGGTGGTACATATGTTAGGGACCTGCTGAAATCCAAGCTAAAGCCACAGTTCCCTTAAGGCTTTCCCAAGACTTCCCTCGCTTCTTAGAAACCTCAGTTAAATCTGAACCTTTCCACAACAGTGGAGAAATGTGTTTTTGATAATGATGTTCCTCTTTGCTACACAGTTATGTTTCATCAAGACTATGGTGAGCAAATTGTTGCTGCCCGGCATCAACCCGGGAAATGAGACAAAAAGACATGAATCCTCTGTAATTTGCCTCTGAGTAATACCAGTATTCTCCATCATTGAAAACCCAGACCAGCTTTTTCCACATGCACAAAGAGCTCAACAATTTCTACCACACCACACCCCAATCCTACACAAGCAAACCATTAAGTTGTCTAGGAAGAGCTTGCTCCAGGTAACCCTTATACCACAGATTGCTTTTAGACATGATGTGTACAATACTTGGGTTCTATGGTTGAGTACTCAGACATGTTGACTTGCAGAGGTCGAAAACATGTCCCAGGAACACTGTGGATAATAAAATTAATTGCATTTGTGCCCTTTAGGAATTTTTCGAGCGTGGTTTGATTAATTTCTGTTATAGTCATTAAAAACTAACAGATTTTTAATAATTTTAATTAAAGAAAAATATAATATAAAATTTACCATCTTGGGGCTGGAGAAATGGCTCAGCAGTTAAGAATACTTGCTGCTCTTGCAGAGGACCCAGATTTGGTTCCCACATGGTGGCTCACAGGCATGTACATGGTGGCTCACACCCATGGGACTGGACACCCTCTTCTGACTTCTGAGTAGACATACATACATACATACATACAGGGTGGACATATATACATGCACACATATAAAAATTTAAAAAAAAAACAATCTAAAAACAAAATTCCGTGTTTTTTAAAGTGTGGAGTTCTGTTAAGTGTATTCATGTTGCTGTGCAAGTTCTCCATGACATTTTCATTTTACAAAACTACAACTCTATACCCATTAAGCAATTCTCCATCAATCCATCCCCCCACCCCAACAGTCTACAGCTCTGGGCAAAAATCATTCTACTTTGCATTTCTATGAATTTAACCACTTTAGGTACTTATGCAACTAACTAACTAACTAACTAACCATGTAACATTTGCCTTTTCATGGTGGGCTTATTTCACTTAACATACTATATTCAAAACTCCTTTGTGCTGCAATATGTGATAGAATTTCCTACTTTTTCAAGACTGAATACTATATTCTCTCTCTCACACACACACACACACACACACACATACACACACCACCACCACCACCACCTTGTGATTATTTATTTATGGATTGTCTTGCTCTCATCCCTTGTGTATAGTGACTAGTGTTGCTTTGAATAAAAAAGAGTGTTTTCAGTTATTGCTGGATCCTGCGGCAATATTCTTTCTAATACTCTGAGGTATGACTATGCCACTTTTTGTAGAAGTTTTACTATTTTACCATTCTACCATTAGTGCACAAGCATTCTAGTTTTTTACTCACATCTTCACCACACTTGTGGTTTTTTTTTTTTCTAAAAATAAGATTTAAAAGCAGGAAATACTTGTTTATCTTGATTTCAACGAGAAAAAGGTTTTTTAGTCAATCCTCCCACTAAAGCCCTCTGATGGCATCTTTGGTGTTTACTGAATTGTCTTCAGGATTTCAGTTGTCTTTTAACTGTTTCATGTACGAAAGCTTACAGGTGATTCACGTCGGCAAGAACATGCTTGCAAACTTCAAGTAAGTAGCATGTTTCCATCATTTTACTTTAAAAAACCCAAGTTCAATAAACAAATGTTGCTGCCTAGGTCTACACCAGCCTGCTTTCACTCACTTCTTGTCAGCCCTGAACTCAGAACTCTTCCAGGCAGTGGGGAATTTCTGGTGACCAAACACTGACCAAACTGCACTCTTTCCAAGTGCACAGTTCTCTTGAGTGTTTCCCTCTGAGCACAGAGAAGAGCCCAGGAGGAAGGAACAACTAGACGACTCTAACTGCTCCTTACACTTTTCAGTATGTTAATGAGCTGAGATTGTGTGACAGAGGGCCTATAACCACTCTACAGCAGTAAAAAAGAGTGATGGCCCTGTTCTTGGGGTGCTCTCTCTAGGTAATGTGCGGCTGGCAAAGTGTGACATTTTAAGTAAACTTTATTCTCTCAGTATTTAAAGAAGCATAAAGGCAGTAATAAAATACAGAACACAACATTGGTTGACACAAGGATTCCTGCCTCTCATGCTAAATTGCCAGAACTTCTTCCTTCATTCTGAAATATATGGCTCTTCCCTGATAAGTGAGTCGTAAAACTTTTATGGAGTGTGCCCTAACTTTACTGTAAAAATATGCTCCATTTTTATGGCAAAGGTGACTCAGAACTACCTTGTGAATAATAGGACAACATATTTAAGCTATTACATTTGCCTCTTTAGACAGTATCTAAGCCTTCCTGATACATATATCTCCCCTTCGTGGAAGTGGGGACAGAGGAGAATCTAAATTGGCTATTTCCTCAAAACTCAACAATTTCTGACTCAAAAAAGTAACAGAGTTTAACTTCAGGGAAGCACACTTAAATTGAAAGAAGGATTTGAAAGTGAGGGCTGTCTATCCCACAGAGTCATGTAGCTCCCTTCATCCATCCATCCATCCATATGTTAAAATCACAATGGGTGCATCCAACAATGTTTAGCTACTTGAGGACATATGATTGTACAAGCTGACCTGGGCCTGCGGGGGGATGAGCCATTCCCATGGGTGGAGAACTAAATGCACGTAAGAAGAAACTAAGATAGATGGATGCTTGCAATTTCTTACCAAATTTCATCCCAGACTCGGATTCTGCCAAATTCCTGGATATTTCTCAATGGAGCACAAACAAGCTATTGTCTGTCTGTCTTTGTTTCTTCCTCCTAAACTTACGCACTTTGAAAATATCTGAATTAAATGTACATGTTTTAAATAAATAGAAATAACAGAAAGGCTAGCCTTCAGCTTACCATACACAGTACGTGGGGCTGAATTTGAATGTTACTTCATGACAATTTATATCCTCCAAAGTGAAACAGAACAATCCTGTAACACGCACAGAGAAATTTTATCCTAATGCCCTGTGAATAAAATGCATAATTCATTTAGTAAATATCCCCGTGGCTTTTGATTTGTGTGTACACCACTCTAATTATTTCTAAGACCATTTCAAAGGACACAAAGGAGCTTTTGGGAGTGATGTATCTGATTCTTAAAGGCAGTTATACTAATCATACATGTGCTAAAATTCATAGAACTATGGATCAAAAGAAAGAAGTTAATTTTTGCAACATATATATATATATATTTAAATGGCTTAAAACAAAGCATTTGCTGCTGCAAAATACATAGCTTCCTTTATAATATCCAAGTGCATGCATGAACTTGCTCCCTCCTGTTAGTATGAAGGCTGAGGAGACTGTTGAGTAGAAATTGTACTTACTTCAAAGGCTTGGACTTGCTCTATTAAAACAGTGATGCAATAACCAACATTTGTCAGGTCAAACTAGTTAAGCACTTGCTGGAGAATGAGAAACTCCCCTATGTTGATGATTGAGGGATTTCTGAGTTTGGATGAACTCATGTCAGGTGTCCATTTGCTTCCTTTGCAGAATGAGGTTCATTGTTGCTCTTTTCACAGAAGGCCTCCTGTGAGACCTCTGGGCAGAGTCTGAGGGGGAGGGCTCTGTAAAAAGTATCACTCCCTGTAAGGATGGGCGGTGTCATGACAGCTCTGCCGGTACGTCCCCAGGTTCACATTCTAGACAGCAACATGTCGCTGGCACCCTGGCTTCTTTGCTGAAGATGAGGAACATGAAGGGAGATACTGGTCCTCTTCTTGGTTCCACAGGGTGTGTTTTTCAGGCATCATTTCACTAGGCAGCTCTATCTGGCCTGGGACTCACTATGTAGACCAGGCTGGCCTTGACCTCACAGAAATCTGCTTGTATCTGTCTCCCAAGTGTTGGGATTAAAAGCATGTGTGACCCAGCCTGGCTTCCTCAGGATAGTTTAAAGAGCCAAGACTCTCTAAAACTCTGAAGAGTCTAACGCCGGCAACCTCTGTTCTCTCTGCTGCAGGGAATGACACTGGCTAGCTGGAGAAGTCTACTGGATCTGGGATGCTACTCCAGGTTCAGAGATTCATGCACTGGCCCAGGAATAGATACAGCAGGCAACTATTTGGTCCATGGTCAGGCTATATTAATGGCCAGGAAGCGGGACATAGGCATGTAATGGAAGTTTTGGTTTCTTTATAAACTCAGTTGTGTTATGTGAATATGTTTTTGTTTTAATACCAATTGTGGGATTTTAGTTTGAGCTTTAGTTTGTCCACAACTGATAACTGTCTCCTGTGGGGCATGGTCTTTGCCAGCTGGTAACTGCATGCCTCCTGTGGCACAGAGAGGACCATGGTCTAGGACTTTAAGGAAGATAAACAGGAGAGCCTGGAGAAAGAGTGTTTGGCATGCAGTGGTGGCCTGGGGCATGTAGCAGTTTGGAGAGACCAGAGACGGATGGTGTGGCAGACAAAGAGAAATATTTCAACGCAGTGGCTTGGGGGAGACTGCTTGCTGCATTTGCTGTTGACGGAGATTGGTGTTGCCCTTAAAGAACTCAATTGATGCTAAACAGCCACAAACATTCTTTCTCATACCCATGGTTAAGGAGTTGGTGAAGGGAGGTAGAAGCTTCAATACCCCCAACAAAAGAGTTTAAAAACAAGCCTCAACACAGCCCCTGGGGGGTTAGAGACTGGTGATACAGTGCAGGTAAGTGTGTCTGCTCCCATAGGATCCCAAGGCTCTTTGGCTTTTGTTTTTCCTTTTTCACATATGTTTTTCTTTTTCAATCTGTGTTGAACCTGGGGCTTTGAACATACTTGACGAGCGCTTCACGGTTAAGCTATTACTCTGTTCATCTTTTCCTCATTTTTGATAGACATGTGATTATAGCAAAATGATTTTTTTTTAGCAAAATGATTCTTAACTCTGGGAAAGTCAGGAGCAAAATGGCAAGCGGAAGTGCATGCATAGCTTCCAAGAAATAAAGCAAAGCTGGCATGGCTGCATGTACCTGTAAGCCCTGCGTTCTGGAAGTGGATGTAGAAAGTTCAGAAGTTCAAGATTAGTCTCAGCTACATAAGCTAGTTCAAGGAAAGTCTGGGCTATATGAGAAAAAAGTTAAAACTGTCAAGAATAAGGGATATGAAAACTAAGACAAAGCATTCTTAACTAGGAAGGGCTATGGGTATTTTTTTTTGCAGACAAGTCAAACCTTTGAATCTCTTTTCTATAGGGTGTTTTAAATGAATAGGCCTACAAAGGAACTACTTACATAAAAATACAGGTACCCATACAGGCCTAGGTTTAGAACAATGGTCTTTGTGTAACACCATGGGTTTTGCACTGTTGAATATTTTGATTTTCCAAGAAAATGCAACAACTCATACTTAAGAAATAGGTTTCCTAATTTTTAAGTGTCAGCATCATTTGTGTAAACACTGAGCTACCCTGAGCAGGTGTTAGTTGGTTTTGACTGCAGCTCTAACATTGAGATCCAGTAGTATAGACTTCAGGAGAACCTTGACAAACAGGAGAGCAACACACTCCCAGATGCTGTCAACAGATAGACTGGGGCCAGGCCAGGGAGTCTAACACCTGGCTCCCATTCAAGCAGAAGAGGACGAAGAGGACGAAGGAGAAAGACAAGGACAAAGGAGATCATGTGCCCACACATCCTATGTGCTTAGAGATGCATTGTCATTTCCTCTCCTTTGGTGCTTAGGGATTACCTTCCCTCTCTCCCTTGTGATTTCCACAGAGCCATTTCAATACATTTGTTGACTTTTGCCTTTAGAAACTCCAGAGTTTTGATTTGCTTTTATTATGTATTCCTACTACCTCTTACAAAATGGCTTCTTCAGCTTGCTAGAGAAGGGAAGATGTAAAAGGAAGATAGTCAAGGACAACATGGGACACAGACCGAGGTCCTGTGTGAATAAACATTTCTTAAGTTATAAATCTCTATGAAGGATGCTTGCCTGTTCTGAACATAATTAAAGCAGATAAGATCCAATAATTACCATTTCAAGTAACTAAAAAACATACCTATCTCAAGAAACAGCCGCACTATCTGATGACAAGTGGTCTGCTATACACATTCCAACAAATGGAAGTCGTACCATCATGATAGCTATTGTTTTTAATGGAATCAATGAAGTGTCCAGGGATGACATTTCTTAGATGAGTGGCTTCAAAATGGTTAGCCTACTATGTGCAGTAAAGAATTCTGTGTGTGTATGTGTGTAATTGAAATAAATTTTGTATTACAGCTTTATATACAAGTGCTTTCTGAGACAGTACTTGCTAGAGTCAGTGTCATTCTCTCAAGGAACCATGTATTAATACTCATTATGTGGTAAACACAGGTGCTATCTCTAAGGCCATCCAGACAAAACAAGAGGATTCTAATGTTGCTTGTTAAGAACTGAGTACGGTGTGCCCAGGGAATGATGGGATCACAGAGAGATCTCACTTTGGGGCAGTGACCTTAGGAGAATGCTCTTGGCAAAGACTCATCCTAGGCAGGCTCTCATAACCACCCCAGTACTCTACAGAATGGATAGGGAAAGATCCAGAAACCAGGGGCTTGGTTAGGGCAGGGGTGGACACAGAAAGTCTGTGATGAACAGTGAGCTGGAGTCCTCGGAGAATAATAGAGTATGGTGGGGGTGGTAGGGACAGATCATAGAACTGTTGAGGGAGGGGCACTGGAGGCCTTTTAGCCCTGTGGGTTTTTAACTCTGCTCCAATATGAGGCAAAGGATCTCATTTCTCATTGGAAATTCAAGAGTTAATGGCAAACTGCAAAGACTGAGTCTTAAGCTTAGAACAGAGGGTTCTTTTCTCTAGCTAAAGCTCAAGTAGCTAAGTATGGATTACTGTGTTTCACTGACTCCGGGTGCATCCACATGGCTGGTCTGCAGGGAGGCAGGCTGGGACCTGGCCTCCTGTCACACTGCATAGGCCTGAGCACTAGCCCCCACCCCCCCACCCCACCCCCCACCCCCCACCCCACCCCCCACCCCTGCCCCGTGACTGTCAGAGTGCAGTCACTAGGGCAGAGGTTCCATAGGAGGTGGGATGTGGCTAGGGGTGTGGGTTACCTGCTCTTCTGGCTTTGGGTACCTGTTTCTGCTTTCTGGGTAGGGCAGGATGTTCCTCACAAGTGGTTATTGTCTTGGTAGAGGATGGCCTATTGTTGAAAGGGTTTGACCAGAGGCAGAGGGTCGCCATGGTCTGTCGTGGTGTCCCCTTGTTGAAGCAGCAGCTGGGTTTGCAGCGGTCTTTGAGAATGGCTTCTTTAGCTCTCCCTCCCAGGGTCCAGGGGCCAGCTGCTCAGGGTCCAACCCACTTCACATGTTAGAACTCTAATTTCTTACCCTGGTAGAAGGGAATGCCACACTGTTTGAATGCTAATGTGAATGCTGGGTGTAGTGGTGCAATACCTTTTATCCCAGCACTCCAGAGGCAGAGGCAGGCAGATCTCTTGTGAGTTCAAGGCTAGCCTGGTCTACAAAGTGAATTCAGGACAGCCAAGGCTGTTACACAGAGAAAACCTGTCTCAAAAACAAAACAAAACAAAACAAACAAAAAAGAAAGCTAACGTGAATGATAAATCAATCACCTTGGAAGTTGTTTAAAATGCCAACTTCATGTCTTCTCTTCAGATATTTCATTTTTTAAGTCTTGGAGGGAACCCAGAAACCTTCAATTTTAATATTTTCCCCAGGGATTCTGATAGAGGCATTTTATGCAGTCCATGTTTTAAAATATAAGGGAAAAAAGGAATAGGGTTGAGTGAGAGACAACTGAGCTCCTAGCTTTGACTGACCACTGAGGCCAACTGGGATAGTGTAACTACACCAAAGCTTCTGGGGAACTGGGGGGAATGTATACGAATGTATACATGTTTACTTGTGGGGGGCGGGGAGGGAGTTTGAAATACGTTTTTAAAGGTGATGTTGGAATTCATTTAATTTAATAAGCAGGAGTCACAAAATAATAGGGGAAAGAAAAGGTCTTAGTGGCAGTTTCCACAGTGGTCACGAGGTGGCAGCCTTCTGCATAACATTGAAGAGCTATGCAGATACCATCAGTTTAGCTACTCAATAAAAATGCCATTAGTTTTTAAACTATGCATTAAGTTTTAAAGGATCAGAAGGAAAATTATTTAACAGGAGAGACTTCAAACTTAAATTTCCATCAAATGCCATAGTCTAGATGGAGGAATTTAGTGAGATATCCACAGTAGATTCAGAGCAAAGATAAAAATTTGAGGAAAGGTCTTTGTAAAATGAAAAATGTCACTCAAAGGCAGTATCTTAAAAGCGTTCCAAAAGTTTGACTTTTTGGAGAATCAGCAGGTGTAATCTGGTCATTAAAACATAAAGCAGTAAAAGTTTCTTTTCTTCTGGTCCGTAGTCAGGACCAGACAGTGGAGAAGAAAAAGAGGGGACAAAGCTTGAATGACCAGGACATCAGAGGACCAGAAAGGATGACGAGGCTGTGGCAGAATCTTTGTACCCCCTGTTACTCTGGAAGGGCAATGACAGGTGAGGGGTGCCAAACAGACTGGAACCGGGTGCAGGAGAGTCTTAAGACATCATAGGGCAGTCTCGCAGTGGGGCCACAGCTTTGTGCTTCTGGGAGTCTGAGAGGTCAGCCCGGTCTCAGCCTTATTGGATTTGGAAGAGGCAATTTGTAAAGCACATCTGTTTCCCGAGGGCACCAGTCAATAGGCTGGGGCTCAGATGCATTGAAAAAGGAGAAAGCCCACCTTGGCCCACTCCCTCTAGGCCTTCTCCCTCTGATTCCTGGATGCCAAGAACTGAGTCCCTCTCCAGCAGGGTGGGTGGAAGCCTTTGACACAGTAAGCTGGAATAAACCTTCCCAGCGGGGACACTGGTTCTCAAAGGTATTTGTCACAGCACTGGAAAGTGTGCCTAATGCAGCTGGGGTTGACAGTAAAGCCAAGGGCACTATTGCATACGAAAAGGCCCTCTCCTTGGTGGGGAGGCCTGGTGGCACTCAAAGAAAGAGTAAGCAGGCTACCAAGATGAGACTTGATAGCCTATGACCATATAGTGGGGGAGTAGGTCTCCCCCCCCCATCTTAGACCTAGGGGAGGGGAATAGGGTGAAAGTGGGAGGGAGAGAGGAATGGGAGAATACAAGTGATGGGATAACAATTTAGTTGTAATGTGAGTAAATTAATTACATTAACATTTTAAAAAAGAAAAGGCTGTAAATGACATACACGAGTGGCTAGAGAGGTCAGAAGGAAAGAAGGTAGAGTGATAAAAGTCACACTTTTATTTTCCTGGAGCACACAGGAACGTGGCTTATATTCTTTTTTGTTTGCTTGTTTGTTTGTTTTTTCGAGACAGGGTCTTTCTGTGTTAGCCTTGGCTGTCTTGGGCTGGCTTTGTAGACCAGTCTGGCCTTGAACTCACAGAGATCCACCTACCTCTGCCTAGTGCTGGGATTAAAGCGCC
>OU015750.1:32672508-32690008 GCA_907169655.1 Acomys percivali
TTGTTGTTGTTGTTGTTGTTGTTGTTGTTGTTGTTGTTGTTGTTGTTCTTCTTCTTCTTCTTCTTCTTCTTCTTCTTCTTCCCCCTCCTCATGTTCCTCCTCCTCCTCCTGTTCCTCCTCCTTGTCTTTTTCTTCTTCCTCTTCTTCTTCTTGCTCTTCCTCTTCTTTCTCCTCCTCCTCCTCTTTTTCTTCTTCCTTCTCCTCCTCCTTCACATCTTTCTCCTCCTCCTCCTTCGATTTTTGAGACAGCCTTTCTCTGTGTATCAGCTCTAGCTGTCCTGGATCTCGCTCTGTAGACTAGGCTGGCCTCGAGCTCACAAAGATTCGCCTGCCTCGGCCTCCCAAGTGCTGGGCTTCAAGGCATGCACCGCTACCGCCCCGCTGAAGCAGCGGCCTTTCTATTTGCCTGAATCAGGTTGGACTTCTTTTGTCATCTGGTACCGGCAGTTCAACTAAAAGACCCGTAGCACTTTGCTGTGGAGAAATCTTTTTCCCCTACATCGCCACCTAATTGGAAATCCTGTGCCTCAGACCTCCTTCTGCTCTTCACGCTTCTATGCCTGGAGCCCGACGTACCTGAGGGAAGCAGATCTCAGGACGCCGTGCTTCATTCTTCTCCGCTCTGAGATCGATATACCCAAACCTTTTGGCAGAGACGTGCGCACTTCTGGCATAGTGTCAGTGGCACCGCGGAACCACATATCATGTAGGCCCCAGGAATGGACCTCGAGTAGTCAGGCTTGGTGTCCGGTGCTATTCCCCACAAAACCATCTCTCTAGCTCTGTTTTAATTATTTTATTTTATTTTATTTTATTTTATTTTATTTTATTTCAAGACAGGGTTTCTCTGTGTAGCCTTGGCTGTCCTGGATTCGCTTTGTAGACCAGGCTGGCCTCGAACTCACAGCGATCCACCTGCCTCTGCCTCCCGAGTGCTGGGATTAAAGGCGTGCGCCACCACGTCCAGCTGCTCTGTTTTTATTTTTTTCAAATTTTCTGGGGCTGGGGATCGAGCCTAGAGCCTTGGGCATCTTAGCTCCACCATTAAGTTCCATCTCTTTCCACACTACGACTTCTTTAAAAGTAGAAATCCGTGGTTGCTGAAGCGACTTCTTTTTTTTTTTTTTTTTTTTTTTTTTTTAAGGATATAAAGATATAAGCAATAGTTTAGGGAACTACATGGCACGGAACAGAGGAGTTACTGAGACCCGTCCTTGGAGAAGGGGACGGCGGAGGAGGGAGGCTTCCTTAGCACCTGGGCATAGCAGCAGCCAAGCGGGATGAGAGTGAGGACTGGCAGGCAGCATGGTTCGCGGGTTGCAGCTGGGGCTGTGAGACCCCTGTAACCAAGGGAACGTGCTAGAATGAGCATCCTAGAAAGACAGGAGGGATATATGCAGAACTGGCTGATGGAGGGTAGAGACTGCACAAAGGAAGGCTGGATTCGGATTTGGGAATCCTTGAACTCTAGATTAGTGGAGAAAACTCTAATCCTGTTTTGAGTTACTGATAGCAGTGCCCTTCGTATCGGACAGACAGCTCATGTTGCTTTGTAAGAACCTCAGAGAGATCACGAGTTAGAGCAGGGGGCGAGTACACCATAGTACTTTCCTGACCTTTCTCATTATTGTGGGCTCCTGTCTTAACAGGCTTGTTAAGGGAAACAGCACATTCTTTTTGGTATTTTCTGGAATCATCCTCCCATCCCTAAGCCCGCAAAGCCTGTTGTGTAATTGCCTCCAGCAGGCCAGAGGTCATTTAGAACAGCAAGTGAAGGCAACATCTGGCAATTAGAACTTACATTTTAGTGCTCTCCCAGCAACCAGGGTAAGCTTCAGGCTCTGAAGTGGACGCTTTACAAGTCTAGACTCACATTGCGTCTTCATGAAGGAATAAAAATATACTCCTTCTCAAGTCTCTGAGGGAGTTGAAGACTGAGTAGCTTAGTTTTACAATGAAGCTTAATTGTTTAGGGGTTAAGATGTTTTTAGGTCTAGGTAGGTGTTCTAAGTTGATAGTAACAATATGTGGTAGAGATTGATTTACATTCAGAAATTTAGATGCACCAAGATAGGAAAGATGTCTTCTTCAAGGCTGTCAAATACAAATAGCCAGAACACTAGGAATGTAACTTTTATATAATTCCTGATGGTGTCACGGTTATTCATGCCATAGGTAATCTATTGTATATGTGTGTAATAATATAAATGTATATGTACAAAAATAAAATAATTTTTAAAAGAAAAATATATATACAACATAGTAGTGCAGAAGCTTGACCAGTTCCAACTTTCAGTGCGGAGTTGCTCTGTGTGGCACTGCTGCCTGCACCCTAAGGGCCAAACCTGCAAGTCCATCCTCCATGGAGAGAGGGAAGGTGTCCAGCAGGGGTCAGTGCATTCCAAGCAGCCTGGCTAGATTAGCCAGTTTTGTGTAAACAACCTCAGGGCCTGAGAATCTGACAGAAGGGCCTTGAGTAGGGAGGGAGACTCCCAAAGAAGAGATCTGGAAGCCAAACTAGAAGTCTTTTTCTTCCTAGAGAAAACTGAGATTTATCGTGAGCCTAATTACTATAAGCCCAGTTGAAAAGTGCACAATGATGGATGAGAGTAGGGATGCCTGACAGTGGCTCATTGTGTCCTTTGCTCTGCCGCAGGGCACTGTCCGGTTCTGTCCTTCTCTAAGGAAGAGCTTGTTCAAACCAGGCTTAGGATTTTCCCTCCACCTGATGGACAGTTCAAGCTGAGGTCACTGGAGTGAGCCCTGCACTGCTCGGTCCCTCCTGGGAAACTCCATTCTGCACAGAGGCAGGCACCCCCCCCCCCCCCCAGTTAACATTGTGCACACTGGAAGCCTGGCGTCACCAGGGCTTTTGCGGGGGGTAGGGGGTGGGGGGCATTTCCGGTTCCGCGTCAATGGTGATCAGGAAGACATGGTGACGTATGGAGAAGGGCTGTTTGCCTAGTGATGTCTCTGTGTGCTCAGCATTTATCAGAAGGCTGCCATTTTCAGAGCGCAGTACAAGAGACTTTCAAAAACACACAGAGATGTAATAAAACTGGACACCTGAAGTCAGGGAGATCGGGACCTTGATGCAGTTCTGATTTTTAGTTGTTGGTCAGTATCCAGCCCTTCACTATTGGGCTGATTCCGGACTACTCTTCCCCAGTTCACAGGCTCATGATGGGTCTTCCCTGAGACACCAGAAGGGTACAGGCTATAGTTTGGCTGGCCCGTTATAGGCTACCACCTAGGCATAGGTAAATATATTATGGGTGTCTTACAACCTGACTAGTGCCACTGAGCCATCTATTGATGATATGTGATGTGCTATATATTTCAACCCCACCTAGTGCTCCAGGGATGAGACGGGTGGGCTCAGAGCTGTTCTTACTTAACATTGAAAGCAATTGTTCAAATGTGCCATGCCAAACAAAAGCTATGTTCCAGCATAAACTCTTGCCAAGGTACCACTAAATATAAAGACTCTGAGCAGAAGTGCTGCCAGCTTTTCTGTCCATAAGTAGGTGTAAGAAAGGCTTAGAGAAACACACAACTTCAAAAATCAATCAGCTATAGATTTTTGACACTGATACTGTGAATATAAACGCTTGTGGAAAGGCAAAGGAAGATAAGACCGGCTATTTTTAAGTGCTCAACATGCCAGTGTCCTGTCCCTGGGCAGAAGATAAATATTCATTGAATGAATCAAAGAATGGCAAATGGTTTAAGGAAGTACAGGCAAAACTTCCCATTTCCAAATGCGTTTTGCTTTATGCTTGACAGGCACCAGATAGGCAGTCAAGGAGACCCCAAGGTCTTCTCTATGTTCTTTAAAAACTGTGGCACATCTCTAGCAAAATACTGGCGCTGCCTCAAGTCTATGTGGAGCAGGAGAAATGTTTTCCATTTTCAAGCTCATTTATTTTCTTGTATCCCATATTCATTTTCGTATTTGAGGGCTTTGACCTGCCATAAAGAATAGAAATGTGGTGGTTCCCATAAGTCGACACAGTATTGCTAGGGATATTGTAATAAAGTACCACAACCAGGACAGCATTAAAAACAAAACAAAACAACAACAACAAAACAGAAGTGTGTGTCCTTATCATTCTCAAAGTCTAGGTGATGTGATAGGAGGGTAGGTTCCTGCTTAGGCAGCACTGTTCCTCACTTCCCTCCTAGCCCCTGTAATAGCCATCAATCTCTTGACTTATAGTCTCATTATTTCAGTCTCTGACCCTGTTTTTAAGTGGTGGTTCCTCCCTGCCCCCCCCCCCCCCCCCGTGTGTGTGTGTGTGTGTGTGTGTGTGTGTGTGTGTGTGTGTGTGTGCGCACATGTGCGTATGGCCATCTTTTCAATAAGGATTTCCATTGTGTTAGAAGTAGAGTGCACCACACTTCAGTATTACCTCAGATTAGCTGTTGACTACCCATGGGATGGGTAGCTACCATGTGATGGGTAACTACCATGTGATGGTCCTGTTTCCAAAACAAGGTCATATTCTGGGGTACTTGGGACCTAGGACATTGGCATTTTCAACTTAGGTAAGGTGTTGGGGGATATAATTGAATCTATAACAAAGGACGAGAAGATATCTGATCCCAACACACGGTGACTCTGTATTGTGATCCCACAATCAGTGCCTCTGCAAGTTTTTAGGACTGCAAGTTCACATGAAGATAAGGCATCCAAGAACGTACCTCAAAATGTTTTTGCTTTGTTCCTTTTTTACTTCAGCTCAGATTAGAATGCCAATCGCCATGTAAAGGGGGAAAGGCTTTGTGTTCCATCACCAATCTCCTGAAACGTGTAATTTTCAGATTCCCAAATTTGAAGCTATCCAGAACATAGAATCTCACATTTGTATCAACACCACTGGATTTCCATTCTTTGTTCAGGCATCTCTGTTTTCTGGGCCTTTTGCCTACAAGATTGTCTAAATGGCTCCAGTATGTGTATAAACATAAAAAATCTCCCACTTGTATTAAAAGGATGCAGGCTGTCTTCTAAGAAGGCATGTGTCTTATTTAGAATGAGGACGTACTAACACTGGCAATTTTAATGAGGTGCATTCAAAGCCCTGTTCTGACTGCACCAATAAGAACCCTCTGCACCACAGCAGAGCCGCTTTCCCCAAAGTTGCTGCTGTTCTTGTAGGTTTTCAGTGGACAGATGCTGGGATGATATATATTTTGTATTATGCGGCAGCAGTAGACAGACAGCTAATATTTTTCCAGTTCAGTTATTCATATCTCAGCGTGCTGTAGAAAGAACTCATTTTATTCTTCTTACTACAGAGACCGGATGGAGTTTTTGTTACTCTTCACCCCTGAGCTGGAACAGCCTGTGGCTAATGCCCATTTGCAAGGCACCTCAGGAGAGCAGTTTTCATTTGCTTTGCTTTCTGACCTCTTAAAAGTCAGTCAAATGTGGACGTTAAAAAAAACTCTATTGAGCGTTTCTGTGAAATATGACAGAGAGAGAGGGTGGTTGTGTGTGTGTCCAACATTTTTAACAAGATTTAGCTTTGTCCTTAGGGACTAGGTCATCATGACTAGTGTTGTTCCATTGGGCCATCCTAATTTACCCCAGGAGAGGGAACACTTTTTCCCTTGTGAACTGCAGGAATCTCAGACTGTACTGGGGGGAGATCTAATTCATTCTGGCTGGTTTCACTCAGATACTCTGTGTCCCCAATTACATCAATTATCTGGGTAATCGTCACAATTAACGGAAAAAGGCTTGCCCTGTCAGGACCAGCTGCAGCAAAAGTATTTGGGTGTGTGATTTAAGCCACTGGTGCTCTATGGATTGCAGAGGCTAGGTCAGGGAAGGAGGTTAGGGGAATGCTGGGATCGGGTTCCCAGTTAGTAATGGGTTGTGATTTAACCAAGCAAATGGCCTAAAGGTTCTCAGGAAATCAGGTTTCTGGTTAAAGGTGGGCTGTGGCCAAGCTGTGCCACACTGAGTTGGATTCTTCACCTCATGGTGATTTCACATTTGTAAAATGAAAGCAGGAAGCCAAATGATATTAGTCTTGATGGAGCAAATGATGACTGTACAGCGATTAAAGTAAACATTACTTCGTTCGGTCCTCAGAACCAGCTTGTTCCTTCCCCCACGAGGTCACACAGCTAGTGCTTGCTATTCAAAGGGCAGGGCATTTTCATTTTTTTGTTTTGTTTTTTTTGTTTTGTTTTGTTTTGTTTTTATTAATTTATTCTTGTTACATCTCAATGGTTGTCCCATCCCTTGTATCCTCCCATTCTTCCCTCCCTCCCATTTTCCCCTTATTCCCCTCCCCTATGACTGTTCCTGCGAGGGATTACCTCCCCCTGTATATGCTCATAGGGTATCAAGTCTCTTCTCGGTGACCTGCTGTCCTTCCTCTGAGTACCACCAGGTCTCCCCCTCCAGGGGACATAGTCAAATGTGAGGCACCAGAGTACAATAGAAAGTCATATCCCTTTCTCCACTCAAGTGTGGAGACTGTCCTGTCCATGGGCTAGATCAGGGTAGGGGTTTAAATTTTACCACCTGTATTGTCCTTGGCTAGTGCCTTAGTTTGAGCGGGACCCCTTGGCCCAAATCAGGGCAGGGCATTTTCAAACTCCTCCTGACTGTCCTTGAAAACCAAGAAGAAGACTTGGTAAACCAACCATGGCTCAGGTTGAGCCTCTTGCTGCTCCGAGTGCAAAGTGCATGGACTAACAGTGTGGGCATCATCTCCTGCTGTCTTTTAGGAAAGGCAGCCGCTCAGACCCCCACTACAAATCTACACCTGAAAATTTGACGTTTTAAACCAGATCCCAGTGTAATTCCAGCACCTTTAAAACTTTGAGAAATGCTGCTCTAGGGTCAATCAAAGGTCAGTCAGACTGGGACTAGTGCAGCAATTCCTCTTCTTTCTCATCTCTAGACGCCTCTGAGGGTCCTAAACTGGGATCTCAGGGGAGTGCTGAGGGAGCTTGGTTCTGGAAGTCAGCTTTGTATGCAGGGCTCGGCATTTGGTCTTTCATGTTTCACTCACATCATATGCTCCTGGCTTTCAGCTCCTCTCCCAAAAGGAAGCCTCCAGTAACCAAAGTATAGCAGGAGCTAAAACTGATCTTTTTTTTGCCTGACAGCAGGGGGTGGCCATTATGAGCGGATTAATGTATGTGCAGGGCAAAATTCTCCTATGTCCTTTACAGGCGGGAGAAATTGCTGTTCTAACTCTCCCTCTGGCTTCTCTTCTTTATTTAACAATGGTTGCACACAAAAGCTTTCTATGGGAAGATAATTGGATTTCTAACTCTATTTGTTCAAAACCCACTTAACATTATAATGGTCCTGGTTATATTGTTTGTATCAACTCGTCAGTAGTAAAATAGCAATTTCTGGATAAATATCTAAATTTTTATGTGAGCATCTAGGATTGCAAAAGAAAGGAAGTGGGGGGGTAGGTGGGGGGGGGGGGAAGAAGCCAGAAATAAAAATGCATTGATAAAAATAGACAGCATATGTGGTCAGGTGTCCTGTGTGGCTTCACTGGGCCGGATATGGCCAGGCTTTCCAGTGCTACTTCAAGCCTACCTGTGTGTACGTTTGCTTATTGCTTAATCACTGTGAAACTTTCTGCAAATGGATCACTGAAGACAAATATGTTCCCTGCTGGAGTCATGGGAGAAAGGCGAATGGCAGCCAGTCCAGAATGAAAGAAACATATTCTTTCACGTAGCAGGCACTACCGTTCCTCCTCCCAAGGAGACTGCAACAGAACCTGATGCCTGCAATTCCCTTGCATATGCTTGGTTCTGGTAACACTGACTGTATCATGTCTGATTGACCATTTTCATCTGTAAAGAAACAGCCCATATACCTTAGTATGTGTATGTGGAGGGTCATAGGTCTGTGTTTAAGTATAATCAATATACTTAGACATATGGCCAAGGGTTAGTCACTAAGTTACTCAGCAAGACCATTTCTTATTTATAAAAGGAGAACATGTGTGTTGGCCATGCTCCTGAGCTAACTTACTAACTTAGTCATTAACTAACACTTTCTAACTTGATAGTGTGTGAAAGTCACCTCTCAAGGGCTCAGTTGTCCTACCTGTGAGGTGGTACCACTTCCCACCACCTGGCCACACAGGCACCGAATATCCAATGAGCTAACATACATGAAATGATAGAGAGCCATGACTGAATCTCATTATCCAAGGATGATGGCTATTAAAAGTTAAAAGGTAAATCGTTTAATAGAAGAAGAAGAAATGTTGAGGTGGGTGAGCTTCCTCCTCCGTGGATCATCTTGGAACTGTACAGACATGTAAAAGAGCCCCCTCCTCCATTGCTGTTGAAGCTGGGTATGATCTGATTCTCAAGAAATTGACTGGGAATGAAATTCCTATGAATCAGGCTACCTTTCAACTGCCCTTGGAGAGGAGATACTATTTTAAGACATCCTTTGCTTTTTCTCAAGTAAGATGAAAAGCCTACCTAATCCCTGATTTAATCTGAATTGATATCTGAATTTCCAGGAACCACAATTTCTTAGAGTAGAGTAATGCAGTCTCACTTCTCACTATCTCTCATCAGACAACAGACCAGGTCCAGGGTCCCTTTGAAGTTGCCTCATGTGGGTCAGTCATAGAAATAGGTTCTTTTCCTGCAGGGAGAGTGATGTTTGTGGAATGCCCTGTGCTGATGACAGCTGTAGACATGGGCATATCTTCCAACCCAACACAGGCAGGAAAGGCCGCCCATGCCAAGTGCTAATCATAACCTATACTATGCTTTGACATGTCTGGAATAGGAGGTGTGCAGTGGTTAGTTCCATCCCAGATCTTCAGTTAGTTTGTTGTAGAGGCCGGAGGGGGTATTAGTGGCTGCACTAATGTTTGCCCTCCTGTGAGAGTTGAGGTCCATGTTGGGCACCAAATATAAAAATATACACTTTTTATGCCTGCCCTAGATACCAAATAATGGCACAAAGACCTATCATATTTATTAATTGCTTCAGGCACTATAGCTAGGCACATACTAAGCTATTCTAACCTAACTATGCTGGCCTGGCCTACTTCTCAGCTACATGGCCTGTTAGTGCCATCTTAGTGTCACCCTATCTGATCTTTATTCATCCATGTCTCATGGAGACTCTCTCCTCATGGTGACTCTTTTCTCACTGTTTCCCACCTGGGACCCCCCTCTCTGGGATCAGGAGTTTCGCCTTAACTCTCTAGCCCAGCTTTAGCCATTTAGCTCTTTATTAACAATCAAAATTGATGGAGAACAATTTTTATACAATATTGAGACAGTAGATGCTTCATAAAAATGATAATGCCAATGTCCAGACTATAGCCAGAGCTCTGGGTACAGAAATCAGCATTTGGATACACAGTGTGCAAAAACATCCTCCAAACCAAAGTGTCTGGTAATTGTCACTAACACAAAAGCCACCTTCTTCCATCTTGAACAAACTCCACTTAACAGCAAAGGAGAGGTAGAATCAAATGGATTTCAAAGTGTTTTGGTAAGTTTCCCAAACCAGCAGCAGTAACAAAGAAGCAGGGAGCCAGCAGGGTTTTTCAGGGCTTTTAAATGTCAACAGTGTCAACAGTGACCAAGTGGCTTCCAGGTTCTGCAAGCTAATCTTGGTATGAAAGAAAGTTTGAGCTGTGAAAAATGCATGGGATATTTTGTAGGTATCCTGTCATTTTTTTTTCTTGCCCAGAAAAGTAGGCGGAAAAGGAGAGAAGGAAAAAGAAGGGAAGGAAATAGAAGGGAAGGAGAGGGTGGATGCATTGGAGGTCTGCCATGCTGATAGTAGAGAGGGAATGGCACCATGCTGTTTTTAAGGGAGAAGTTCTTTGAAGGAAATGAGTGGCTTCCAGCTTAAGTCTTGCCCTAGCAGAGCTGCCCAGGAGAACCTTGCCTGCCAGGCCTGTGTCTTCAAAACTCCCAAACATCCTTCCGTATCACCACTTCTTAAGGCAGTGCTAAATGCTTGCAGCTTCTCATTTAGGAAGAGGTAGAGGCACCCCCTTGGGAAAATCCTCTTTGAAGGCATAAATTCTAATGTTTAACATCGAGTTCCAATCTACACATTTCTCTGTTCTAGCCAGGACAGCTGATTTCTCTCTGACTAAATCACAGGGCTGAGGATCATTTAGTGAGAGATCTTAGGGGTCTCCTTTCCACATTGCCAAAAAACATATCCCTTCCAGGGCTGGCCCCAAGACTGCCTCTAGCAGCCCACACTCCTATCATAATACCTAGATTGCCCAGATCACAAGAACCCCAAAAAAGACCACCAGGACTCGGTACCGGTGCAACATACACAGGGTCCTGTATTATGGGCTTGAGCTTGCGTCACAATCCTTCCTGATGCAACAGGATAGGAGAGTGGCTCTGGAGTTACAAGGGTAATGGGTTTATAAAGGGAAAAACACATTAGTGGGGGTTATGGGTCATAGGAATGTCAACCTTTAGGCAGGTTGGGTGGAGGCTGGACCTCAAGGGGAACTTGTAGGTCACAGGATGTTGACCTTGAGGTGGACTGAGTGGAGTTTTTAGGGACTGTTGGCAGGAGCAATTTACAGCAGTACGTAATGCAGGGAGAAGAGTCACCTAGAGGGCAAGTTCTCACAGAAAATACCAATCGTGGCATTAGTTACAGGACATACAGAATGTGGAATTAGTTTGGTTCTTACACTCTGTAGTATCTTGAAGGGGAACTTAGGAGAGTTGTGCACCCCTGACCTTGCAAAAGGTGTCATGAGGTGGGACATCAGAACCAAATGCACAGATGGGCAGTGTGAGAGAGATGTCAGTTCTCCATTCAGGTCTCCTGCCTCGTGCTGATGCCAAGAGTCACTGAAGATTCCTGAGATGAAAGACAAATGCAGTTACTAATGCTGTTGGGGAGGTAAGCTTAATTGGGAGACCTGGAATTTCTCAACATTTAGAAACTGGGCTGTAAATGCTATTCCTGGCTTGTTTAACCATTTCTCCCAATTTTATTTGGGCCCCTACAAAGGTATTATTTGCCCCAAATCAGCTGGAAGAAACCTTAAGAGAATGACACCCCATTTTCCCTAAGGGGGGTCGAATAGGTTTTTGTATGCTTTCTTGGGTGATAGATGTTTATTTTCATTGGGAGCTGGTTATAAGTTATTATTGTTCTTATTCAGAAAGAAAGCAAGGTTGGACTCAGGAATATCTCTCTTTTCCTTTATCTTTCTTTCATAGGTATGGAGCTATGGGTTGAAAAGAAGGAGGAATATAGAAATATATAGGGATGATAGAAAAAAAGTAGATTATTGAATCTACTCCTCAGCTTAAGGCCTTAATTGTTAAAAATAAGGTATTTTTAACTCATTGGTATAGAATTTTGTATGTTGATGCAAAATAAGTTTAATGTTGATACATTGGTATAGAATTCAAATTTGAGATTATTATTCACACACCATATATATATGTATATATATATATATATGTGTATATATATATATATTTCTATTCTAACATGAGGTATTGTACCCATAAAACTCAATTATAGTACAAGATTTACTTCTAATACCTTGAAAGTGCTATTGCAGGCTGTTTAGGATAATTAAGTAGCACAAGCTAATTGTTAGTTGATCAAATCATGGTCATGTCAATTACTAGTTTATTTTTATCACAAGAATATACATCCTAGGTTTAACAGACAGATATGATTCTATAGATATATAAGGTAAAATAGTTAGATAAGGTCTTCAAAAGCCTCAGAGACCTACAGAATATGGCATTTAAAGATATTTTTATTATTTTAAAGATTCTTTGACAACAAGACAGGTTAACTCCCGGCAATGCCCAGCCTACCTCAGAGAAGATGATGAGCTTCAAAAAACCTCCTTATAGAGATGGCTTCAAATGTGGCAAACAAGCCCCTGGGCAAAATGTCCTCATTTCGGCCACAGACAGAATTCTGCCTAAAAATGAGCAAGCTTGCATGCAGGCAGAGTCAATAGCCAAACTCTGCCAAGACAGGGCAAGCAAGTCCTCAATAGTTCCTGCCTCACAAATTACCTGTCAAATATATTGGGCCAGAAGGCTAAAGATGATGCTCCAACATTATAGAGAGTTTTGGGTGACTGATCAGGCAGCAAGTTGTCTCTGTCATTTTTTCATTTCGGAAGCTGCTAACCTGTACTTCCGGTTTACTCAGATAATTAAATTTTATTCCTTCTCAAGTCTTTGATGGGGTTGAAGACCAGATAGCTTAGTCTTACAATTAAGCTTAGTTGTTTAGGAGTTAAGATGTTTTTAGGTCTAGATAGATGTTTTAAGTCGATAGAGATGAGCTATGACAGATATTGATTTATATTTAGAATTTTAGATAGGAAAGATGTTTTCTTCAAGATTGCCAAATACAAATAGCCAAAACACTATGAATATAACACTTATATAATTCCTGATTGCTTCATGGTTCTTCTTGCTGTATGTAGTTTATTTTATATATATGTAACAATATAAAATGTATATGTAAAAAAGGAAATATAATAAAATATTTACATTATGGTCCAAATATAATTACAAAATTAACAAAAATATAGTTATGAAGTAGCAACGAAACTAATTTTACGATTGGGGGTCAGCACAATATAAGGAACCGTATTAAAGGGTCCCAGCGTCAGGAAGGTTGAGAACTGCTGCTCTAGAGGAAGTGGTACCACATTTCCTACACACTTTTGCTTCTCAGCGTGAATTCTGAGCAAAGCTCCCAGTCAGTTGGAAGTTCCAAGTCTTCACCTCTGGTGTACACTTTGCAGAGCCCACTTTGCAGGGAGAGAAGGAAGAGGCAATGAGCTATCCTTGTCAAGTGCTTGGTCACGGGGGTGATTTCAGTAAATATCAACTATTGATGCTGCCTCTCATTCCAAGTTGGAGTATTCATAACTAGTGTACTGCAGCTTTGAGTGACAAGTGATTTAGAGAAAAATAAAATAAGTAGGATTTGAGGTGCATTTAGAAGAGTGGGTTGGGTTTAGACTAGCGGTGAAACGTGGACATAGTACAAACTACCTCAGGGTAAGCAGAAAACGTAGAAGGCATGGGCTTTGGTTGCCGTTTAAAGGCCAGTTTGTACGTCCGCGTGCCTGCTGACTAAAGCAGAGACAGGAAATTTGTTTGAAGAGGTGGATTCAGAAAATGCGTTGACCAAAGTCCAAATTACCAATCTAGGGGAAAGGGAGAGATGCCGTGGGGGTGGGCTTTTGGGAAGATTAAAGGTGCCCAGGCAACCAGGGATGTGGCAACTGGGAACTGCAGCAGAGTGAAAGGTTGTTCAGGGTGGGATTACATGTGCACAGAGGACCCGTTATGGAATGTGAGTCTCAACTGAGTGCTCCCATTTACTTTCGTCTCACGGCCTTAAGAAAAAGAATTGTGCTCTTTTCCTCCGGCACGCCACCGATGATCCAGTTGTCATTATGGGCTGTTGCCCCGCCCGGTGTTACCGGTATTGCAAGAACAAGCCGTATCCAAAGTCTCGCTTCTGCCGGGGTGTCTCTGATGCTAAAATCCGCATCTTTGACTTGGGACGAAAGAAGGCAAAAGTTGATGAATTCCCACTTTGTGGCCACATGGTATCAGATGAGTACGAACACCTCTCCTCTGAAGCGCTGGAGGCTGACCGTATTTGTGCCAACAAATACATGGTGAGGAGTCGTGGTGAGGATGTGCTCATATTTGTGTGAAGCTCCACCCTTTCCGTGCCATCTGAATCAACAAGATATTGTCCTGTGCTGGGGCTGCCAGGCTCCAGACAGGTGTGCGGTGTGCCTTTGGGAAACCCCAGGGCACAGTGGCCAGGGTTCACATTGGCCAGGTCATCATGCCTATCCGTACTAAGCTGAAGAATAAGGAACATGTGATTGAGGCTCTGAGTAGAGCCAAGTTCAAGTTCCCTGGCCACCAGAAGAGCCACATCTCAAAGAAGTGGGGCTTCACCAAGTTTAATGAAGATGAGTTTGAAGACATGGTTGCTGAGAAGCAGCTCATTCCTGATGGCTGTGGGGTCAAATATATCCCCCATCGTGGTCCCCTGGACAAGTGGAGAGCCCTGCATTCCTGAGGAGGCCTTCCACTGTGATGCTCTTCTGTACTCTACCAAATCTCACAGCCAGTAAAAAAAAAAAAAAAAAAAAAAAAAGAAATGTGCTTAAGATAACCCAGTAATTAAAGATCATGCACAAGTCTGGGAACTAAGGACAAGCCAAAGAAATCACCAAGTGGAGGCCTTGGAGATGCTCTTCTGCAGCCACACAGCTATGGAAGTCTGCCTGTAGCTTGCATATGGTGCTCCATCAATCAAAGCCTTCACCGTGCAACATGTGCCTGCATTCTGTCCCCTCCCCTTTGTAAATGTACTTTCTATTTTCTATAGTGCAATGAGAATATTTGGCAAATATTAAACTAGTCTGTCTTGTCTCCCTCTCAAAGAATATTCTTTGTAACCTTTACCTCTGAGGCTAACTAAGCCAGGAAATACCTTTGTTGTGAGGAATGTACCGGAGAAGACTATTCAGACTTGGTTCAAGCCAATAGAAAGTCTTTAATTGTTTGCTGGTGACTACACTGGGTGTCCAAAACTCTAGTGCAGTTCTGAGCCTTTCTCAGGGTGAGCTCCTTTTTTTAAAAATATATATGTGTATATATATATATATATATATACATATATATTTTTAATTAATGTACATTTATATTATTATACACACACACATATATAATAAACTACATAAAGAAAGAAGAACCATGAAACAATCAGGAATTATATCAACGTTACATTCATAGTGTTTCCATTATTTGTATTTAGTAGCCTTGAAGAAAACATCTTTCCTATCTTGGTGAATCTAAAATTCTGAATGTAAATCACTATCTATCATATTCCATCTCTATCAACTTAAAACTCCTGGGTTGACACACCTCAGTTGGCAAGAACTGTTAACCAGAATCAGGACTACAGAAGCCAAAATACAAGGTCAGTATATTTAGGGGCTTTCCCAGAATTTGATAGGCCTTTCTGCCTGTGTGCTGGCTTCCAAGGCCTGAATGGCACTTCCATCATAACATTAGTTGTGCTAAGGTCTGGGGCCTACTAAGGTGTAGGGGCCTGTTACACTTTGTCCTGTGAGAAAATAATGAACATGGCAAAAGACTTGAGTGAGAGATATTGTAAAATCCATTTTAGGTTTGCAGAAATGACTGTGGATGGGTCAGATGACAGAGTTCTTTCAGAGGTGCACAGATGACAAGTGAAGCATTTTGGAGGTCACAAGTTTCAGCTAGCACTGGTAGAGGGACAGTATATTTCAGGAAGGAAAGCTCCGCCCCTTTCATCCAGAAGAGAGGAACTAATGGAAGGTGACACTGTGCCCCTACCCACCAAGGTCAAACTTCAAAGGCAGAGGGTAGCTTTAGTAACACCGAGGCAGTTTGGATACTTAAGGAGGACAGTGCTGCTCTGTATTCCATAGGGAGGAGTCGGGACACAGAGAGGACCAAGGAAAGCAGTCATTTCTCATCTGTTTCCTATGCAGTTCTCTTCATCAAAGTAGCCTGGTGCTGTGGAGATAAAACAGACCTCCCAGTGCTGTAGTTCCCCCACCCCGCTCTTGGTCCTCCAGTGACAAGCGCTCAGAACGAAAGGGCCACAAAGTTCTGTGCGACTGGGAATGTTGACTCTGAGGCAAAAGAATGTCACAGACCTTTAGGAGGGATCTATTCAGTCAGCCAAATGGTGTGGGGGGACTGCATGAGTCAAGGAGAGCCACCAGCCCCTGTCCAAGCTGAAAATGGCCAGATCGAGTGATACCAGCTGCCAGTGGCAGCTGTGTCCATGGGGCCAGCTGTGACCTGGATTTCAAGGACAACTGGTCACGGAAAGGAGAGGAGACAAAGGCTGCTCTTTGCTTTTGAGGCTCTTCCTTCTCAAAACACAAGGACACACCAGTTCCATTTGCCCCAAAGGCTCAGATGCTAAGGTTTAGTAACAACAGTCTAAAGCAGGAGTTAACATAGCCCAAAGAACGTCAAAACGATTGCTTCAAAGTAAGAACGGGCCCGCTTTTTGGTTTTATGTTGTTTCTTTTGTTACTCAGTGGGCAGGATGAAAATCAAAATAACTGTCAGTCAAATGAAGTGTCTAAATTTTGCATTTTAACCACTTTCCTCATCCCACTGTCACAGTCTGTACTTGCTCAGACTTTCCATTCTCCAACAGCCACACTTGGATTGGATCCAGTCCGACTTCCCAGCCAACTTTCCGACTGTTCTTGAAAACTCCATTTCACGCCGCTGAACATCGGGCTTGCTCATGGGTCGTTTGCTCCAGATTTCCCCAGTCAGAGACGCCACAGAGTCCCGCTGCCCCATTGCTTTTGTTTTGTTTTGTTTTGTTTTGTTTCCCCTGTGGTTGAGTTGGAATCTGGCTTTATGATGGAACAGAGGGAGTTTTGATGTGTATAAATTGATAGAACAGTCAGCTCTCTACAAGTTTTACGTTTGAAGTCATGGCCAAATGGGAGCTAGGAAAAGGTCCTTCTAAGGGTCTGAAAATATTAATTTTGACATAGTCCTTGCCTGGGACCACTCCCACAGACTCCCAAATTGTGATTTCTCTACCACCTGAAGTAAGAAGTATTTATAAAAATCACTAAGATATCACAGTTAATAAAACCTTGTCATTGTATATTATGAATAAGTAGAAGTTGTTTTCCCAAGGAGTTTCAATATATTAAAGCAATATATTAAAGCAGTGAAAAGTCCTGTTCTTCTCTAAGGATTTGGAAGCCAGTTCAGCATTTTGTGGTCTATCTGGGTGGTAAGCATGTAAGTCAGTTGTTATTTGTCAAGCGCCTCTGGGTTCTGATTGGCAGTGTAAGCTGGTTAACAATGCTGCACTTATTCCAAGCTACAGTCCACCCCCAAAAACAACTGTTGCATCTTCCCACCTTAGAACCAGGTTCCATATAATTACAAGCAGGACTGTTGGAGTTCTCTTATGAAGAAGCAACCAGAAAGCCCATTCTGGGCAATGCATTTGTTTCTACAAGCCAGCCCACTGACCTTGGGGTGCATGACAAAGGCTGTTCCTGGCTTGTTCATTTGTCTGACACAGCATGAGTTTCAGCCTGCCTTTTCCCACGTGCACAAGAACAGCCCTTTGCTGCAAGGATTTGATGCTGGCGTTCATTTTAAAACTCAGTCCTGCTCTTTACTCATAGGTACGGAACAGGTTTGACAGGTTCCACTGGAAACAGGAAGGCACAGAGTTCTCCTTCTCTCAGTAGGAATATTAATAGGCATTTTTTTTGTAGTCTGTTGATTTGGGGGGCAAAAAGTCAATCCATAGAGTTCAAAAACTAGAAATTACATAGTTAGAAATCCCAGCTTAAGCAGATGTGAAGTAATTTAAAAATCTTTAAGAGTATAACCAGTAAAGCCAGACCCCTCCCCCTTAAAAAAAAAA
>OU015750.1:32693065-32704298 GCA_907169655.1 Acomys percivali
AGAGAGAGAGAGAGAGAGAGAGAGAGAGAGAGAGAGAGAGAGAGAGACTGAGTTAGATTGCCTGGCAGCTCCCCAATAGGAATATGTAGATTTGGGGAATTGGCTGGGGCAGGCCCATGGGAGGGTGGCCATTGGCCAGGTCTTAGGAACAATGACTTTTTAGGGGGAGTTTTCATTTGCTGACTGGGACCACATGGTCATGAAAAGAGCTAAGTTGCTCAGGAAAAGAAGAGACTGAGAGTTCCCCACAGGCCTTTTCTCTCACT
Source organism: Acomys percivali (assembly GCA_907169655.1). NCBI lineage: Eukaryota > Metazoa > Chordata > Mammalia > Rodentia > Muridae > Acomys > Acomys percivali. The sequence continues at coordinate 32,693,332 of OU015750.1, forward strand.
CCCTACCCCCACCCCCACCCCCACCCCTATGAAGCCAAGTCTTCTCTCTGAATGAAACAAGTACTTAAAGATTACTGTCTTAAAGAGTCACACATTGCTAGCCCTCTAAGGTGCTTTAACCATATCCTTACCGTTCTGAGACCTACCATTTGTGTGGCTAGAAAAGGAGGAAGTCAATGCTGTGCTCCAGTTTCAGTCGGTTATGAACTCCGCCCTCTTGCCCACTCAGCAGCTCTGAGTACCAATGAAGACCTGGGTTGGTTAACATTCTATTATAGAGGGGAGGCGGAGCTCGAGAGGGAAGGAGCTCACCAGCTGTGCCCAAAGCTTTCACTCTCTCCAGTACATACCTGTGTTTAGCAGTTTCTGATGGTGGATGGGGAACACAGCTTAAGGAGGGAGACATTTTCTTTGGTAGTGTATCCTCCTGTAAGTTGCATGCTTCTCTTGGTACCTGCAATTGAACTCAGCGGTTCACCAAGCTAGAGCGAGTGGGATGTTACCCTGATCTGATGCTGATGCTCTGTCTGGTGTGAATAGATATTTTTCATGTCTCCCCAAGAAAAGTTAAAAACGACACTGACCATAGCCCCCTCTCAGCTAAGCAAGGAGAGAATAAGTGTGTCCTTGGTGCTCTCTCCTTTGTCAGAGTTTGTCCTCTTCCACAGGCAGCCTCATCATTGCCATGGACTCTGACAGTTTAGGGGTCTCCAGGGCAGCTCCAGACATTACACTCGTCCTCAATATCACATTTTGTTAACTATTTGAAACTCTTGGGGCCTCACTAGATGATTTTCAGCAAGGATCTATGTTTGAAAATAGTGATTGGCTCTTGGCTTAAGTTTCCAGAGAGATAGATAGATAGATAGATAGATAGAGAGAGAGAGAGAGAGAGAGAGAGAGGGGGGGGGGGAGGGAGCAAGGGAGGGAGAAAGGGAGGGAGGGAGGGAGAGACCTACAATGTAAAAGCAAAGCCTAAGGGACTGGTTCAGCATCCATTGCTCTGACTGGGTGCAGGTGGCTCTGGGATAGAAGTAGAGAGATGAGGGTTTGAGTATCTAGGGGTGGCATTTTTCAAAGCCAAGATACTCAGTTAATAACCACTTCCCTGTTCTTGCCCCCAGTCTCTTCATTCTTTAACCTAAATTGTGTCAGGTATTGAAAGCCTGAGGACACGGGGTTTTGTCACATGCTCTCTCCTGGCGCTTTCACAGACCTCTTCATCTACTTGTGGCTCAGCAATTATTAGCAGCTGACAATGAGTTTCCAGCCTCGGTTCCTCTTAGGGAGTATTGCGTTACACCCCTTTCTCCTTCATGAACAACAGGTGCAAGGAAATCACATCGGAGGAGAACAGGCTGTACAATCAGGTAAGTATTCTCTGTGGGCGGCAGGAGGGTAGGCAGACTAATGACATCACGGGGTTGGGATCAAAGACCCCACTTTAAAGACCTGAGTCCACAGTAAAACAGTCAGTCAGCTTTCATTTAGGATTTCAAGAGGAATGGGGAGTATCACCTGGGGAGAAGACTTTGGAAACGTTTCACATTAGCGCCTTATGATCACACATTAGAATTTAAATTCAATATTTGTTTAAAGCCTAAATCCTGCTGACAATTTTCCTTTGGAAAAGGCTTGAACAAAATGGCTTGATGTGATTTTATTTATTTGAATTAACATGGCCTATTGCAGTTGGAAAGGGAAGTTCCCTTGGCTCTCAGCTTTTTCTTTCACCCCAGCAATTCATTGTTTGATTTCAAATAGTCAATCTCTCTGATTTTCTCAGTTCTATTTCCCTTAAAATAAGCAGAATAACAGGCAGTAGAGTGGAAAGAGTTTTATTCCTCATCCTAGACGCAGACATTCGGTATGTTGTTTGGTTAAAGACATTCATGAGAAATAAACACCTTTTTAAACTGTAGTTTTCCATGCACAAATTTTGACTAGACATAGTAAACACATTACTCTTTCTTTTCTGCATTTTTAAGACACTGGGAGATGCATTGGACTGTTCATTAAAGGAATAGACAAAGGCTCTGAAGACTGAGTAGGCCTTGGTTGGGCTCTCAGTTGTTCTCAGGGGTTACTTGGCTTAGAGCAGTGGTTCTCAGCCTGTGGCTTGGGACTCCTTTGCAGTAGGACATGCCTTCATGGGGGCCGCCTAAAAACATCAGAAAACACAGATATTTATATTATGATTCATAACAATAGCAAAATTACAGTTGTGAATTAGTAACAAAACAATTTTATAGTTGGGGGGTCATCACACCATGAGGAATTGTACTAAAGGGTCACAGTGTTAGGAAGGCTGAGAACCACTGGCTTAGCCTTTCTTCCTCCTGCGGAGCTCCAGCTTGCTTTTGTATTTTATGATGCTGTAAGGGATGACCACCTCTACCAACTCCAACAACCAAATTTCCAGCTCCAAAAGGGGCTTTGGAGTAAAAAGAGTCTGGCATTTACTGAGTGAGCAATGAGGACAGAGATTATTATTCAAAGAAGTTTTACATATGACCCTTTATTTGCTACTATCAAGTGTGACTGTGGACTTTGTAGCAGGTGGGAGTTATCAGCAGACAATGTAACTAATGGCAAATCAGGGGCAGTCATTGAGAAACACTTCAGGGGTGTGGGGGATCTTTCACTGTATAGCAACCTGATCTGTTTGATTTTCCTTTAAGGAATTACAAATCAGGATAGGACTGTATATATTTTATGATGAAATCAATGTTAGTGGTCATTTACATTATTAGTCAAATAGTGGGGAAATGAAATAGTTGGGGTTCAAAACCTGACAGCGCTGTGTGGAAGACATATTGAGAAGCACATCTTTTTGAGTCTAAACTATTGGAGGGGACAATTAAAAATGAATAAACAAATTTATTTAGAGGAAAAACTAAAGAAAAACCAAATCCAAGACTATTCACATACATTTTGTTGAGTGAGCATCCCCACTCTTGAGATGGGGACCCTATAGTGTCTCCTTCATGGAGGGAAAATGTGAATTATAAAATGTAGTACACGGTTTAGATGGTCTGGAACACACCCTCTTCTGCTAAATCTGATCACCTTTCCCTAGTCCATGAGGCGTCCTAAGTAAATATCTTGTGACTCCACAGTGGAGACTACGTCAAGGCACATACATACTAAACAGGAGGTGAGATATCCAGAATTAGTGAACAAAAGAGATGTACAGTTCATATATGTCCCAAATATTGTATAGGACATGCTTATACTAAAATATGGTCATTGTGTATCTAGTATCCTAAAAAAAATAGTATGCTCTACTTCATTCAGCAGCTCCAGAGAAGAAGTAATGGACACATACTGAGAAGGAGGAAGAGAGTGGGGTTCATCAGCAAATCTAGAATCCAGTGAAATGTGAGGACTCCTCCTAAAGAGGAATAAAACCCACCTCACTTACTCTTTTTACTTGATGACATCATAGTACAAAGTGCGACAGTCTAGATGCCAAGATGTCAGTAAATCAGGAAAAAAACTATGCATAATGAGCATTCAATAAACAAGGACACTGTTGAGAGTTCCTCTCATCTGTACTGGCCATTGCCTAGAGAAGGTGGATTTTACATTCTTGATGGACATTCCTTTCACAGTGGACACCCACGTCAGGCTTGTCCTTAGGACTGTGGTATCCTGGTCCTTGATCGAAAGGAAGCTCCCGCAAGCACTTCCACAAACTCTTTACCTTGGGGAGAGGCTGGGGAATTAGGACCATGGTGCCCCAGAGCTCTTGAATAGGCAGGAACTTAATGAATCTCTAGTAGAAGATGGATGGGGTGCAGAGAGGAGAGAGTAATAGAAGTCTTGGATGCTACACTGGTTAATTTTTGTCAGCTTAGCACAAACCTAGACAAACCTGGAAAGAAGGACTCTCAACTGAGTAACCACCTCTTTCAGGTTGGTCTGTGAGTATATCTGTGGGGCATTTTCTCAATTGCCAATTGATTCAGGAGGACACAGTCCACTGTAGGTGGTGTCTTCCCTCGGCAGGTGGCTTTGGGCTTTGTAAGAAAGGCAGCTGAGGCAGCCAAAGGGAGCAAGCTAATGACAGCCTTCCTATTTTGGTTTCTGCTTCAAGCCTTGATGACTCTCAGTGATGGTTTCTAACCTGTAAGCCAAATAAACCCTTTCCTCTGCAAGTTGCTTTGGTCAGTGTTTTATCACAGCAACAGAAAGCAAACTAGGACAGATTCTAGTTCTAAAACAGAATGCCAACAGCCAAAAAAAATATATGTATTTTATTGTCTTTTTTATACAATATATTTGATTGTATTGTTTCCCATTCCCCAAGTCCTCCTAGACCCTCCCCTCCATGGGTACCCGGTATGGGTACATACTGCTTTATATTTTCTCTCTTTCTCAGGAAAAAAAAGGTGAGAAATAACAACACAGAAAAAAGCAAAAAACCTACACAAAAAACATGGAGTCCATTTTGTATTAGCCAACTACTCCTAGGCATGGGGTCTGCTCTAGCGTGTAGTTGATATACACAGTATCACTCTATTGGAAAGAACTGATTTTCTATTTCCTAGCTTCTTGGTTAGGGATGGGACATTCTGTCAACATCCCCTTCCCCATGCTGGGATTTTGTGTGGCTTGAACTTGTGCAAGTCTTGTGTGTGCTGTCATAGTCTCTGTGAGTTCACATGTGCATCATCTCTATTGTGTCCAGGAGATGCTGTTCACTTGGGCTCATCCACCACCTCTAGCGCTAATGATACAACTACTTTCTTTTTCCATAAAGATCAATGAGCCTTGGAAGGAGGGACTTAAAAAAAAAAAGACATCCCAGTTAGGCCTGAGTGCTCCAAAGTCTGTCCCTCTCTGCATGTTGTCCAGCTGTGAGGCTCTGTGTTAATTACCAACTGCTACAAGCAGAAGCTCCTCTGTTAAAGGCTGAGTGATTCCCTAATCTATAGGCATAGCAATATGTCACCAAGAGTAATTTTTATCACTGTTTATCTAGCAGAGTAACAGTAGTATGTTCTCCGCTAAAGCCATGATCTATCTATCCTCACGTTCTTGGCTACTTTAGAAGTGTCTCACTATTGTTCTGTCTCATAACGTGTACTTTAATCCATTTTTTAAAAAAAGTCCTTGTCTACTTCCATAACGTGTGTACCACTATTGCAGCAGCAAATCTTTCAGGCAGATAGCTTGCTGTAGGTCACAGAATTTATAGGTGGGTGATATTGATGATTACATTTCTTCTCCAGTAGCATGCAGACTGTCCTCCAGCACCATGAATGTTAGTTAGTAGGGCTGACACTTCTCATTGGGTACCAGCTCAACTTCTTCACATGTGATGACAAAGTAAGTGTTGTCTTCAGCATTAGGGCCTTACTTCAACCTCTACTATTAGCAATAGTCTATAATTTTAGGGTTATTGTCTAAAGGAACCTTTTGGCTGACAACGCTACAAGACTTAATCCATTCCTAGCACTGGGGGCTTTACTTGGTTGCATAAGCTGTCTAGTCAGGCCATTGCCTTCCCCATTATAGTTAATATTTAAATTCCTCTCATATATGTAAATATTTTATAAAGTGATAATAGTAGAGGGTTTCCACATTTTTAAAAGGTTCTAGAGTTAGTTTCCCTTCTCCATAATTTTTCCTTTACCCTGCCCTCCCCTCTCCAGATCATCCAAGAGAGGGGATAGAGAGATAAAGGAGAAACCAAAATAGGAGGAAAAATACTTTAAATTTATGTGTCTGTGGATGTGTGTATATGTCCTGTGTGTGTATGTGTCCTGCAGATGCCTGACATAGCATCAGATCCCTTAGAGCTACAGTTACAGGTGCTTGCAAGCCAGTGAACATAGGTGCTGGGAACTCCAATCCTCTGGAAGAGCAGAAGGCGCTCTCAGGTAGTGATCCATCTCTCCAGTTTCCAACCTTTTAAATGTCTCTGGTTCTCAGAATATGTGAGAAAGATGTACTGTCTGATAGAATCCTGAGAGCAAAGGCTATGTTTTATGCGTTTTTATGGCACCACCTAGTAAACATGAGGGCTTTCTTGTGTGTTGCTCAATTTGCTAAAGTACTTTATCAAATTTTCCCATCTAATATATCCCCCAGCCTCCAATTCTCAAAGAACTGGTATTTTGACTGTCCTCTCTTCAGACTTAGAAACAAGCTGAGTTACGGATATTCAGGGTTCAGATTCAAGAGTCTTCTCAGGGAAGGGCCTGTCCCATGTGCAGAACCTTATTCAGTACTGCCGTGGGTTGGCTTTAATACCAACTTGCCACAGGTTAGAATTCTCTGTGTCAGGAGCCTCAGCATGAGAACTGTCCTGATGGCCTGAATTCGTGTGGGAAAGATCCACACTGCCACCTTCCAGTAGCAGTCCAGATGAAAAAGGACAGGAAGAAAGAGGATATCGTACCATTTGCTCCTTCAGCCTTCCTTCTCGCTGCCAAGCTGACTTAACCTCTTTCTGATGCTGCTAGTCTCTCCAATGTTACACAACTAGTGCTTCCACAGATTCTATTGTGGACTGTGGACCTATGGCATTCCAGGAAACTTCCAGGGTTTTGGCAAGGATTGGTACTAGTGAGGTACACAGCTTTGGGTGACTACTGTGTTGTCAGCATCCCCAGCATCACCGTGGGGCCACTCTGGTGTTGTTGTTTCATGTTGTGACTATGACAACTTACAGAAGGAAGAGTTCATTTGAGCTTATGGCTGCAGAGGGAGAAGAGTCCATCACAGAAGTGAGGCATGACAGCAAGTGGGTGACAGTGCCAGAAGCACAGAAACCAAACTGGATGTAGGGTGAGGTTTTCGGCTCTCAGAGCCACCTCCAGGGAAATACTTCCTCAGCAAGGCCACACCTCTTTATCCTCCTCCTGCAACACCAATTTGGACCAAGCAACCGGAGCCTATGGAGACAATTTTTCATTTACATCACGACAGATTACAGACCTTCTTAATCAGAGGTCACTCTGTTTAAGTGAAGAAAACAATACAGGATTATTTCAAGGAGAAGGCTCTGTTTATCAGGTTTGGGAGGATAGTGTAACTGACTGTTGCAAATGTTTTCATAATTCACTCTGACAGGAAAATAGTAGTAACTTCTCTAAGTGAAAAATCTATATATTTGCCAAAGAAGCAAAAAAGGGAAAAAATGCAAACCTGCCACCAATAAGGTCGTGTTTTCTTTCTTTTCTTTCTTTCAAATAAAATCTTCACACTCCTCTGAAGCACAAGGGTTTGCTGAAAATGAAATCATGTACCTTTTGGTTCTATTGTGGAGAATGATGGGCTTCGTATATTGAAAGTCATTTCCCTGTGGTATTATGACATTGTGCTGAAATTGCTGTCACGAGCCATGGGGACGAGCTTGGCTGATCAAAACAGCAGCAGCACCTCAGATGCAGTGACTGGTAAGCAAAGAGAGTGGGGTGGCCTCCCTGGGTAACTTGCTGCACAGTGTTGAGAGTCTCCTCTATTTTCCATGCAGAGTTTATGTTCCTCTCCAGAAACATCCCTCTATTTTATTCAGATCTTCTCATCCCCGTGAGCATTCAGTGATTTGTATATGGAAGGGACAACGTTGTAAGTTAGTTCCCTTGCACTAATGAAGTTTTCCAATAGAAATGTTAAATTCTGCTACCATGTAAGCCCATAAAATGTATCATTTTAACAATGTAAAACTTATATTTTTCCAATCAATCAATCCTGATAGGGCACATGTGCACAACATGATGTGGATACAGAAGTCAGAGGGCAACTTGTAGGAGCTGGTTCTCTCTACCCACCATGTGGACCCCTGGAATGGAACTTGAGTCATCTGTCTTGGAGGAAATTGCCTTGAGCCACTGAGCCACCTTGCCCACCCCTCTTGGCCTCTTTTGGTTAAGCCACTTAAGTAATGACTTTGAAGTCATTAAGTACTAGTCTGGAAGATCACCATCATCTCCCTCTAGAGCTCATTTCATCTTGTCAACCTGAACTCTCTATCCAGGAAGCATTAATTCTCTCTGGTCCTTGACAGTCAAAGTTCTACTGAGAGGCTGAACAGAAATGGAATCGTCAATTTTTTTCCTTTTGTAGCTGGTTCATCTGAGTAACATAAGGTCTTCAAAGACTATTCCTTGAAGTCATCTATCCAAGCTATAGTGTGTGTGTTGAAGTAACCTTCTCCTTTAAGCCCTTATGAGTAATGATGCTGTGGACAAGGCTTGGAATAATGCATTTCATGTGGTGCCATGCTGGACTCAGGTGGAGGGGACAGAGTTTAGAGTGGTATTGCATGTGATGGGTCAACCCTTCATGCCTTCATGCCGTTTTATTGATGCTTTGAGAACCTACTATATACCAGCATACAGGAAATAATTTGGTCCTGGCTAAATTAAAGATGTGGCCTTCAAATTACATCTTGAAAGTAACCCCTGGGTCTTTGAATGCTAAACCTGGTAGTGGTGCCTTTGTTTACCTGGGAACTTTTGGTCATGCTGGGTAATCTGATGACAGGCTATAGGGAAAGAAGATGCGCCCAGGCTTGATGCAAGCTGATGGGCTGGGGTAGGTGGGTGGGTGGCTCTCCTTTTCTGAGGAATAGGGGAGGAAAACAAGGAAAGGTGGGATGAAGAAGAGAGGAGGGAGGGGCTATGAGCAGGATGTCAAGTGAATAAATAAACTAATTAATTAAAAAAAAGTGGCTATATTCAGAGTCTCAGAGCAGGCCTGGGAATGCTAGAGAGACAAACAATCAGCCTTAGAATGAAATTTGGTCAGAAGATTAGCAGTGGACCTAGGGACTGAAATAATTTTATATCAGTTAGCCACGCCCCTGTAATGGGCCCTAAGGCAGCGTGGAGGTGCAGGTGAGACTGCTGATTGACTATTTCCCAAGAGTTCAGAAGCCACATGGAGAGAGAATCACAGACGCTGTGTATTTGAGTTTCCTAGACTCTGCATACGGGCTTTGGTGTCCATAGTCTGTAACCTTCACCTGGCAATAAACTAATCATAAGCTCTGTCACTGTCACTGCAGCCTGTGCCTCCTGGAGAAAAACAGGGTAGTTTTGGGGACCTCCTGAACTTGAAGTTAATATCAGATGTGAGATCTCGAGGACCATACCCTCCAGCTTTGTGGTTGCGCTGCTGCTCACATTGGACATTGTGCTAATACAACACAACCCCTCAACACATGGCAAGAGAGAGAGAGGTTCTAAATGTTTCCTTCAGGCTGCCAGAAGACATCAAGGTATGAAATATCACAGTGTATTGCAGAAATGGCGAGACCTGCCGCATGTGGTGGTACATGACAGGGGAGAGGCAGAGAGTCACCATGTATTGGAGACCCTGCCTCCAGACACAAACAAGAAGCACCCGGACACAAATGGCAAGGACTCTGCTCTTTTTGTAAGCTCTGCATGTTTCTGTCTCAGTCAATGACACCTCCCTCCATGCAGTTTGCCAAGCCCAACATCTAGGGGCTTTTATTGATTTCTCTTTCATTTTCCTATCCACATGAACCATTCATCGTCATAGCTCATCAATTTTGCCTTGTCTGTCTCAGTTCTAACTACCCCTCCCCTGTGGCCTCCACCATCCCCACTGTGTCCAGCAACCATCAGCCTCCCACTCCAACAGCCTTCTGAGCAGCCTGCCAATTCACTCTCCACACTGCAACCAGAAAGACATTTTAAAAATTCAGAAATGACAATCTCGTTACTCCATCCTTCCTACAAATGTCTTGTCTTTTCTTTTTTATATTTTATTAATTTATTCATATTACATCTCAATGGTTATCCCATCCCTTGTATCCTCCCATTCCTCCCTCCCTCCCATTTTCCCCTTTCTTTTCTTTTTTAAGAAAACTTTCTCATTGCTATTAAAGGAGAAGCAAAGCCCTTGTTGGTCTGGATTCCAGGGACTATGAGGCCCTGCCTCTGCATCTCTCTTTAACAGCTTACCCAGTGCAGCACCTTCTTGGCGCCCCAGTCATAGTGAGTGTCCAGTTTCTTGCCCTCTAAGCTCACGGCCAGCATAAAGTCTTTGCTCTGTGCTTCCCTCTATCCAGGACTTCGTTTTCCCTGTTCCTAATACACCCACTGTCTTCGCAGCTCAGCTCAGGCTAGATGCCCTCAGGGCAGCCTCCTCTAACTTCTGCAATGAGAAACATACTGATAAAGGTGCTTCCACGGCCACTGGGAATGCTCTTTGGAGAATATCTGTGAGTTGTAAGTTGAAGTTAAAATGAGCATTATTGCTAGTTATTATGTCAAAGGGGCACATGGAGTTGAGGCTCAAGGCACTCCAGGGACCCAGATGTGCTCCCAGGCTTCCCTCTGTGCTGTCCATTGTATTGGCTTTTTCTTGGTACGTGGCTAAGACTACAAAGCCCTCGCAGCCAGCAATCCTAGCTTAAAACCCCACAGGGCAATTTGACATCGATTAGTGTGATGGTGTTTCCAATGTCTGTCCTCTTCCCTGGATATCAAGGTCACTTGGACCTCTACGTCCCTGCCACATTTCGTGTCACAGCGTGTGTAAGTAGATTATGATTAGACTAAAAATCTACCTGTGCACAGAAAGGAGAGGAAAGAAGATAGAGGAGATGGGACTGGGATGGGAGAAGGGAAGCCCTTCAGAGCAGTTTTCCGTGGACAAGCTCTAATTTTTAAAATTAGAATATACTGGATATAAGCCAGATGAGGGCAGATGACTACAATGAAAGCTTGGAGGACTTCAGCGAATCTCTTCAACAGTTGCTGAAACGTGGAGTGTGAAATGCAGAGGAAAGCCACAAATGGTGGGGCACACCTTTAGTCTCAGCACTCTGGAGGTAGAGGAAGGCAGGTCTCTGTGGGCAGCCTGGTCTACACAGAAAGACCCTATCTAAAAAAAATGTAAAGGAGTGTAAAGTGGAGAGACAGACAGACACACAGACAGAGGGAAGAGAGAGAGAGAGAGAGAGAGAGAGAGAGAGAGAG